>JALJCO010001880.1:0-418661 GCA_023101725.1 Atherinomorus stipes | reverse complement strand
TAGTGTTTTAACAATTGAGAAAAACTGGGAAGATCAGGCCAAAGCATCACGTCATATCATAGAGAACTCATAACATCAAGTAAAAGTAAAATACTCCGTAAACGAACAGAAAAAGGAAGTTCAACATGAGCAAACAGTATATGCAAATGTCATTCGTCACAGCACGTGTCTCTAGTTGGGTCAGGCCACAGAGCCTCATCCACGTCAGCAGGCCAACAAGAGAAAAAAGCCCTGGATCCAGGGGCTTGGCACAAGCCCGCACCCACTAATCACAAGGTAACGCCTCCATCGCTTCCAGGAGGTTTTCCCTTGGCTTACAGCAATACTTTACAGCAGTCTTCTCTTTACTATCCAGGAGAACCTACTGATGTTGGGTTGCACCCTTAGCTTCTCTCAGAGCTGTCCCATGGTCGATCATAGTTTCATCCGCATGCATGGATTTCATCTGAAACAGGCCTGGGTGCTGCTGATCTGATTTTGCCCCTTCCATGTCTGCATCCACGTCCCCATCCTCGACCATCTCTGTGGGATACTCTTCCTCTGATTTCCTGGCTTATATTGGTTCCTTTGCCATCAGCCAAAGGTGAAATCAGTTTTGAGTCACTGTTTACCTGTTGACAATTGTAGCCTTAGTTGATCAAAGTGTGCAGCATGTGTTCACCATTTTGCACAGCAAGTGCATCACAGTTTCCCAAATGTGTTTGTAAATAGTGTCTAGTGATGTGAAACATACTTTAGCCTTGATCATTTGTGGACTGATGTGATACCTTGGTTTAGGCTTCTGGCACTGAAGGGGGCACAGAGATGAGATTTAGTGTTTTAGCAATTGAGAAAAACTGTAAGTGTGTTAAGCCGACACATGCTGGGAGAGCTGGGAGAGATGGGCCAGCCGAGGGTGCAGTTGATATGCGGGGGGCCGCAGCTGGCATGAGTAGGAAGGGGCTCCTCTGTAAAGTATGAGGAGGCACACCTTGCAAAGGTGGATAGCCTGTGTTTCACGTGCAGTTGGCGGCAGGGATGGCATTTCGGTGGTGGAGAGCGGCTCAGTGCCCGCGTGACAGTACTGTGCGTGCAGTGCCTGGATCTTGGAAGCACCCCCGTCCAACTGGCATAGAGATGAAGGGGAGTGAGGCGGGGGCCCTCCCGTAGTCGGTGGGGGTACAGGTGCGGGGTAAGGTGGCCCCGGTGGAATAAGGGGCCCTGGTGGTTTGGCGCGTTTGCTGCCGAATAGGGAACCCAGGAAGGAGCCGCTGTTGTTGCTGCTGTTGCTCCCCCCAGGGCCGCTCCCTGCTCTCTCTACACTGCTGGAGACTCCCCCAACTCCTGTCCCAGCAGTGGTATGTTGCTGCCCCGGCCCACCCCCCACCCCCGTCCCGGGGCTCAGGATGGGGCGGTGAGGCCGGAAGTCTTCTGTTCCATAGCAGCCTGGGAGCACGCCTGGGATGGGATAGCGCTGGTGAGGCTGCGGGCTGCTAATGATGGAGCCCTGGGGAGATAAATTATCACCGGACTTTAGGAAAAACACCAGAGGACTGCAAAACTCCCAGTCCTGCTCACAACTTCACAAAACACATGCTTGGGCCAGTACAAATACACATAAAGTGATAGAACACCCACAGAATGATGCTGCGGCTTCTGTAGTGTCGTGAACTTGCATAAACGAAGTATGATGTACTACTGTTTAGGCTATAAAAATATTCTAAATGGTGTCATTTCGAGTAAATTATGGATGCTACCCACTCAGGACACTTAGATTACATTGGACGAGCCTTATGGAGGAATATTGCCAAGTTTTTGTGGACTTTTATGGACCTTTTTGTGTTGAGTGCCAGTAAACTCCATTATTTGAAAGTCGTTGGATAACGAAACCCTCCTCGGATCTAAGGCTGCATTTGAGATATTAAAAAAGTGCTCCAGAGTCTTGCTCAGCATGAGGGTGAGTACAAAATGAAGGCACATCAATATGTGGGTGTAAGTCATGCAAAGGGTGTCAGTGCAGGACACATGCATACTGTACACACACTGAGCGTGCTTGGGAAGACAGTGCACCAGTGAGGGGAAATGCAAGTTTAAGGTTACAGCTCTCCATCTAGTCTTACAAATAGACTTACTTCCATTGTACTGTCCAGAGAACCAACACTGTTCCTGCGACCAAGCTTTCTGCACCCCACCAGGAAGAATCAAGTTAACAGAGCGTGAAAGATCAGCTCAATTTTGTTTCAAGAGAAAAAAGCCATAAGAGCTGTGTGTAAATGTCAGCAAGAAAGAGCAACAAGACGCAGCAACAGAAACCAAGATCAAGATCATGCTTCCCAGTTCAACCCAACTCACAGTAATGAAATAGAATTGGCCCTGTATCCATGGAGATGCTGTCTCACCTGTATCTGAAAGGTCCCTGAGAGATGAGCTGAGCGCTGTGCGTTTGAGACCCTCACCCACTGAACAGTTGTCATCAAAACTTGTCCTTCCCAAGGTGCCATTCACAACATCGCTCTTCACACCTACACCTCCTCCAACCACGCTCCCAGTCAGCAAGCTGGGCCGCATCACACCTTTCTGTTTCTCCAACTCCGCTGTAAATTCACAAAGTGTGAACAGGGGAATAATAAATGAGAAGGAGAGACATAGCACGAAGAAAAAAAAAGAGCAATATAGCACTTTAAACAAACACTTGACCAACTCTCCATCCTCTCATAAATAGAGCTATTGTTGTAAATGACTCTGCTTCCTGATAGTTACAGTATAATTTACAAGAGTGGCCAGCAGATGGGGTGCTTACATTCCACTCTATATTTCTCCATCTCTTGCACTTCAGCAACGCTCTCCCTGAGGTCACTAACAAAGCGTGTACGGTCTTGCTGACTGGGTGCCATGAAGACGATAAGAACCTTCCTCTCTCTCCACCCAAGCTGGCAGAGGTCAGGCGGATGCCATGCGGGTAGTCTAGATGCAAAGGATGAGAATATTTCAATTCAAAATGATTTAAAAAAAGGAAAGAATGACTAATAGTGCAAAAAGGGAAATTGCTTCTTACACGAATTCTGGAACATGTGCACTTGCATCTCAACCAAAGGGAAAGATTGTCTGAAACTATAAGTCACTGAGGTTTTCTTCTTCTGGAAGATTTTTGTTACCTGGTTACAAAGGGTAAAAAAGAATATAATTTTAACCTTTTTTTTTTTTTTAAAGGCCTTTTAAATTAATTAAGCAAATACCTTGAAGTTTTTTTTAATGTAAATCTTACCACCAGCAGGTCATTAAAGAGGAAAACCTCTCGTTGGTGAACTCCTGTCCTTTGAGGTCTATTGGGGTCAGGCACCTCATAAAGTTGGCAGCAACACACCAGCCTTCGATGTGGAAGGGAGAGCACCTAAACAGAAAAACACGGCCCAAATGAACAAATGAATCTTTAGAGACCGCATATCTCAATAGTCCCATGTGATGCCTTAGTATAGAACCTTACAGGTTTCTTGCCAACAATGACCCTCTCCACTGCCTGCACTTGGGACACGTGATCATCATTGGTACGAAGCTCCCATTTCTGTATTCGCTGGTAGATCCCAACCAACAGGTCCCTGGAATATCCTGTCCATTGTCTACACCTAGTTCAGAGTAAGAAATAAAGCACCATACACCAGTTACGGTTACAGAGTGAAATCATGCGTCTTAAAGCCATGAAGTGAGTACATTTCTCCAACAGCACCTCTCAAGTTCTTGATGAAATCCTCTAGTTTCATCTTCCTCTCAGCTTTGACATTGGGACTGTACATATCTGTGTTGAGGAGGATTATGGCAAAAGCCAAGATGAAAATGGTGTCGGGGTTCTGGAACTGCCGAACCAGGGTCGGATTGCACACACAATATCTCTTGCTGAGGACAAGAACAAGAAGTCAGAAAGCTTTAAATTGAACATGGTAGCCAAAGCAGCTGACATCCAGGCCTCTAGTTGTTGGTCACAAACAAACCTGAACGCCTCTATGAGCCTCTCCACTTTTTGGGCTTCTCCTTGAACTTTAATTTGGGCCTGAAATTTCCTCAGAGCATCATCGATATCCATACCAGAGAAGTCCATCTCATCCACCACACAGCTGGAACACACATATGAGACGTCAAAGTTCAACCTCTTTCAGTACACACTTAGTTCAGAAACATTAGAGCTTTAAGGAGCAGCATGTACAGTCATCCTCAAAATTATTCATACCCTCAGATTAAAGACGGAAAAAAAAATCAGCTGTCAATTAAATGAGATTAAACTGACAAAATAATTAATAAATCAAAATTCTCTGAAAAAAATGACAATGATTTTGAATTGGAATTTGAAAGAAATATAAAAAACAAACACACAAAAATAAAACAAGTAAACAAGCATGATGGGAGCTCAGAAGCTAAAAGGCAATCATTGCAATCAGGCATTTTCTCTAATGTTCAAAAAGTTTTTTACACTTGTTGACAGGTATTTTTTTAAAAACATTGCAATTCAAACATTTTATTTCACTGAAATATAATTTAATAACATTTGATTTATTATTAGCTTCTTTAGTTCCTTGTTATTTGAATGACTATTGTGAATTTAGTCTTTTCTTTAATTTGACAGTATGAATAATTTTGAGGATGACTTTAAAATTAAATAAAGTCAAAGACAGAAAATTCTAATATATCACTGAAAACTGTTTCTATTGTATTTAATCACTTTACAATAATGTCTCTTATGTTTTCATTCTCCTAAAATGAGACACTACGGTGTCTCTGAATGGACAAACAATGTTATGTGTAAACGGAGAAACCTCTGAGCTTTAAAGCTGCTACTGCAGCTACAAACATCAGGTGATAGATGCTAGAGGACCATCTGTACAAGTAATGCCTTAAAAGGCGCACAGAAGAAGACGGTAGACATGCAGGCCACTGCATCCACTCACACATGAAAACATGTTTGTGTTCAGAAGAATTTAGGCCACTGACAGCCAACGCCCATTCACAACTGTGCTTGGTATTTGAAGTAATTTCTCTGCTGATCTTTACCACTAGATGTCAGTAATTCTTACACACTGTACCTTTAAATGTCCAGTTTTGTGTTGAAGTTTCTCCAAAGGTTGCATCCATTTAAACATGGTACTAGAAATGATCTGAATATTATTTTCTGGCATGTTTGTCTTGGAGCCTCTGGTTTATTACAGCTGCTTGCTGAGGGAAAAAATCTCTTTTGATTACTCACTCTAAAACATCTTTGTTGAACTGTTTTTGTCGGTTTCCCAGGAACTCTCCGATCATCTGCCTGCTGAGGCCTTTTCTCTCCAGGATGAAACGAGCGATCCCAACAGGGGTGTCTGATACAAAACCTCTTTCTATCAGGTACTGGATGCCTTTCTCTGGTTTCCTACAGTTGAAGAAACATAAACTTAAACATTCTCCCTGTTTTTGAATGAAAAACATCAAGACAGTTACTCATAAGAATTTGCATTTATCATACTACATCTTACTTGTTGAAGAGATTGAGACCGATGCGGTACTGGCGTCTCTGCACCACATCGCTGTTGAAGGGTGGCGAGTCCCAGCTATGGCGGCTCTCTCTCTGGTAGGTCTGCTTGCCCAGAGGAGGCAGCGGCTCCCGCAAGCTGTCCTGAGACGAGGAGCCTGAGCTGCAGTTGACCGTCTCATTGGAGTTGGTGGTGGAGTTGAGGGAGTCGTTGTCTCCGTCGGAGCAGCACGGCTGCTCCAGACCACCAGGTGGCAGAGCTGTCGATGAGGAGGAGGACAGAGGAGTGGTGGGAGGCTGCTGGGGGGAGGAGGAAGATGAAGGTGTGTCAGGGTACTGATGGTGGTGGATAGGGTGGTGGTGATGGTGGTGGTGAGCTGCCACCTGGTGTGGAATATGCGTGGGTATGGGTCTGCCTGGAGCTCGGGTCTGACCCTGGGCGGCTCCTGTGGAGGAAGTGCGGGTGCCTGCGTTGGGGGAGTGTTTGAGGGTTCCCTGAGGGGAGCCTGAACCCACTCCAGGTTCCTGCTCGTAGACCAGCTGTCTGTTCAGGGATCCCCGATCTGAACGGTCACTCATGTCTACCGAGCTGTCACTCGGCGGCTCAATAGTAAGGAGAGGCAGGTGTGCGCCCCTTTGACGGTAATCTCTGCACTCTGTACACGGGGTGCTGCGCCTACTGTTACTGCTGCCCCCTCCCTCGGTATCCCTGCTGTCCTCACGGCCTCCCACACCCCCACCGGGACCCCAGTACTCTGTATCTGTGCTGCTGGGCGCCCGGTCCAGGGATAGTGGAGAGGACGGCATGCCGTCATCCATGTAAAGAGTGACATCGCTGTACGAGGTGGCTGTGCTGTCACCGTGCATACTGAGCCCCCCTCCGGCTCCTCGGCCTCTTTCTCCCAATCCTCTTTGGGAGGAGGGGTTGCTGCTGCTACTCCACATACACTCTCCAAAGTCTTCACTGATTCCTCCACCTTCCCTGCTGCCCTCCTGGGAGTCATCACGACCTGTGCGGCAGGTAAGTGCGTCATCTATGGAGTCAGCTAAGGACTTCACCTGAAGAGAGCAGAGAGGAGCTGTTATACTGCAATTCTGAGCATAAAACTGTGTCAACAGGATGAGTTTCTGGGTCTGAGGTTGACATAAAATAGAGCAGTTCAATTGCTTTACTTGCTTGTAAGATTTGTAAGAGGAACACAAAGGCAGCAAGCCAAAGCAAGAAACCTTGTTTATCTCTTCAGGTGTCAATTTCACTCAATAAACCTGAACTTAAAGGTACACTACGTGACTTTCCGACCATAAAACTCTGCGTTCCAGACTTGATTGATGGCACAATGACATTTATGATGTGCATCTCTGGAACTGTTGCTGCTGTCCCCTCGGCTCAGAAACTGCATTGTACTGTAAAACCTTCTTCCGGGACACTGTGTGATGTCACAGCTAAGCTTCACTTTACTAGCAAACGGACATAAACACACCAGCTGTTTTGAACTCGCACCATGGCTGATTCAGCAAAGAAACACAAGTGGATATTAACGGAGGAAGAGAGCGAAAGAAAGAAAGAAAGAAAGAAAGAAAGAGACAGAGCAAGGGATAAGAGTCAAGGTAAGACTCTTTTACTGGACAGATCTCCTGTGAGATCTCTTTTGCTGTAGGTAGGATAGAAGATGGATTCTGGATTAGCTGTCGACAGGATGTGCATCACTGAAAATCTACAAAAGTTGTGTAGTGCATCTTTATCGACCAGTAAAAGTCACAAAAATAAGCTATCTAACCAAGTCTGAAAATTTTACCCTTAACCGAGTCTTTTAAATCTTGCTTTGAGAGTAAAATAATAGGCATGTTTGTGATTATTGCCGATAATCATACTGTGACAGTGTGGGGTCCTGGCACTGCAGTATGCCTCCGATAGATAGTGTGTCCTGGCTACTTGGCCACAGGGATGTCCCTTTGGCTGACTGACTTTGGCCCAAAACAGCTGGTTAGCGCGCATGACTTTAACCCAGGAGTCTGGAGATCAAATCCCGCCCGGGCCCTCCGTTGTGTATCTAATCTTGCCATAATATGTATTATGTTTATAATGTAAAATAAATGTACAAGCACGTACTTATCCTAAAATTGGTTATTTAACACACATATTAAGTTCAATCATGTCACTGAGAAATCTTTCTCACCCAGTTTTAGTTCTGAAAACTTGTTAGTATCAATTCATACACTGCAAAAATGAGTTATGTTAACCCTTTTGCCTTCTTCAGGCATTTTTGTACATTTTGCACAACTTATTTTAAGGTAATCATTTTAGCTATGTTATAATTACAAGCATGACTTTTTCTCCTTTTTTTTTTTCCAATAATGCTTCTTTTTCTTTCTTTTAAGTGGGTTGTTTTTTAACAACCCACTTAAACAACAACAGACCTGCTCAAAAGTACCAAACATTCTATCATTTTTTATGATATTAAGCCTTTAAATGCTAGTGTGATTGTTTCAAATATTGCATTTTTGTTCCAAGAAAAAAAAAAAACCTCTCAATTATTTTACAACTAGTCAAAAGGATTCTTCTGAATCAATTTAACTCTTTTCAGCTGCTCTTGTTTGAACATTTCTTTTTTTCAGAGCGAGACAGAAACAACTCTCAAAGAAGCACTGGTTGATTAGTACTGAGGGGTTTTTCTAATTAATAAATGATTTGAAATGAGTGCTTAACAACTTGTTTTAGGACATTTCTCACTTGTCTAAAGCCTACATTTTTTTCCTATTTCAGGAAATCTTATCCAGTGTATATATGTTAAGATAACTTTTTTTTTTCCAACATTTTACCTGTTTGGAGAAGGAGTCCTCCAGGTGGGTGTAGTCTCCTGGGCGTTCTGGATCGGGGGAGTGTGGAGGCCCTATAGCTACACTGTGGGTGAAGTTTGTCTGTGTCTGGGCCTGCTGCTGTGGCTGCCGCTCATCAAAGGAATACTGGAGTCTCATGTTGGACAGGATGATGCGGCGCGTCATGCGACTCTCTGAGGCAGAGCTTCGGAGGCGCTCAAAGTTCTTGTTCATGCGATACTGTCTGAAGGCCGTCTGAATGGTCTTTGCTGCTCTGCGGCTTACAAAGGAGCCTCCATACTTTCTCTCCAACATTTCCACCTGCACAGGTAGGGAGATGAAGAAGTAAGAAGATGTGGTGGACCCAGTTCTGGAAAACCCCAAAGCAGGACCAACATCGTTACCTTCTTATCTTGCAGATCTGTGGAGAGCTCATAGCTGTCGGAAAGAGCCTTGCACCTTTTGTTTTCCTCTTCCTCTTGCTTGCGGAGGGCCAGACTTGCAGGTTGGTGGCGTGTTCTGAGCGCCCAGGCCAGGCTGGCTGAGCTGGAGGCCGCCACACATGGGGGCCCCCTGGAACCAGGGAGGGCACTGCTGCTGTCACTGTAGCGTTCTGAACCTCGAAGGTAAGGCATCTGGCTGAAGGGGCTGTCTTTGTGGGCGCCAGTCTCTGGACACTGGGATTCTCCTTCCACACTACAGAGGAAAAGGAGCAGAAGCTGTTAGGATGAGTCATGTACAGTTTGCACAAACTATCAAAACAAATACTTTTACATGCAAAGTAGAGGATGAATGAGTGGTGGATAGAGTAGTACTTCAGAACTGACTAAAAATGGACTTACTTGTAAAGTTTAGAGCGGCGGGGAACTAACCATCTCTTACTGGAACTCATGGTGAACTTATACAGTCTGTAAATACATATTTTTTCCAAGCAGTGCCAGCTCTGACACCTGACGAATTTCCCTTTTTACATACAGTAGCAAATTAGTAATCCAACAGACATAAAAGTTTCTGTCTTCAGTCTCTTTAAGAGTGTAGAGTTTAGTTAATGTTCTGCAAAGCCAACTGGTGCGTTGTAATTTCTGAGTCTTCCTTGTCAATCACAACAGCATTAAAGCATGTTGAAGAGTCAGCAGTTACTTAAACACTCCTCCACGGTCACGCACCAGCAACATCATAATGACAGGAAAGACCGGGTTGTTATGTTAGCAGGCAAAAAACAGGCAGCACCAGCTTTCTGTGAAATATGACATAATACACACATTAAAATCTCCTCCCAGACTCTCTCTCAGTCCATTACACAGAAATAATAGGAGGCATTTCAAATCTGCCACCAGCGGCGTCCTGTTTGCAATCAGCTTTGTAATAATCACTAAACTTGAAGTAAATCCAGAAATCCTTCTGTGTCCCGTTACGTTTTACGTGATAAAAATCCACCCCGAGTCAGTCACTTCGTGTGTGTTTGGGAGAACAGCCACCGTCACATGTTCCTGCCTGCATTTCCTCCTTGTGTCAGCCACGCCTCCTTCGGTCAGCGAGGCAGCAAGTACAGTCAGGGTCAGGGATGTGTGGGATCATGACGCTCAGTGAATGAAAACGTCTAGTTGTTACAGAAAAGAACTGCTTGTGTGGTTTCAAACTTTAGCATATGTTTGTTTCTCTGTCATACATCTGTTCAGAAGACAAAAAAAAAGAACTGAAATGGTTCATTTTTACTTGATCTGCTGTTTTTTTCCCCCTCACTCCCTTTCTCATCATTGTTCCACAACACTGCAGACTTCCTGAGTTAGTATGTAGTTTAAGGAAAAAAAAAAAAAAAAAAAGACCAGAAGGAAAAGCCTTCTCAGGGAACAAGGAAGCATTTTAATTAGTTGAAATTCTGATCTTATAAATGATACTGAAAAACAAACATCATCAGCCACTTCTCACACCAAGACCTGGAATGGGCAGAGATGAAAACTTTGAACAATACGGGCCCTTCGGCAGGACATCCTGTGCATTCAAGTGACTCATGACTTAGCTAAATTATTGTTGAATCTAACAACAGCTCTGGGGTCAGTGCTGTTATGTTGCATAACACAGAGTTATTCAAAAGCTAAGTAAAAAAGGAAAACTCTGACATCTACAGGGAGTTGCATATTACCACAAATAAAAATGCAACAGTAAATCACTGTATCTATATTGTTTGAAAACATTGTGCTTTTAACAAAGTATGCTTATTAGGGGCAATATTTTGGATATGAGCAACAAGGTCTTCATCACAACTGCCTCTATTTTTTGAAAAAAGTGATTTCTGTGCATCATCGTTTATTATTCCTCCTCCCTTGCTCCTTAAATAGAGAGGCTGAGAAGAGGGAGGGGGTTGCTTGGTGACGGTTGCCGTGGGACCTCTGTGGGCGGCAAAGCAGTTGTTAGGAAGAAAAGCGTAGTTGCCATGACAATGTATTGACTGTTATCATTATTAAGGTGGATGTTGAAGATGCTTCACAGGTTGTGAATGACAGTTTACATAATACTCACCTTTAAAGTAACACAGGTAAATACTGCATCGTCTTAACTTGTTGGTTTATAAAAACTAATCATTACCAAATTAAATGTAATAGTTACTGTCATATTGTTTTGAAGAAACTATTTAGAATGTGTCTAACTTATCAACTGCTTCAAATGGCTTCTTGGAAACTGCCACAATACTGACTGCAGAGTGCAGGTAGTCACAGAAAACTGTCACGTTGCTGCAATTTCCTGCACATCGGTAGGAACGGATGTTATTTTCATTCAACTGAGTCACAAGCACTTAAAATATGAATTGCAAACAACTTTAGGGAGCTAAAAACCGGATTTCAAACTTTGTTGAATATTCATGTTCAAACTAAACAACTTGTTTTTTTAATTTCTGTCCCAAACCAGCAGAAACTGAGATTAGCTAAAATAGGAAAAGTTGTTGGGCAGTATGGGTTGGATAGGACTTTAAGTTGGCTCTTTTAGTGACAGTCTGTGGTACAATGGCTCTGTGAAGAACTGTTTCTTTAAACATGCAATATTTCTGCAATATGGTGTTTGTGAGTCTTTTAATGTAAACTATAAGCATGTTGCAAGTTTAAAAGGAAATTCGAAATATATATATATATATATATATATATATGTGTGTGTGTATATATATATTTATATTATCGACTTTTTTGCAAGTTTTCATCATGGGTGACAGGTTCACAAAATGCAAAATGCTGTCAAACGTCAGGAAAGTAAAGGCCTATAACAACCGTTGAACATTTTACAGTTTTTCAGCCTATATAATCTATTATAAGTTATTAATCAGTGGGAGTGGATAGCCCAGTGGTAGCGTCGTGGGCTTGGGCGCAGAGGACCCGGGTTCGATTCCCCGACACAACCCCTAGGTGTACTACTGTGGACCCCTGAGCAAGGTCCTTAACCCCCCACCAACTGCTCCCCGGGCGCTTAAGTTGCAGCCCACTGCTCTCTGATACTCACAGTACAGAGATGGGTAAAATGCAGGGCCCTAATTTCCCCTCGGGGATCTTACAAGTATATTTAAAATAAATAAATAAAATAACCTTCAATGATTATGTACATTAATCAGTTCAGAACTATTATTAACCATCACATTCAGTATTTCAGATAGGAATCTGTTAGGAAATTGAGTGTTACAGCTGAAAACAGTGCAGGCAGGTCCAGATGCCCTGCATATCCTCATTTACCAGAACATCATGACTGACAGTGAGAGCCACCTTCTATTTCTTTGCTTTAAATCTGTTCTAATCTACAGCCCACTGGATTATTTACAAGTGAATGCTTTTATTTCTCTCCACAAACAACAGCTTTTGTTTCAAGAAGCAAAGTTGCTGATTACAACCCAATGAAATTCATCATCTCATCCTCTACTTTTAAGCAAACAGGAGAAATTGTTTGTGAAAAACACCAAAATGTCCATTTTAGACCCATTGTTTGTCTGTTTTGTGAAACTGCACAACTATGTAATGTGGTGAACTTCACAAATAAGGATTTGTGTAAGCTGTGAGTAAATATAAGCTTGTTCTAAGGAAAGAGAAACACTTTTTATATCAATGAAAACAGATCAAAATGAGAGAGCCGAAATGGGAGGCTTGTTTTTTCTTTGCTCTCAGACATTCATGTCACATCAGGTAACTGCCTGCATCTCTGTTGCATTCCCTGTCCTGCTTCTAATCTCCATTCGCCTGTTCCCTCTCAGCCAGTCAGCCCCTTCGTATGCATCCTTTGGTTTACTCATCTGCCCGACTGCCTCTGTCCTGGCATCTTACAGCTTTCCAGTGTTCACTGCAAGTCTGGTGCTGTTTGTTTAATGGATTTTGCCAGTCTGTTCCGTATGCTTGGACTGGCAGCCTAGGTTTTTGCAGCATGGTATCTAAGTGGTGCCGTTGGGTCTTCATTCTCATGAAGGAACTCAAAATTAGCATTTTCCAAAAATAAAATTCTAGAGAACTGATTAACATATGTTCCCTCAACTCTGCAGAGCAATTCAGAATAGTTCAGTCAAGCCAGACAAACTTGTTTTACCCAAGTTGCAAACACTATAAAAGAGCCAGGTTTAAGTTAGGACAGCTTCACAAAATGAAGTATTTAAGTTATGAAGTAGCATTATATGCACTCTAGACATAGGACAAACATGACTTCAGACTAATTACATTTTTTAAAGCTGTCAGTTTCTGTTAATTTTCTTTTATAAGATTAGCTTCAGTGCCAAGCATCCCAGTAACAACTTTCAGTTGCAATCATTTCCCTGCCCAATGACCAGGTTAGTCTTTTCCTCCACATCATCTAAGATGTAATTTCAAGAGCGTTTGAACAGTCAATCAGAAAACACTGATGTTATTAAACCTGCTCTACCAAATTTGATGTGAATATTGCATCTGTGCACCACACAAGGCAACCTTGAAAATGGTGGCAGCAGGTGATGCAGATGTAGCCTGGTCCTGGTTCTCTGGGGCAAGAAAAGCTGTTAAATAAGGCTTTTATTTCAACCTTGCAATATCATGTAATGAAAGTCAAGGCGAGGGAGATATTCATGTAAAAGTGAGCTGTTTAAAACATGAATGCGGCCATATCACAGCTGGCATCTGAATCTCATTATTTATGTAAGAAACCCTGTTTCCAGTTCCAGTGCCAGAGAGAAAGTCTCTCTGGAGACTCCATGCTAAAGACCAGCCAACAGTTTCATTACCTCCAAGCATTTAATTGGAGCTGAAACAGATGGTTGATTCTCATCAACTATAAAGTGATCACAGATAAGAGTTTGAAGAACAAAAGCAGTGGGTAGAAATTGAAAAGTGAATGGGATTGTGCGCTGTAAAGTACATTGTCATTTCCCAGCCTCCAGTCTCTCTATCATATAATATTGATGCGTTGACATTGTGTGTACCGGTGTATGTGTGCTTGAAAGTGCAGCAGTGGATATGACGGTGCTCCTGAACCCACAGCAGGACATGAAGGCTGATGGATTAACCTCTCTGCTGCCTGCGGGGATGCCAATAACTCCATCAATATGTCTGTTGACTTTTTTTCACCAAAGCACCGATTCAGTAAAGTTTAATCACTTGTAATCCTTTTTTTTAAAATCTCCAAAGTCAGTAGAATTTTTTTTAAAAACATTTACCGTATTTTCTGGATTATAAGTCGCACTTTTTTCATAGTTTGGCGGCTTGTGCGACTTATAGTCCAGTGTGACTTATATATCAAAATATGTACAATTTAACATACTTTTAAGTATTATTTCATATTGACTGACATGAGCCAAGGAGTAAATATTACCGTCTAATGTCAAAAGTGGACACTCTAAGCTTGTGATGACTATATTCTGCTCCAAGGGCAAAAATCCCCAAATAGCCTCATCTTAGTGAGAGGAGTTTATTTTGGACATCTGTCTGTACTGCCTGTATGCTGGAACAAATCCTCAAAAAGCATGTTTATCCTTCTTAGCTATGATGTTTATGATCATTTACAGGCATTAACTTTGGAATTGGACTGATTGGGTAATTTTTACAAGTATAAAAAAGTAGAAAAAAAGTAGAAAAAATCAGAAGTTATTTATTTATTCAAATACGACTTATAGTCCGGTATGACTTCTTTTGTTTTTTTTTTTCCTGTTCCTGATGCATTTTTTGACTGATGCGACTTATAGTCCGGAAAATACGGTACTCCAAAAGCTCATGACCCAGAGTGAGGACTCTGAATAATAAAAGCTTTATTTGTTGCTTTAGTTACTTTTGATGTGATGATGTTTGCCATCTGTTTCAGAGTTTAAAAAGTTGAGAAACAGACTGGCCAGAGCAGTCTCTGTAAATGTGATCCCATTCCTTCAAATAGCCAAACTGAAAGGAA
Source organism: Atherinomorus stipes (assembly GCA_023101725.1). NCBI lineage: Eukaryota > Metazoa > Chordata > Actinopteri > Atheriniformes > Atherinidae > Atherinomorus > Atherinomorus stipes. Next base: position 403,996 of record JALJCO010001880.1, on the reverse strand, counting down.
ACAATCACATCATTCAGGGGTCAGATCCGAGCATTCCTCCACCGCCAACACCCTCCAACTGCTCTGCTGTCTCACATACTGTATGCACTGCTCATATCCTCATGTGACACCCCCATTTCAAAGCTTCGAGGTTCTTAAAAACTAGAGAAAGCAGCCTCTGGTTAAACTGGCAGTGAACTGACAAACAAAATGTCGCACACAGTGATACAGCTGAATAATAGCAGTATTTTAAAGCATAATCATGCCAGATAATCACTGGCACAGAAACAAGACAGAATGAAGAGAGATGAATTGTATAAACACACATCCAGACAAAAAAAACCCTTTTCTTCTCTCTCAGGTTAATATCAGTTTGTTTGTATTTGACAGCTGCACCACAAATTTGTGGCAATTCCTATGAATTCTTCTAAGTTTGACTCTTGAATTGTTTATTCTCTACAGCTGTAAAACTGAAAGTGGACACATCCATCCCTGCAGAAAGGCATTCAAGCAGCATGAAACTTTGTGAGAGTATAGAGTTATTTACATCATATCTGTGTTCCTTTTCTTAAAGTGCTGCACTAAAGAATTTTCAGTGATGTGATCCGTCACCTGCTTGGCATGTTCAATCTGTCACCAGGTATCTGTCATGAGCCCATTTATTACCCGTTTGACTTATGTCACTTCTAAATCAATTCTTTCCTTTAGAAACCAACTGCAAATATTCCCTCATTCATCATCAGTCTGTCGTTTGCTGTCTATCTATGAGGATAAAGTTATATTGCACCTCTAAACTACACACAAGCTTAATATACCACATCACTGCAGAGAGGGCCACCAAAAAATAAACACACCAGTGTGATAATTACTCTCTTCTCAGGTTGGTGCCAACTAAAATCCTCTTTTGTGAGTTTAACGTGTCAAATTAAATGTGAAAAAGCTGAGTTCTTACCATCCTGCTAATGTCAGAGAAAGATCCCGCTCTACCTGCTGCAGCTTAATAACAAACACCAACCCTCCCTCTCAGGCTCTCTCATTTATTTCCACACACACTTTCACATTGACGCTTGCTCGCCCTGCAAAGCTGTACAAGCTGCATTCTTCAGCCTTTTGACAGCTACGAACTTCCCTCGTCCTGCCCAGCTTCTCCCCTCCTCCCTCCCCGTATCAGATCTCTGGCACATGCACAGTCACTTTCATTACACAACAAACACGTCACAATTACACAGCTTAAAGAAATGAACAGACAAAAGAAGACATCCACTCATTTATTGGTAAGAGGAGGGAGACGGAGAAATTTTAAATAAGATACTTCTGTTTTTATGGTGAGACACATTCGTGGGTGAACCTCCTCAAAAATGCAGGTTAAAGAGACAAACGTGGGTTGTGTGTAAAAGCAGCTGAGATATACAGCAATGTTCAAGAAACGATTTAACAGAAATTTGTTAAAATGAAACAGATTACAAAGAAAAGGTTATTTTTAATGCATGAAAAAATATTTCTATGTACTGTATTATGAAACCGGAGGACAAAACCATAAAAAATGCACATCCTAAACAAATCCCAGGCTATCAGTGGAGCAAGTTGAACATTTTATCCCAATTCCCACTAATAAGGGTGGAATATAGTTGTCCTCAAAATTATTCATACCCTCAAATTAAAGAAGGAAAAAAATAATCTGTCAGTGAAATAAGATGAAACCGGCAAAGTAATATTAAATAAAAATTCTACGAAAATCATGACATTGATTTTGAATTGTGGTTTGAAAGAAATATTAAAAAGAAACTCGATTAAAACGATTAAACAAGCATGATGGGGCACCAAAGCCAAAATGTTGATGAGCAACACTTTGAGGCAATCACTGCAATCAGGTGTTTTCTCTAATGTTCAGAAAGATTTCTGCACCTGTTGACAGGTATGTTGGTCCACTGTTCATGGAAAAGGTGCCCTTATTTGTCTGAGACAGCTTTGTTTGTTTGTTTTTTCTTAATTAGTATTTACAACCACAATTCAAAAGCAATATTTAATTTTGCTAAATTATAATTTTTCTAATTTTTATCTATCATTAGTTTCTTTAGTGTCTTGTTATCTGAATCACTCTTGTGAATTTAGCCTTTTCTTTAATTGGAGGTATGAATAATTATGAGGATGACTTACGTTATTAGGATTGAACTACTTTGGAACTGTTTTAGTCTTAATGTCGTAGATTAAACAAGGTGTTGGAAACATTCCTCAGGGATTTTGCTCTATATTGACAATGACAGCATCAGCTGCACGTCCAAGATGCAAATCTCCAGTTTCACTACATCCTACAGGACTGTATTGAGATCAGGTGACTGTGGAGGCATTTGGAGTAGTAAACTTATTTTCATGTTTCAAAACTGCTTATTATCCAACTGCTTTTCAAAAAAGCAGTTGGAGATGATTTGAGCTTTGTGACATGGTGCATTAATCTGCTGGAAGCAGCTATTAGAAGATGCTACACTGTGGTCATAAAGCAACAAGACTCGGGTAGGCTGTGGTGTTTAAATAATGTTCCGTTGGTGTGGTCTTCTGCTTCTGAAGCCCATCTGCTTCAAGCTTTATGTATAGTGTGTGCAGAGATGCTATTTGGCATACCGGCTGTAATGAGAGGTTGTTTTAGTTACTGTTGTCTGTCTATCATCTCAACCAGTCTATCCATTCTGCTCTGAACAGCTGCAAGGCGTTTTGGTTCAAACAGCGTATACTCACTTGATATTGACAACAAATTCATGATCAAATCAGTAACTGCCAGCTTCCCTCTCTTTGAGACACGGCATATTTCCACCACCATGCTTTACAGGTAGCCATCTTTGGCCCATACCCAACATGTTTACAGTTAATTTGGCAAAACAAGTTAATTTATGATCAGCTTTGTCTGTACAAGGTGCATTCCAAGCTTTATGTGTTGCATGTTCACAGGTGTGTGGATGTGCCTGGAGGCCAATCAGGGTTCCAGCTGCTTTACTAGTGATTTGAAAGATGGAAAGGCAGGTATGGTGAAGAGGGAACCCTTAACATTCATGAACAACAACTTAGATTTATTTCAAATTAGTCAGATACCTTTAATCCCAGGAAAATAAGCACCTACAAGTAGTTTCTCAGTTATAATTTTATATGGGCAAAATTAAATCAAGCAGCTAAAAATCAGTTTTAATAGTCAGAGGCTCCGGTCATTGGCATGGAAATGTACAGATATACAGTAAAGCTGTGATAAATGTGGGCATTTAATGACACTTTTCTATGGATTTGATTCATTTCTTTAACTCGAAATATGACGAGCGACTACAAAATGTCAATTTTATTTTCATTAAAGGCCACTTTTTTAAAATAGTCTTGACTTTTTCAAATATGTTGATGTATGCTGATTTTTTTCACATAAAAGCTACGATTATCAAAACGCATGTCAGCAGTCCTCTGTGGTTAGTCCAGAGCATGTAAGGCTCTTGACACAACCAGTCCTATGGCTGCATCCTGTGTAAATCAAATTAATAATTATCAGATGAATAAAAACTTTGATTTTCATGGGAGAAGCCAGATTTTCACCAGCCTACAGCGACACACTCATCGAGCTTCCAAAAATAAAGCTGTAAATACTCTGTACTCTGCGGGGAAAGGCATTAACGTTCGAGGATTATGTGCAACACACAGTACCCATATTACTGAAAATAGCATTTCTATTATTACTTTTGTGTCTAGATGGGAACAATGTCCTTGAGGTAGAGATGAGTGATACAACATATGTGTACAAGCAGCATTCCAGCTTAACAAAGAACACAGTGCAATATACAGACAATTTAAAAGACAGAAATAAAGCATCTTTAGGGACAAAAGATCTTTATTTTTCCAGAATTAAAATCAACAAAACTCGACTTCAAGGTGATGAATTACCATGATGGGCAAGAAAATGTGTCTAAGAACAATCAAATTAACACTAAAGAAACTGCATACAACTTGAATTTTTACAGCTTGTAGACTAGCTTCTATGAATAATAATGTTAATAATTATAATAGTGGCAGATGTGTATGCCAATCTGCACAGATAACAAATGACATGATTCAACTCGTGGATCCAAGATAGGCATGAGCGCGACAGTAATGACTAGACGATACTGATGTGTTCTGACAGCCGGACATAGCTGCAAGTAAAGAAATAAATAGCAAAGAATACAGAGAGAACACGACATCTAGATTCCCTTTGGTGAAAATTAACACACAGACCACAGAATACATGAATAAATCAGTGGCAGCTTACAAGTTACATGCATCTTTATATATATATAGTTTTTTTTTCTGGCTAAAATGCAGCAAGACTCAGTCTTTCTGTTGCACAGAGGCCCCAGCATGATCTGCGACAGTGCTTTCGCTGGTAAATCGTCGTGCGGTCAGCGAGAGGAGGGGCTACTGCAGCCTGAGGCGGAACAACAGAACTGATGGGCTCCCTCATCCTCACCCTCCTCACTTGGAAAACAACATGGGACACGTCACAAGACAAAAAGAGACATGGGACAGCAGGTAGACAGACAAAGCACAGAGAATAAGTAGACAAGACAAAGAATGAAAAATAGTATGAGATAAAAGCAGAAAGCAAGCAGGTGGGATCTAGAAAAGAAAAGAAAGGGGTGGCATTCTAAGATAAAACAGGACATTTCTGTCAAAACTCTTTTAGGTTTTTTTATGTGGGTAAAAAGGTGTTGCAGTCATCTAATGCCATTAGATGGCAGTGTTTGAGCATCATGCGCAGGTATGTATGAGAACAGCATGTCTGCTGATGGATAAGAGGGAGAAAATTTACCAGGTTCACTTGTGACTCAGTCAACCGTAGCCCCTTAACTTAATGAAGATCGCACTTCTCTTCGCTCTGCTTGAAGAGCTGTGTGTTTTTCAAGCTGGTAGAACAGCTGAGCTACAGCTATTAGTCACACCTGGGAGTGGTAGGAGACTGAAGCACAGGCTTCTGAGGAGGTGGAGGAGGTAGAGTAAAAGAAAGACGAGGATTAAAAGTAAAGGAGGTAATGGTGACAAATGAAAAAGCCACTGAGTGAGGGAGAGATCTGGAAGCTGTTGACAGGCTTTTGCATTGTTGCAAGGCTCCTTATGAGGTTGAAAGGGGTTTCCTTTTTTTCCTAATAGCAGTCACTGTAATCAGGCCCTACTGTGGCCCTTACCTGTCATCCTGCTGCAAGGTTTGGTCAGTAGAGGGGCAGCAGTACTGATGGAGACTGCCGAAGCTGTGAACTGTCACACTGGTGGGAAACAGAGCGGCAAAGGCAGCGCTGCTCACTGCTGTAGGTGTGGTGGGAGCCGAGACGGGCTGCCCTGAGACAGACGAAGGCCGGACACTGACAGGGAGGGCCGAGAGATGGGCGACAAACACACACAGAGGCATGGAGGAAGCAGAGAGACACAGACACATACAGTCAGCACCGAAGCAGAAAGAGAGGCACGAAGAGAAGGCATCTGAAGCTGCACACGGATAGAGACAAATCAGAGCAGCAATGGTTGCAGAAGGAATGGCACATTAAATAAAGAGCAGAGACATGCAGATGTGAGGCAGTGTGCAGACACCGACAGCAGCAAGGTGACTAACATCATCGCGCCCACACAAACCAAACACGTTTCGCAGAGAACCAACTCCTGGCAGAAACAGTAGGTTACAAGGGTAAGACGAAGAATTTAAGGCAAAGAAATGGGAATTCAAATTCTGATGGTTGTCAGCAAGAGTTCTGTTACGTCACCCCTTTGGATTATATAAAGCTCTATAGGTCTACAGCAGAGTTCTTTGGTGGATCATCCTGTATGGAAATGGGAAAGCACTTTTTTTGTAATGCACGCAGAAGTGCACATAAAAACACAAAAGCCTCTCTGCTGCTGCTCTGCTCTTGCAGGAATTAGAGATGTTCCATCTGTGGCTAAAGAGTGTGCAGTGGTTGAGATTAGCATGTAAATGGCTGGTTTTTCACTGGGGCCAGCTGCTCTCAAGGACGAGCAGCCCCTGTCACTTCAGCATGGAAACACACTTGGAGAGGCGAATGAAGGAAAGTATTAAAAGAGAGTAAGACGGCACATTTAAGCAGTTCAGCTAAGTTTACCAGCTGTACATGATGATGAAACCAGACGGTCTTATTCACTTTTATAACAAGTATTTTAAAATCAAAACCTGCTTCTATTAGAAGCTGGAGGCAGTGTTGTGTTTAAGAATCAGTTTTTCCTTATCAAAAATTCTCAGAACAACAAAAAAAAGACTTTTGAACTGATCTTAAGTTATATGACGTGATAAATATGCTTCATTCCTCTGTGCCACGACACAGAAAACAACAGTAAGACACACCCTAAGGACAACCTCTTTCATTATTATGGAATTGCAGCTTATTTTGAGTCAAACCCACATAAATTTCCATAAATAATCACGAGCACACACGCAATCCACAGCTGAAAATAGTTCTCATCAAATGCAGCAATTATTCTCATTAGTCACATGCTAAAAACAAAAACTGTCCAGCTGCTTTAGGAAACCGCTTGCTTCAGAAATAATCTTTTTCTGACCTTCTTCTACAACTATGCAACAGAATGAAACTGCTTAACCTACAAAGAATTATCACCAAACTCTGCATCCACCCTCAGAGTCTTATTTATGGGCTTAATAGCCAGATATTTTCTCCATGAATCAATAGAAAAAGAGATTTATGAGGTAGATGGAAGCTCAAAGTGAATGATGGTGCATTGCAACTGCAGACTGTAACTTCATCGTATCAGCTTTAAATAAGTGTATATTTACAGCTGCTGTCATTATTGGGGATGAAGTATCAAGACAATGCCAGCTTGTTTGTGTACTAAAACTATAATACCTCATACACATCAACAAAAATACTCTTTAAAGAACAACTACGTACTAACAAGAAATACAGGACAAAACATGAAAAGAAAAAGCATAAAACTTGTCTTGTATTATACATTTGTAAAATGGTTTAACTGGATTATTCTGCAGTAGCTTCTGAGACCTATATTTGCTTATATTTTGCTTCCTGTGCGGTTTTCTCAGTTCATTTTATTATGTAACATGTTTAAAGTTGATCAAATCTGGCCATGCATTGGTGGTTACAGTCTCAGATGTATTTCTAAATGTCAGAGCTGATAATTTAACCGATTTTTGGATGACATATTGGAATTAGATGGTCACTTTTATTCAATATTTAGCTAAAGTGTAAGTAGCCCAATAATAAAAAAGACAAGAAGAGACAGAGTAGTGGTAGTTTTTTTTTTTCTCTTGCTCCACCATTTTTTTCTTCTTCTTTTCTTCACTTTCTCTGATAATGTCCTCTTGCATTCATCAACAATGATGCGAATTCAATACTGCCAGTGTTGATATCCAGTTGCTGGTGTTGTTGCTGTGCCATTAAACAAAGCACAGCTGTGACATAATGCCCTGGGTTGAAAAGAAAAGCTGTTCAGTGTGTGCAGTTTTTCAGCCCTGGGATGCTGCAGATCAATGATGGCTCCAGGAATGTGGATATTAAGTGTCAGTGTACCAACAAAACAGATGCACACAGTTTTATGATAAAAAACTTAGCTAGTGACCCTTTAGCTAGACTTCAGTAGAAAGTGTCCTCTCCCGTTAGTGGTAAATAAGCTCTCTTACTTTGCCCCATAATCCCCGTTTCCACCAAGGGGTCTGGCTGGATACAGAACACTACATTATTTTATTTTATTTATCTTTCACATTTCCAGTCAAAAACTAGCAAGAGTGGAGCTTGACACTGCATTCCATCAACTGACTGAAAGAATCATCAATTCTTATGCAACTCGGCAAACAGCGCCATGTTTCAATGTACCCTGGCCTGGATCTTTTGTTGTTCAAAGTCTCATCCCAAGGCGATGGTGGTGGCTAAGCTCATCCTCCTAACCTGGAAGTCTACCACCCCACCCACCTATCTATGCTCATTGGTTTAGCGAAATGTTGTTGGTTATATGAATGGATAGACTGTGCCTGCACAGACCCACTGAACAGAACAGATTTGAGAAAACTTGGGGACCCTTCCTGGCTCTGTGTCAGGTGTGATGCCTGACTCAATTTTTCAAATGGTACCTGCTTCTTTCAACCAATGTAATTATGTTCAATGTTGTGTGTCTGTTTACGTAAATCAATAATTGTCTGGCAGCCCCCATCTTTTTTTTCTTCCTTTTTGTTTCTCGGCTGTGAGGTTAGTAATGTTCAAAATTGTAAATGTTTTTTCTTAAAAAGTCTCATCCCAAGAAGAAAGAACACATAGTGCCACCATTCTTGTCCTTTGTTTCTGTGTTGCATTCTTTGTGAAAACTCAAGAAAAGTGCCACACCGCTATTATGTCACGCTATTATGTCGCTGATGCATTTCCCCTTTTTTTTGTACTGCAGCTTCTGATGGTAGTTAGTGGTACTGCCCTTTAAGGGGACACTGTGTAATCGCAAGCAGCTCCCTCGTACTTTTCATGCTGCATTCGCGTGAAACCCGGCAGACCGACGACAGCCGATGCATGTAAAGTTATCACCGGCCTCTGTGTGAAGACGTGGTCCGTCAGTTACAGTGACATCAGTCCTCATCTGATTTGTTGTCATGGCAATGTCGTATTGTTTTCCCTGACCCACGTTTTACCGTCTTTTGCTCGGCTTCATTGATTAAAATGACATCTGGTTTGTTACCAACGGCCGTCTGCCCGACTGCACGTGAACCCAGCATCAGTGAGACGATGGTTTCTCCCCACTGCAGCGCAGTGACTTTTCAAAGGCATTACCTCGAACCGAGCTGAAAACTCCGGTGTGTCTGGTGAGTTTCTGTGTTTTCCTACTGTCACGCTTCTCCCGAACGCAAAAACATGGCGATACGACATGGCAGCCTCCACCGAGCCGCCCCGCTCGATGTGTAAATGAATGATATGAACGGCAAATTTAGAACTTAGAGGAGCACTTCAGTTTGTTGATGGGAGTGATTACTGATTAATGAAAAAACACTTTTGATGAACCAAATAATCAGTTTTTGTGAATGAAACACAGGAATACTTACACAATATCCCTTTAAGACAATTATTGCCATTACTGCGTCAGAACTGGCTTCTTACTTTTTTGACGATGTATATGGTTAAAAACAAATGGAAAGATGTTTTATAAAATTAGTTGACAGTAACCAAATATTTATTATCATAATGAGAATTAAAATCATTAGACTTACTTTTAAGTCTTACTACAAGAAAGCAAGTCTTTCACAGTAAGCAGGGGTGTTAGTAACAGTTCAAGCAGAGCAAGAGTGGAAACAGGAGTGTTTACACATGTAATTGTGTAGGAGGGTTTGTTTGCTTTGTGCAATCATAAAAAGATCCAATTATAAGGGAATAAACCATCAGCGACTATTCTAACAGGAGAGTATGGAGCACAGACCTTGTTTTATTTTTGGGGGGTCTAACAGATTATAAGTTAGTGTCTCAATAAGATGCATTTCAGGCTAATTTATAATTCTAGATGCTATACTGCTTAAAATCCTAACCTGATGTGACCTATTTCTTCTTCATTTTGCCTTATTAGGTCTCCGTATTGCAAAGAAATGAAACCCCTGTGAAGAAATGCACTCATTGACCTGTGCAGCTTTGTAAGGAGCTGTGGTGAAAGGCATGAGGGAGCTGTTATGTAAGCCGGAGCAATGCTTGTACACAGTGTGTGGTCTTACACTGCCAAGATTTGTATTTTACCAGCAGTAACTAATGCCTCCTGTTGGAGTATCCCCAGTGAGGCAACTGTTGACAGGCTCATCTGAAATCTGATTTATGCTTCATGAACAGTTATGCCTGTATCTGTGCCATGAAAAAAAAGAAAAGAAATACACACACAAGGATTCTTTCTCCTCCTCCATAAAAAACAGCACATGCACTACCCACTCATATTGTTAGTACATACATCTTATTCTGTTATTAGCTATATCACACAGAAACAAAAGATCAAGATATAAAACAATGCACTGCACGTCAAAGGTTAATATAAAAAAAAAGAAAAAAAGGTATGTTGGGAGAATGTTTGAGGTTGCTTTTTTTAAAGCAGTGAATTGACAGAGGCAGGAGGAAGAGTGGGAGGAGGAAGAGCTACACAAGAGTGGGAGAGGTTAAACACAGAGGAGGGCAAGGGTGAAAATAATCAAGAGGAAAGGAGCAAAGACAAGGGGGGTATGGAAACAGAACCTGGAGTGATGCTTGATGCTGGATCCAGTATTTCCTGAAACCTGTGCAGTGGCACGGGGGTGTCAGCGTGTAGGTGAGCATCTATGTATAGAGGAGTGAGGAGAGTGGGAGCAAGGCTCACATGCTGCATTCACAGGAAGACATTCAGCAGGTTTACGCACGTTTTATAGAGCAGCCCACGGCCAGAGAGCGCCACCATTTCCATCCATGTGTGTTTCCGGGGGCACAGTCTGAGAATCGTCCACTCCAAGCTGTGCTTTCAGTTTTTTGTTTTTTTCCTCCTTCATTATCTATGAAATAAGCATGTGGGAGCGCACTGCGTCATCCCACCTCCAACATGTGACCCCCCTGACTCTGGCTGACAAACTGAGATGTTTGATAACACACGTTGCATCGTAGCTTAAAGTTAAGCACGGAGGGTTTTTTTTTCTCCCATACTCCCCACCACGACACTTCCACGACTAGCCTCACTGGTTTTCCACCACGAGCTTGAGTCTCCTGCTGCTTGGCAACAGTGTGGACTGCCTGTGTGGGCGTTAGGCGTTGAGTGCCAGGCGAAAGCACTGGCGAGGAGGGGCACAGTTACAGTTACCATTCAACTACGCACACCAGGCACCTGCTGTACCCTGTGAGTTTGCGTGCACGTGTGTGCGTAGCATAGGTGTTTCATTTCAACTAGATATGATTCATCCGCAAGGACAATTAGACTTCATTTAAATGTGAGGTGGGTGAGATAGAAGAAGCGAAGAAGAAAATGATATCCCTGCAGATCACTGAGGGGATGCTCTGTAAAGACTGAAATAGATCTGGGTCATAAAATGTGACTAACTGTCTGCAGCCGCCTAAGAAGCCACACCTCAACTTTTCAGCGACAGAGAACCGGGAAACTGCTGCGGCAGTCATCTGTCTTTGATGCGTCTTCTCCATCCCCATCAAGCAGTCATTCAATCCCGTTTCTGTCTTTCACCCTGCTCCTGCTCTCACTCCTACCCTCTCTTCACTTCTCTCCATCTCTTTATTCTGTGTCTCTCGCCCACAGAGTTCTTCACAGAAGAGCTCACAGCGTTCCCACGGTAACCAGCATGCCTATTCTGCTTCGCAGAGCGTGTGCACGAGTGTTTGACAAAACATCCCGCCTCAAAAAGTGCCACTTATCTGCATCTGAGCAGGAAAGACAGTGAATCAAGTGACTGTAACAGCTGGGAAAAGAAGGGAAGTCTTAACAGTGTGTGTAGGTGTGTGTGTGTGTGTGTGTGTGTGTCAGGGGGGGGACTATGATCTCCATGCCAAAAGGAGGTGGGAGGTTCATGATTACATCCCTAGTTATGTTTAACCCTCTGATGACTGGACAGCAGCTTCTGCCCTCCTCACTAATGACAAAGCAAGACCCCTAATCTGCTGTTAGGACACGACTGAATTTGCGTACAGCTGCCACTTAAAACAAAGCAGGAGAGGTTGCTGTAAGCAGACAGGGGCCAAGAGGATGAGGGAGGGGGGGTTCAGGATCAGGATATAGGTGATGAGGAGTAAGAGGGTGGAAACGAAGGTGGCAGGATGGCAGGAAATGTAATATCGTAACTGTCTTGAGGCCAGCTTTACAGTTTCCACAGCAACTATGCTGCGTCTCTCGCAGCTCTCCCGCTCCAAGAACATTTTACTTACAGTGAAAAGCTTTACATCACAGCTGTTAATTTGTTTTCTCACCATTTCAGATAAATGGCACTGTATATGCAAACAGATGAGTGGATCTATTTAATGAACATTAGATAACAACTCCATTATTTATCATATAAATATAGTAAAACTGCACAATTTATCAGCAAATTCTCTCCCATCCCATCAGTTTTGGGTCCAAACTTCTGGGAAAATGAAACTGTTCTTATATCAACTAAAACTGTAAAATGTGTACCCATCTGTTTTACATGAGATATACATGCTGATGTAAAACTGAACTATATTTGTGCATAAAACTCCCAAATGCCCTCGCTATGCTGAACATGACCATCTGCACAAAGAGCTGAGGTCATTGGTCACTCTGGAGATGAAATGCAGGAGCTTATTCTTCCACTGGGCTGGAGATATTAGAAAAATCTGTGTGCTCATGTATGTCTAAATATAAATGAAAACAAGTCCGATTTTTTTCTTTTGCATTCACAGCATGAAGCCATGAACACTCACTTCACTAAAAGGCAAAAAGCACCACCCACATACAGTTGCCTCCCACACAAACACACAAATGCGCACACACATCCATTGCTTTAAATTTACGTCAGGCTAAACTGCCATCGCTGTAATTATCAGTGTTGCTGTAATATCTTAATTCTTAGCTGAATTAATTCCTCAAAAACAGCTTAATCCGTTGTCTACAGCTGCACTGTTTCTTCCAGAGTTCAGATTACCTCCGATCACATCACACAGCATGTTTGCATCAGGTCAGAACAAGCTCAGCTGAGCGTACCCACACACTTGCCTGGGGCTAGTTCCTTTAAGTTTTCATGTGAGCCATCTGACTTACAATAGGGTGCAAAACACAAGTCAAAAAGCTCTAATCGGCACGTATCATGAGCTCACAATTTGCGTCAAGACAGAATATTCAGTTAGTGACAATAGCCGAGCTTCGGTTAAGCGCTGGGAAAGAGCGGGTGAGCTTAGAGGGGAAGAGAAAGAGAATAGCACAAAAGTAATTTCTGCAGCTTCTCTGAGTCATATCTGCAGCAGTGGGAACCAGAAACAGCGAGGGGGAGAGATTGAGTGTACGTACGTGGGTATGTGAGAGAAAGCGTATGAGAGATAGAAGGGGTGGAGAGGGGGTGCAAAGGGGAGGGGGTTATGTGTAGTGTAACTACAGAAAATTTGGAAAAAAGAGCTGCTTATGACACAAAAGCCCATTAATGTCCTTCCCCAGAATCCTGTAACAGAAGTAAAGCCAATTTTTGGTGAGAGTGGAGCCCTGAGTGGAGAGGGGAGATGGGTGGAAGGGTGATTGGAGGAGAAAGACAAGCACCTTTATGGAGCTCTTTGCAGCTTCTGAGAGCGCCAGTCAGTGAGAAATAATGCTTTTTACTTTCTCTCTTTTTTGGCATTACATAAAATGACTCTTCTCTGAGTATCAACTCTTCTGGGTTTGTTTTTGAGACCAGCTGCTGCTGCTGCTGCTTCTCATCCCTGCAAGCACAGCTGCATGTATCTGCATGTAACAAATAATCTTTCACCTGGACAGCGAGAACTGTCACACCTTTATGACAGGACAGCCCATAAAAGCAAACCACAGGGTCGCATCAGCAGCCAGGTGGAATCCCACGGCACCACACACACACTCACAAAAGTGTCACACCAAACAGACACAGTCCTGCACAGCGGTAAGTGTCACCCTTGGACTAGTGGTAATTATCCTCCGGTTGCACTAATTAATCTCTCATGCATGCCTCCCTCCCTCTTTCACACATTCTTAAGCACTCACACCAACACACGCATTATATAAGGACACACTTCTCACACACTTGGCTTGAGTTTTCCCAAAATAACAACAAAAACATCTGCTGCACTCACAGCGAGCTGTGGCAATGCCCCCCCGACCCCGCTGCATCTTGGAAGAAGGACTTTGACGTCAAATATCATTTCACCCCCAGGCCTCAGACTCGTATTGTTCACACTGCCATTAACCGCACAGGAAGGACGGAACGGGGGATTTGGGACAGCTGTTCAGAAACACACCGCTGGGAGGAAGAGGATGGAGCGACTTGTTTTGATGCAGCTCCGACATGCATGACTAATAAAATGGTTTTATTCAGTCTGGAATCGGAACGGAGGGTTTCTGTGAGACAGAGCAGAGATGGAGACTCCTGCTGGGGGAGCTAAAACTAATTGGACAAAACCAAAGCCAGCTCTCTGAGCAGGCTCCCCCTCTCGTCGCTCCCTCCCTTGTTTACATACTCTGTTGACAGATGGCAAATCAGTGTGTGTGTTCCACCTTTTCTCGTTTAGACTGGGGCATGCTGGGTAAGGTCGCCCAGTCACTTTCCTCCCCCTTGTTGCCTTTCTTCCTCTCCCCCATCATCCTTCTGTCTCTGCCCCGATCAAAGCCATATTTAGAGCGTCGCAGGCGGTGACGATGAAGAACTTCATGTTTGTATCAGATCCATTATTAGAGGAGTGTATTGCCACTGACCAAAGCCAACAGGCCAGTTTGAGTTGGGCTGAGTCACAGCCAGACAGGGACAATATGCCTCAAGAGTGTGACTCTTTATTAAATGTGACACTCCATAAGATACGCTTGTCTGAGCCTGGATGCAAAGTCAAACACTGCTGCCTGGATCAGAAAGATCTACATTAGTTATTCATTGTTGCGTTTAACACCCACATAAATAACTAATATGTGCTTCTGTCTAATGACTAAGTCCTCTCGAGGGAAGAGAAGAAGGTTCCAGGGAGGCAGACAGCAGAAGAAAAGACGTCTCGAATCAATGAGGGATTTAGGTGAATCTGAATCAAGTATTACTGAGAGGACTGGGAGCATAAGAAAACAGAGAGCGCACAGAGTCCTGTAATAACTGCTGTGATGATGGTGCTTTTTTAAAAAAAAAGCTCATATTTTAAGAGGCAGCAACAGTTTATTCACTGTGTACTTTTTCCACATGAGTTGCTGCCTACTCACAAAGCTCAATGCTTCCAGAACAAAAGCCGACTTTTATCTGTTATCTGTGTGTGCATGGTTAAGTAAAAAGCAAGGACAAATGCACTTGTTTGCCAAAGCTGCATCTGCAGCAGCACACTAGCTTCAGGTCGCTCTTGAGTTAATGGAGGAAAAGAAAAAAAAATCATCAAAACAAACCAGTTCAAAGTTCAGAGTAAAAGAAAAGTGATGGGTTTTTTTTATATATAAAAAAATAGGCAGAATCTTCCTTCCTTTGGTTTTCCTCAGCATACCTTCCACCTTTATAGAGATCATTACACAAATCATAGTCTCTGCAAGCAAAATTACACCCAGCATGATGAACAGCCTGAGCACTTATCACTTTACCCATAATCCTCCTGCACTGTGTAGATTTTCTTCCGGTGTTTTATTGAAATATCCTCTCTAAGGTTTAGTCCCATTACTGCGAGGATTATCTGTGATGACTAGAAAGGCTGCTGCTCCACACAGCCTGTCATTATGTGGGCTTAGCATATAAATGCTCTGTCAGACTTCAGATATTATGCAGACTGTAGTCTTCCCTACAATTAAGAGTAACTTGGACAAAATTACTGACAAACATACGACATGCATCCACTTCTCAGTGGAAGCCATCAGAAGAGGCCTGTGCTGTACAGGGACTTACTTTCTGCGCAGGCTGGAGCTGGCGTTGGTGTCTGTGCTGTCAGTGCGCTCAAGCCGGTCTCGCTCTGTGGTGGAGGAGCTGCAGGAGAGTCCCCTCGTCAGCCTGGTGTGGCTTCGCCTCTCCCTGCTGGGTGCTGGAGTGGTGGCTGATCCAGCTGTCACCTGAGATGCTGAGCCGCTACCATTCCCGCCAGACCCGCTGCCATGATGGATGGGGAGGGACAGGGGCTGGCTGTGGTCGTGGTTCTCCTCTGGGGTGTCTGATCCAGGGGTACGCGGGCTGCGATCCTGCCTCAGGTCCTGGTTTTCTTGGCTGACCCTGTCCAACTGGCCCTCCAGCTCCTCAATGCGCCGGCGCTGCGTCTCCAGGAGTTTGGCCTGGCTCTCAATGATGTTGTTGAGCTCCAGGAGGTACTCCACTGCCCTGTTGGGGCTCTCCGCGTTGGTCTCCATGGTAGGATCCCTTCCTCTAGGGGTACAACCACCACCAGCCACAGTTTCGACCCCGTGGGGCCAAGATCCACCCCCCCCACCAGCCCTGATGAGTTGGGGGGAGGGAGGGACCAACAAAAGTTTTGCTGAAGTTTAACTATGAGCTTTGGAGGTTCAGAAACAGAAAGTCACAGAGGTGAAAAGACTGAGGATGCAGAGAAACTACATGTCCCCAAAGATGAGGGCAAAAATGAGCATTATAGCATCTTAGTAGCCTTTAAAACATTGCAAAGCCATGAAAACTGTTCAAAGCTCATAAAGAAGCTCATGGTGAGGTTGATTGTCTGATTTCCTGAAGTCACAGTCATTCTGACATCAACATGTGGCAGGACAAGAGTTTGGGGCGTCATTACTGACAATTTATTGAGGAAAATGTTTAAAAGCAGTGACATTGGCAGGAGGCAATAATTATTGTCTAAATCAATACGATAACAGAATTTAAACTGCCTCAATCAGGAAGCAAATATATACATATATGTAGAGCGAGAAAAGGGGAGTTTATTATCATTCATTTATCCTCTACATGGTGACATGTCCTGCCAAATAGCGTTAAAATATGTGGGATTAGCTTTAACTAAATACAGATTCTCTTTCCAAACTCTTTCCTCAATATTTAGGGGGAAAGGGGTGGGGGTAGTGGGGGTGATGCTGGGTATGATTTTCCACTTATTACCAGGCGCTGTCAATCATTACATAACACAGCAAATTCTGCTCCCTCCCACGTTGAATGTCCCCGCAGCCCATCATCGTCGCTTTCAACCCATGTTTTAAGGTGTCTTTAAAGCACAGAAAGTAAGCAGAGGTGGCTTACGAAGTTCATTCTCGAAGTCCAAATCCTCCCTTCTGGTCCGACAAAACTACATCCCAGCGCTTTAAATTCAGGTCCCAAAGTGCGCGTGTGTGGGCTTTTTCATCCGAGAATAAAGCACAGTTTAAGTCACGCATTCATAAAGACTGATGTTGGCCAGTAAAAGTTGTCACCTTACGATTATCTGGAATATTTTACGGTCCTCGAGTCTCATATGCTGATGTGACAAATCTTAAAAGTGTACTTTTGTGTTTGCCGCCTTCGTCGCTGATCTGAAATCGGTCAAAACGAGCTCGTAGCGTCCTTTTCTACTTATCTGGGGTTTCAGCTTTTCAGGTTGTCGGTCCGCGCAGAAAGGTTGCGGTGGGTTTCCTCTGAAGTGGCGCAGAATCTGAGAGGTTTCGCTCCTTGTGCGTCTGAACTGCAGCGATGCTCGCGGCTTCTCCCGTTGAGCGCCTCGTTGTCATTTTACATGAATGAAACAAAACTTCCGGCTGGGCCTTTCAGAATATAAGCCTGACTATTAAACGGAAACCAGTCTGTTCCAGCTTTGATGACAGCTGAGAAACATTAACACAGGTGAAGAAAAACAAGCCACCAACCAACCTAACAATCAAAGTAACAAAATTATACATTAACTGCAAACACAGACGCTAGTTTTGTCGTTTAAAGAACGGCAGGTTCAAACTAAAATGAAATTTGGACAAACAAATAAACAAACTAGATAATAATGAAATGTTTTTTTTTTTTTTTTTTTTTTTTTTTTTTTTTTTTTTTTTTTTTTTTTTTTTTTTTTTTTTTTTTTTTTTCCTTTTTCTTTTTTTTTTTTTTTTTTTTTTTTTTTTTTCCCCCTTTTTTTTTCCTCCCCCTTTTTTTTTTTTTTTTTTTGTTTTTGTGTTTCTTAACGTAGATTTTGTAGTGGTGTTTTCTAAAATATTATCTTTAAAATTTTTTTCTTAATTTGTGAAATTTGAAGAACCACATCAGCAAATCACAATTTACTTGGGAAAACCAAACAAACAGTTTGGTGCCACGTTTCAGAAATATTAACTGTTCTTTTTTCTTTGCTTACTTTGTGAGTTTTTGAGCTGCTGCTGTGTATTCTGAACTACATGTTAGCTTATGAGGGCACAGAAACTATGTTATTCGAAGTCCATATCAGCCTGACTGGCAAGGATGTCCAATTTGGGCCGCAATTTTAAATTAAATGGATCACAGAAGCTTGTTTTTAAGTTATGCAAAATTTTGTGACCCATTAGTTTAAGATGATGAAGAAGGGACACCTAAAATCTGTAGACCATTTAGGACCATGCCACTGTTTTAAAGTTGCAGAGTACCATTTGAGAGAAAAAGAGGAGGTGGTGGACTGAATACCTGGAAGTTCAGCAAAATACTAGACTGGCAATTCAACACAGGAACCATTGAAAAGAAAAGATAAACCTAACTTTGCTTCTTGAAGAAGCTGAGAATTTTTTAATGTCTGCACCAAAATGTTGCATAATCTTCTATAAGTCTGTTATGGAAAGTGCAAAATGCCTGACAGCTATCTGTTAGGGTGGCAGCTTCAGAGCAAGAATAAAAAATCTGAGGCTGCATAAACTGCTGAACACAATGGACAATTCCTCACACCCTCTATCAAACACTGAGGAAACACCAGAGGGTGTTCAGTGAGGGGCTTCTTCAACTACACTGCAAGTACAGAAACAAGACTTAGGCTGTCAATTAATGATTATTTTTCATAGGAGGGAAAAACACTTCAACACTGCAATGTTCCGCAGGGGATGATTCTTATTTAATGAAGTCCAAAATAAAAACAATTCAGATTGGACAATGTGCAGCTAGCAAGTTAATCACAGTTTCAAGAGAAATTTAACTAAACTTGAAGCATTATTTTAGATTAAATGAATAACATTAGGTAAGATTAACTCGGACAAACTGATGCAGTCATTCAGAAAGCTTCTTGCCGTCTTGAAACCGACAGCACAATCCCTTACTCCAGGATCTTCCAGTACTGATTGTCTTTTTAATGAAAAACTAATTCTTCAAAGCATTCTGCATTACAAACACTCAATGGGTGTTAATTTCCCCACACAATCACGCATCCCATCTGTCATTTAAGTTTCTAAAGCAGCATATTTCTCATTTGTCAGACACCGAACATAATAATCCATTTCACATCCTACTGGATTGCACCAACCTAACAAATGTTTCCACCCCACAGAGAACAGATGACCTGGAGGCATGTTAGCAGTTCAGTTGCATTAATAAGGCACATTGGTCATTTTGTTTTGAAGGTACTGCTAGAATCACGTTTTGCATGTCTGTAACTTTACGTGCCTCAGTGTCTGAATGCTGGATGCACAGGTAGGTAAAAATTCTCGCAACGTAATTTAGTCCCCTTATTTAACTCTGCTCAATCTACGACTGAAATGACTGTTATTATTGGCCTCATTTCATTTATTTGTCATTTTGCCTTTAAGCTGAGTTGAACAGAAGGATGCAGCTCAGGACGACACAAGAGAAAACCAGACCTCAGAGCGGTGTTATTTTTAGTGACAGTGCTTAAGAGCTCATATCTGAACCAAAAGCTGGAAACCCACTCACTTCTGTGTGTGTGTGTGTGCAGTAGTGCACACAGGTGAGGTTTCTGTTGAGTGGGAAAGTAATATTAGACTGAGCAGTGAGCCTGGGGAATGGGAAATCCATGTTCTAAAAAGAAAAAAAAAAGAGAAGCAGGTTTAATAATTGATTTGCGTAAAATGATCAGACCTCTGGGGACCTTATTTATCTGTAACCATGACTAGATTTTCACAGGAGCCAGTTTTTCCTCTTTTTCTATTAAAACAGTCTTAAATTCCTAACTGTTAACACACGTCATCCTGTCAAAAGCTCATCTTAAACACTCACACTGTAGTCTATATTTTTACTGCCATCTGCTGTCCATAAGTGTGGCTTTATTGGTGCATCAAAAAGCAATAAGAGACAGAAATTCATGACCAAAGCAGGAAACTGGTTCAGTAGTTTATTTGCACTTTACAGTTCAGCCAAAAAACAACTCTTCTCCCTTAAGAAATCAAAGTAAAAAAAAAAAAAAAGAAGAGGAAGAATATTGCAAACTTTATAAAACAAGTCTTACATATTGGCTACCGAGCTATACTGTGTGGTCACTTGTTGGAGAAGTAGTTTCATTTGGTCACTGCACTGCAAATCTGGGCTGCACAGCAAATACAAACAAATGGAGTGGGCACACTGATTCAGGTCTGTGGTTCGTTCCCGTGGGTAGAAACGAAGAATTGACAAGTAACAAATAACAGTCTGTGTCTCCTAATGCCGCCATAAAGAATCAACATAATATTGCTTTGACATTTAAATAATATGCATCCACTTCGCGTTATGAAAACGGCATGAAGTCATTCTGTAGCTTTTCCTCCTAATGGCTTGTCTAGAGCAAAGTATCTGAAAACCTGAGTTTATCAAAAAAGATCATTTCATAGAAAAATAACATCTCACAGTATCCATTGAGCTTAAACTGTAATAATTTGTCCACAACATAAAATGCTTTAAAATAGAACAAATAAAAGAAAAAGAAAAGAAAGAAAATGATGTGCTATATCTCAAAAATCAGATTCAGTAGTTTCCTTTATTTTATATTAACGGTAAGGGCCTTTTTTTCCTTTTTTAATTTTTTGGCATGGTTAAATTGACTAAACAACTTACCCACCTGTAGTATCGGACGCCTCAGAGCAAAGGTTTTCACAGTAAGAAAAATCCGCGGTTAGGATAAAGTGGTTTGTTACCAAGGCAACTGTACATGGCACGATGGGCACAGCACTCTCTAGAATCTAGATAGTGGTTTTCTTCTGACCCCACATACACAATATTAACAGTACTGGAAATATGCACACCGGATGCATATTTTTGGCATCTTTTGATGATTTCTGAAGTTAGGGTACGACACGGAGCATCCAAACCACACTCAAGCAGCATTTTACGAAACATTCATTTATGACTAGGGCAGGTACTACCAGTGTATTTAGTCTGTGTTTACATATTAGTGCCTTCACGAAAGCTGGGTACCAATTTTCACGCTACTCTTCATCACATAATGATAAATGATAATATGAACCGTTAACTTTTGTATGTAATATATAGATATACTGCATATATTTAAATATTTAGACTTATTATATTTATACAAATCAGGGTATATTATTTACAATAAGCTCTGTTACATAACTCTCTACAAATATTTACAGAATATAGATTTCACACCTGCTTCTGAAAGGGATTTGCATTATCACAATCAAATATCCACTTATATGCAACAACATTACAAGTTGAGGCAAGTGTCCACAGACTGTAAGACAAAGAGGATACAATACAAACATGTTACACTGACTCCATTCAGACCAGAACGGGCGTAGTGCAGTGGATATGGATGGCTGATAGTCTCGGACAGCTGCATCATTATTGCTCAGTATCTCGGTGAGGTATAAGTCTATGCAGTCTCGAGGAGGCTCGGCTAAAATAGTCTGAATCACCACAGAGAAGCGGACAGGAAGTAGGAAAAGTGCTAAAAATGAAAAAGTGCAAGCCGAGGAGAGCAAAACAGCGGCTTGGAAGGACATTTATATTTGTCAGGGAGGGAGATGACACTCATAAGTTAAAATGGAATTTAAATGTCAGCCAGAGATCAGCTGCAAAAAGGCACAAAGAATATGACTTCTACCATAGATATCAAAGTGACTGAGAGAAAGTGATGGTAGAGCAGAAAACAAGTAGAGGTCTAACAGTGAAACAGAATCTGATGCAGCATCATTCTGCTGCATGTGTAATTTTCAATTATAGGTCAGGAGACGGCGCTTCTTCCTCTCCTCTGCCCCGTCCGACTCCTGGGTCGCCTCTTCCCGTGCACGACCTGAACGAGCCTCTGCTTGCTGGGCGTGAGCCAGGGGCCTGGCCTGTGCCCGTCCGCCAGGGAGAGGCCTGAGATGCTGGCAGCAGACACGCTGCCGTCAGATTGGCTGCCTCCAGACTCTGACTCATCATCCCCAAGCTGCTCTACAGACATTGCGGAGGTAAGGAAGGAGAAGGGCTCTCTCTGCGACACCGGATCCATCACAGCGACACCTGGTAAAGGCCTCTCAGAGCGCGTGGACTGTGCATCGTCAACTTCTTCACCTTCATTTAGATCGGTGGCTCTCTCTTCCCCCCTCTCATCGTCCCATAACTTCTCCTGCTCGTTCTCAAGTTCCTTGTCTCTCTTCAGTCCTCTGTACTCTGCTGTCACGTCCCAGTTTTCATCATCCTCCATCTCCTGCTCTTGTTTTGGTCTGGGAAGTCTTAAGCTCTGACTTGGAATAGGCAGGAAAACTTCCTCCTCCTCGTTCTCTTCTAAATCTTCTCTTTTCTGCTCCTTTCCTTCTTCTCTCTCCTCAGCAGCAGGTGTTTCCTGCTCCTCCTCCTGCTCAAACTCCTCACCCTCTGTTGCCACCCTCCCCCTCTCCTCACTCCTGCTTTTCCTCCCTTTACCCCTGCTCCTCCCCCTGCTCCTCTCCCTCCTCCTTCCCCTCACTGTCCCCTTCTCTGTGTCACTGTCTTCATATTCCCTGACGGCATCTCTGGGTAAACTCTGAGATTTTCTCTTTCTCCTCCCACTCCTGCCCCCGGCCTCACGAGACCTCTCCCCCTGCTCAGAGACGGGACTTTGTAAACGCGAGCGCTCTCCTCCCCCTGAGCTCCGTGTTCTTTTTCTCCCTCTTCTTCTTCTGCTCCTGCTTGTCCCTTTCCCCCTCTCATCTTCATCTGACCTGCTTCTCCTCTTCTGCTCGGAACTGCGCCCCCTCCGTCCGGCGGAGGTTACTGCAGCCAAACCCTGCTCTTTGGGGTTGTACAGGAGGGAGGGGGAGGTGATTCTGTGCTCACGGCCTGGACACACATCGGAGGAGAAAGGAAGAGAAAACAGACTGATAAAGAGACCAATATCTGTGACAGAGAGCATTATATAATCTGTCTTAAAGAGCTCTGAAATCTTTAAATATGTTTCACAAAGTGTATTAGGTTAGTTAAACAGCTGCTTTGCAAAAGCAAACCTTCATTACTGATACAACACACTCCTAAACATCAGTATGCTCTATGATTGTGCAAATTGTAACGCTGCATAATTCTGCTTTGAGGCATGTTTAAGGAAAACTAAATTTGGCAAGAAACATGATGCTTACTATCCTCACTTTTACTAATTAAGTAGCTGAAATTATAATGAGGAAATCCAACACAGGCTTTACTCTTGGTTATTGGTTTAGGGGATGTAGAGAGACAGAAAATGGGAGAACTAACAGGAACCATTACCAACCGCATATTCTCTGTCCGTCCAATGACATAGAAGCAAGGCTCGCCTAGCTTGGAGTTGGTCATACACAGAGACAAACTGGAGAGCTCCACTGAGAGGTAAGAGAAGAAAACATGGAAAAGAAGAAACCAAAGAGTGGAGAGAAATGTGTGAAAGAGGAAATGAAGGAAAACCATGGTGAGGCAAATGTGGAGGGAAAAATGGGAATGTTAAGGATTTAATGAGCCAAAGATGTGGTGGGTTGCGAAGTGGGAGATACCAGAGAGGTTGTTAGTTAGACTCCGTCCCACATAGACAAAAAAAGAGAGAAGACAGCACCCCAAAGATATATGCACTGCATGCAAAAGAGCCTCTAATATCTGATTATTTTCTTCCTACATCTAATTTGTCTCAGTGCTTTTTGCATTTCTCTGCCTTACCATAGTCAGGCACGTAACCGTTTCCTCGTTTGAGGACCAGGTGGATGCGGTGGCCTCCTCTGCGGATCTGTTCGACAGCCTGGCTGTGGGTCATCCCGGCCGTACTGTCCCCATTTATCTCCACAAGCTGATCGCTCACCTGCAGCCAAAAACCTCCCTTCAAATGCTGTGTCTGTGATCTCATTCTCATTCATTCACCACGCAGCACATAAAGACAACCACCTCATGGTGGCACCAGATCACCAAAGTCTAGAATTCATCCTGCAAGAATCCTTAAAAATATTTCCACTTGTATTTTTTCTGTGCTTTACTTTTAGTGTTTCTCCTCTACACTGTAAAATATAACTGTCTATATAACCAAGTTTTACTTTCTTATATTCAGCAAAAGTGGTCTTAATAATCTTGATTTGAGAGGAATATACTGTACTTGACAAGACCCGAATGTGTAAGATTATTAATCATGTTTTAGGAGTTTATATCTTTTATTTCTTAGTAACGGAATCCTAAAATTGGTTATATGCAAAATAAGTTAAATTATCTCACTAAGACACGGTTTTAGATGACATTGTGTCTTTCACTCCCAATTTTAGCAGTAAAACCTTGTTTTAAGATCTCCCCATACCAGTTCATACTCACAGATTTCTTGTAATAAGAAACCATATCTAAACTTTACACACGCGTGAACTAGCTTTAAAAAAATCGAAAACATTAATTTAAAGTTTTTATGAAGTGAAAAACACTCAAAACTATTCTGTTAATGCTTATTTTCAGTGTTGTTGTTTTCTTTTCTTCTTCTTCTTTTTTTTTTTGCAATAGGATGGCAGTAAATGAATTCATATCCATACAAATAATCAGCAACCTGAGTCTCAACAAGTCTCAATTCGAATATGACGTCTTATATCCCCCCCCCTCTACCCTATCTAAAAAAATTAGAATATTGCATGAAATCAATTTAAAAAGGACTTTAAATACAAAAAAGTTGGGCGTCCTAAAGTAAAATCTTGCACCTGTACTGAGTACTTGGTTGGGTCCCCTTTTGCTTGAATGACTGCCTTAACCCGGCATGGCATGGATCTCTCCTCCCATCTCTTTCTGTTGAATCTGTTTGTTTTTTTTTTTGCTTTCTTTTTTGAAAGCGCCGGATCATTTCTTTTTTTTTTTCTTTTTGTCTTATTATCTTTTTTTCCTTTCCTCTTTTTATTATATATAACAATTTTTCCTCTCCCCCTATGATACCAGCCTCTGGCATATCTCAGGTGTTATGGAAGAAAAAAATGCTTCAATCTCAGCCTTGAGCTCCACAGATTTTCGATGGGGTTCAGGTCAGGTGAGTTTGCGGGCCAATCAAGCATGGTTGTTAAACCAAGATTTTGTACTTTTGGCAGTGTGGGCAGGTGCCAAGTCCTGCTGGAAGATGAAGTCTGCATCCCCATACAGCTGGTCTGCTGAAGCAAGCATGAAGTGCTCCAAAATGGCCTGGTAGATGCTGCGTTTATGCTGGACTTGATCAAACTCACAGGTCCATTCATTATGAAGTCCTCCACACTTTTGAACGGCCCTTTCCTGACCATCTTCTCCAGACTGCTGTCAGCCCTCCGGCTTCTACGCCGTTTTCTTCCACACTTCTTCCTTCCACTTAACTGTCCATTAATGTGCTTTGAGACAGCACTCAGAGAACATCCAGCTTCTTTTGCGATGACTTTTTGTGTCTTTCCCACCTTGTGCAGGGAGTCAATGATGGTTTTCTGCACAACTGTCAGATCAGCAGTCTTCCCCATGATTGTGAATTCTTCTAAACCAAGACAGAGACTTTTTTATAGGCTTGGGGCACTTATGCAGATGTTTTGGATGACTTACCTGATTAGAATGTGACACTCTGAGCCTACAATACTGGAGCTTTTCACCGTATTCTAATTTTTTGAGTTTTTAATTTTTGAGGTTTTCTAAAACTGCAAGTCCTAATCAGCAACATCCAAACAAACAAAAGCTTGGAATATATTGACTCAAATATTATTTGTCTAAACAATATGTAAATTGCACCTTTTAAGTTGAATTACAGAAATAAATGAACTTTTTCAGGATATTCAAATTTTTTGGGTCGTACCTTATTTAGTCCTAAGCAAAAAGAAAAAGAAAGCTATAGTCCCCCCCCCCTCACCACTAAAAGTCAATTGACTTGTT
The DNA here is from genome assembly GCA_023101725.1 of Atherinomorus stipes. Lineage (NCBI taxonomy): Eukaryota > Metazoa > Chordata > Actinopteri > Atheriniformes > Atherinidae > Atherinomorus > Atherinomorus stipes. The sequence continues at coordinate 378,228 of JALJCO010001880.1, read as the reverse complement.
TCTCCGTATATTCTAAAACGAGTCCTATGTACTATAGAACTGACTATGGGATCCGTTAATTGCAGAGCAAAGTTTTTCTTTGGTATACACTTCAGAATTTCTTGTAGCCAGCCGTTATGTGTTGGAGGTAGTTTATGCTTCCATTTAAGCAAAATTTGACATCTGGCAATCAATGTTGTAAAAGAAATAACACGTTTCAGATCTAAGGACATATTTGGTACTGTAGATAGACCGAACAAAGCTGTCAGTGGGTTAAGAGCTATGTCGATGTGAAAAACTTCAGAGAAAGTTGAAAAAATGTTTGACCAATATTCGTTAAGTTTAGGGCACGTCCAAAACATATGTATATGGTCAGCAGGAGAGTTTTTACATCTGGGACAGGCATCAGACATAACTAAATTCCACTGTGCAAGCTTTGCATTTGTAATATGTGCTCTGTATAGCACCTTAAATTGCATCAAGGCATGCCTTGCACTTATGGATGAAACATGCACCAATTCTTTTATTACCATCCATTGGGTATCAGTTATCTTAAAAGTAAGGTCTTGTTCCAAACTGTTTTTAAAGGGAATTGTCGGATCAGGTGTCAGAGAGTTAATCTTATTGTAGATAATAGAAGTTAAGTGTTTTTTATTCCAATGAAGGTTAAGAAATTGATCAATACCATTTTCTGGGGATCGATTAGGGTAATGGGGGAACTGTTTTTGGATAAAATGACGGATTTGTAGAAAACGGAAGAAGTGATTATTCAATAAGTCATATCTAATACACAGTGACTGAAAGGAAGCAAAGGTGCCGTCTCTGTAGAGATCTTTTAATTTGGAAAGGCCATTTTCTGACCATTTTACAAAGGCTTGATCTGAGCCAGGTCGAAATAAGTGGTTCATAAAAATAGGTGCGTCTAATGAAACCTTGGGTAAATCAAGGTGATTTCTGAATTGGGTCCAGATCCTGATTGCATTTGTAACCACAGGGTTATGTGAAACATCTCAAGGAATGATTGAGGTCCCTGAACATGCCACAGAGTGCAGAGAGTAGAAGGATGAGCCAGTCTCTATATGCAGCCATGGGGGTCTAGTATTAGACGAGTTGTAGTTTATCCAGTACAGAATTATATGAATGTTTGCGGCCCAATAGTAATGATGCAAATTGGGTAATGCAAGGCCTCCAGATGTTTTAGGTAAATATAACACTGATTTTTTAACCCGAGCTGACCTATGGCCCTTTTGACAAAAAGCTTTACTTTATCCATACTGGTATATGTTGAAACAGATATAAAAACTTAGGGAGTATTATCATTTTTATTAAAGTAGCCCCTCCTGCAATAGAAAGAGGAAGAGTCCTCCACCTAGCAAAATTAGTTTTACATTTATTCAAGAGTACTTCAAAATGTTTAGAGAATAATGTTTTAAAGTTGTCTGTAACAGTAATCCCCAAGTATTTAAAACTTCCCTCTACTCTTTTAAATGGGAACGTTGTTTCTAGTAGGTTTTTAGCCAAATTGAATATTAAGTTTATATCCAGATAATTTGCCAAACTGCTCAAGTATTAATAATATATACTGCAATAAGGCCAATGAGAAAGAGCAGATTCAGTAGGAACAGATTTACTTTATAAAATAAACTTTAAAATGCTTAACGCAAAACAGACTCGCCTGCATTTTCTGGCTCCGTGAAGCGGGCCCTCCCTCCATCAGTCCGAGGACGTAGAGACCCATGTTGTACTCACTGCCCCCTCGGAGGCTGAAGCCAAAGCCTGAGGGGCCCCGATCCAGATCCACACTGTAATACCTTGAGTCACGCTGGGAGTCGAGGGCAGAGAGAGTAAAAGAGGATGACTCATGAGCACCGCTGCAGGAGGTGTTATCAGCCGGGGCGAAATGATGGGAGTGAACTAAATGTCCTTACCTTTGGACGTGACCTCTGACCTTTTCTGCTTCTGTGACCATGGTCATGGTCAGTGGTTTCTGTAAGGTTTGAGGAGTCTGAGAGGGACAACCATTCAGGTTAAGATTATTTAGTAAAATCCAGGCTGTACAGTAGTTTGCTCTATGTGTGTGTGGGTGCTCACAGGTGCTGGGACGGGGGACAATGGTCAAGCGTAGAGTATTTCCTGCTCGACGAAGAATCTGAGCAAGTTCCCTGTGAGGCAGAGTCACCACCGGGCGTCCCTCTACAGCCTCTAAACGATCTCCAGGCCGGATCTGGCCGCTCTTTGCTGCAGGACTGCCCCGACGCACAGTCACGAAGCGATGGGGAAGAAGAGACGCAGCTAAAAATAGAACAACAACAACAAAAAAAACCCCATCAATTAAGACTTGGTGAAGTCGCATCAACACTTTAACCTAAAATCTTTCCTTTTACCTGAGAGTAGTGAGTGATAAATAAGATTAAAAGTAAGTGAATCTAAAAGCAGAAAGATTCTGGCACGCACCACAATTCCTAAAACACTCTGTGATTAAGCACCGGATTGTTTTTGGCCAGGTTTCCATTATAAATGACTTCTCATCTAAGCATTTTTTTTACACCTCCCCCAACTGTCTCCTTGAAACACTCTCCTCTTCTCCTTCATCTTCCCATCTATCAGCCTATCTCACCATCAGCTGACACGTCGGCAACAGATTTTCCCTGTTTAACAATTTGTCTTTCACTTCAAGAACAAAGTGTCACAGAGCGCAAGCCTTCCAGCCATATTTTTACGTCCCGATTCTGTCAAACTGTGCACAACGGGCTTAAGATATTTACACTTGAGCTTATACAGCATCAGTGTTCAGCTCCTCCCAGATCCACAAACTTGCAGGCTGTACTTCATTTACTGTTATTTTGTCCTGGCAACATATAATATGTTTCCCCCCCCCATGTGTGGGAAAATTCTGCCCCTCATCCACAACACTGCTCACGCTCATCAGCTGTAACACACCATGTTTGATAAATAAAACATGTGGAAATGAGGTTACAGATGCCAGAGTGGTTGTTTTCTGACTGATTTTTAAATTTAAGCATCCAACATGAGCCTATCATGTACCCAAATTGTTTCATCCTCTATCCGATGAGATTACTCACATATAAACTCAACTCTGATCAGCATCTGAAGTAGATGAAAAAGATACGAAGCTGCCTAGAATTAAATTTTCATCCCGTAATCTCCTCCAGCAATATATCAAAAAAGCTTCATATCGTTTTTAGCTGCCTCTGTCTGCTCAGACATCTAACTGCTGCTCCTCCATCTTCATTTTAGTTAACTCTGTTACTCCTTCCCTGACCTCGCTTTGGGAGTATGCTGTATTTTGGTGACAGCTGGGTCCTCTAGAGTGTCACCAATGGCCTTATGTAACCCCATGAGCAGCAAAAACATTTTGAGACTCATTTAGCTGAGGTACAAAACAATCTACAGACCCCTCCCGGGTAAAAATAGTGCCTTTATATTGATTTCTGTTGTGAAACGAAATGCTTGTTAGCAGATTAAAACTGTAATGAGGTGGTGAGGAATATGTCATAGCAGAGGAAGTGCATGTCACACTGGGATGATGATTCAGTTAAAAGGCACAGGCTATAAATCAGAGCCCAGAGACATCTCCAATCTGGACCTAATCTGGGTGACCCAGGCAGAAACAGCAATCAGGTCAAATCAAAGCCAAGGCAGCTTTGGAGATAGTCTTCTTATCATGCATAATACATCAACAAACACATGAATACACATGCACACGGTCCCATTGTGCAGACGCACACGCACAGTGACTCACATGCTGAGAGATTGGGACAGATATGCTCGGTCACAGATGTACAAACAGACACGCTTAAACTACACACAGCTGCATCCAAATGGACCGCTTTATGCTGTAGTGTCTTTTCCCCTGGCTCTCCGTGTTCTCCTGTCCACAGTAATCCCACTGCGGTATGCATGCCCAGCAGCCAGCCAGCCTCTGACACGTTGCACTGATCACCGCTCAGGAGAGGTAGCGGCCCTCCCTCCTTGCTCCCCGCTGCCATCATAAAATCCCCAATCTGCAGCACAGATGAAGCGGCGGGCACAGACATCAACACAGCAGCCTGCAGATGCCAAACGCAACGCCGAGGTTGGAGGTAGCGCAGGTCTTCAGCAGATCTCTCACACAGTAGCATCTTGCAAACGGCCCCATTTAAGTACCGTTGAATCTATTGCACTTACTGGCTATATGTCTCACTGATGACTCTAATGCACAGCTCTCCATTAATACATCATGCCATGCACTAATGTCCTCCCTCTCATTTATCGTTGCATCAGTTAGCAGGCATCATCACCGTAAAAACAGCCACGCCACACACAGTATCTCTCACAGCATCAGTATGATCATGCATAACATGTGAGGCAGTGGATCTAACTTTCAGACTGTCAACACACCAGACCGAGCAAACTTTGCAGTGCGACACAGAATCTAAAAGCTCCAACTCCTGTGCAAAGCTAAATGCAGCAAACTCTCCACAATTTCTCATACACAAATAGCAAGAAGCAGAGGAATAGTTACGTTTGGACTCCTTCACAGTTTTCAAAGCAGACTGTAGTCTCTCCAGCATGGCTCTTTGATTAGCATGCACACAAAAAACAACAACAACAAAAAGAAAACAACATAAAAAGAGAAAATCCTGTGTTCCAGGTTCAGCAGCTTGAGGGGTGTAGAGGTTCACATGCAGGAGCTTAAACACAGGTTGCCTCTGTTGCTCCGCAGCAAGGGAAATGTTCAGTGTAGCATTTCTCTTAAGCATTCGGAGGGTGATGGAGGGAGCGGGAGGTAAGAGAGAGTGAGGCATGCAGGAGAGAGGGAGAGAGAGAGAGAGAGAGAGGGAGAGGGGGAGAGTTTTAATCTCTTGAAAAACCAGACCGGACGCTTTTACTGCAGAGTAAAAGGGGTGTGAGACAGAGTGGGAGGGAGCTCATGAGACGAGAAAGACAGATGAGAAAAAGACAAAGATAGGAAATAAGGCAAATAGGTAGATAGAGAGAAATGGGGGGCTTTATGTAGATGGGGGTTTATAAGAAAGGAGGGTCTGTGCTGCAGAGACAGACACACTTACAGCCTTAATCTCACCAGAAAGACAAAAACACGTGTTATCTTAGGCCATAAAGCTAATGGAACTGCATCAAAGTGGCTGCCAATACAAGACATGGAGAGGAGGGGATGGGGGGGGGGACATGCATCATAGGGATGCTGCAGCCAACCTGATAGTCCCAATGTAAGTATGGCACCGAACCGCGATAAGAGCAGAAAGGATGGACTTAAACAATCCTTAATGTTCTGTCAAGGCAGAGCAGACACAGGGGCAGCTGATTTGATGGTTTTAACAAAAGGTCATTCTGCAGGAGACATTTAAGCTGGTAAAGTGGATTAAAAAGATCAGAGACACAACAACCGATCAGCCATAACAGTAAAACCACCTGCCTAATAATTTGTAGAAAGCAGCTCTGATCCACTCAGGATAACATTTAGAATTTTAGGAGAAATTTGTTTTCTTGCTGGTCTTTTTTTTATTGACCTGAACATTATTTACCTACTATATACAGTGTATTACATATATATATATATATATATATATATATATATATATATATATATGTATATAAGAAAGAAAGAAAGAAAAAGCTTTTTGTTTGCCAGTTTATTAATGATAAGCTCCAAATAAAAAGATGTTTTGAAGTCACAAAACTTTTTACCTAAAGCACTTATGGATAGTGCATTTAAATGAAGCTTTTTATGAATATAAACAGAAGATATACAGCTGAATAGTGTTGCCCAACTTCCCGTTAGCAAGCCAAAAGTGCACTTCATAATAAACCAGTCTGAACATAGCAGATGCCAAAACCGATTTCCTTCAACAATGCAACTACAGCCAACATGGAAGTACGGGCAAAAGGTTGATGATGCATCATGACTCATTTGGTGGCAGGTAGCCATGGTGACCACTCTTTAATGTGTAATTATCTAATGGTGCTCCTGTCCACAAGGGCATCCAGATGAAACTCATTTCTGCGGGCAGGTAACCAAATGGTTGTACTGGGCCAGAAAAGTCCAACTAATGTGGTACAATGTCCATCCAGTCCTATTTGACGTCTCTGAGAGGAAGAAGACCCCATCATACAACAAATACTAAACCACGTGGTGATCAGTGGGTCTTACCTTTCCCATTCTCCAGATCCTGAGAAGCAATAACAAACCCGAAGCCTTCTCCTGGCTTCCTCCTCAGCTCCACGTCAAACCCACGAAATGGCCGATTTTGTTCCCCCCTCCGCTTCTCCAGGCCTGCATTGGGCACCGGGTCCCCGCCTGCGTCGTCCTCCAGGCCGATGTCGATCCAGTCTTTTGGCTCCATGGTCAGGGTTACTGGAATCGACTCCAAGAAACTGGTGCTCTGGATCAGAGAGGACCGCGTGGGGACCGGGGAGGGAGGGGTGCTGATGGAGGTGCGGGGCATTGGCAGCACTTCTGGGAGAATAGAGGAGCTGTCTGAGCCGACAGGTGGAGGAGGGGGACGGAGAAGAGGTGGAGGGAGTCTCCGGATAGAGCCAGGGGACACAGATGAATGGTAGACACCTGATAATGAAGGAGAGAAAATAACTTAGTGGCTGTGAGTGTCAGTAGGTACGTTATTAAAAACCACTGATTATGTAAATAGTTTACCTCCCCTGTAAACCAGCAAGACCACTTCTCCCTGTTTGGTGTGTTCCTGCAGAATTGCTTGTATCTGTCAGAAATCATTGGAGTATATTTAAATCATCTTTGAAGTGTCGCCTGTTTTTAATTTTGTAAATTAATGTGGCAATTTATTTTAAGCAAATTAGTTTTAACCCGGTGGCTATGAACGATAGATTTCCTGTTGATTTCCCTGTTTCTCCTTTACCTGAGCGAAGCTGAGACTCTGGATATCAGCCCCGTTGATTTTGATAATAGCATCCCCTGGCTGCAGGGAGTTGCACTGCTTCCTGTCCCAGACTCTCTCTACCAGGGTCATCCTGCCTCCCGGACCGCCAGCTGTCACGCTGAAGCCGAGGCCTCTGTCTCCTTCAGTCTGGGCCAAGGCCACTGGGATCAGTTCCCCCCCACTGAAACCTCCAACCCCGCTGCCCACGCTCATCCCACCGGGAGAGGACACCGTGCTGGGACTGGCAGTGGGGCTGGTGTTGCCGTGAACACCGTTGAAGCCACGGTGGTGCGGGCTGTCTTGGTTGGACAGAGGTCTGAGGTGGGAGGTATGAGCCCTGAAGAAGTGGGAGTGTGTGCTGCGCGGGCCGCCGGGGGATGAAGAGGGTCGGCGAGGTGACTCGGGCAGGGGTAGCCGGGACCCTGGCATCGTACAGGTGGACAGGTCGCTTTCAGATGACTTTGATGTTCCATAACGTAAAGGATGAGGCGGTGTTGAAAGGGAGTTATTGTTGTGATTACGGATCATCGAGGCCCTGATGAAGAAGCAGAAGTACAATCAAATCAACACCAAACACGTCTTTCACTTCACCGTTACAACTACTGCCGTTGTCCATGACGCCGTGGGGTTTTTACCTGTGGGAACCAATCGCAGAAACAACCTCACTGTCGCTCTGGCTGGCCAGATTCGGGTCAAACGACTGCAGCCTGGCCAAACTTCTCAGGGACCGGGGCGGGCGAACGGGCGAGGAGGAGGCGGCATTGCTCACGCTGGAGCGTCTGTACGGGGGAGGGGGTCTGGAAGCGAAAGACGTGGCGTTCCCATTGGCATCTAGAGTCACTCCAGGTTCCATGTAGCTCACATCATTGTGGACCCCATTATAATTAAAGTGCTGGGTCTGGGGCGTGGGCGTTGGGAGGCGAGGTAGCTGGTGAAAAGACTGAGGCTGGGTGGTGGTGGGCAGCAGCATGGGGTCCTCGCTGTCCAGTAATCGTGGAGGGAGCTGCTTGGGTCGACCGTCGGGGTTGTAGAGCATGGGATACCCCCTTCTAACTTCTATATCAACACTGTGACCCACAGGCACTGATTTGAGCATCTGTACCACCTCCTTATGAGACACCCCCAAAACACAGACGTCATTGATGTACACCAGGATGTCGGCTAGTAAAGAACAAAGAAAAACACATACATGTATTATTGCTTTTCACTTTTAGAGACTATTTTCATATGCTTCAGTGTGAAGACATGTGATTGCAAATGAAACACTGTGTGTGTTTTTGTGTGGGTGTGAAATAATCCAAGCAAGTAATCCCCATAAACCAGCCTATTAACAGATATGAACTAGATCAGTCCCTGCAGAGACAGCCTGTGCTCTGTCCTCCTAGAGTGGTAATATCTGCTTGTATGGGCACAGACATGCGTGTTTGTGAGCAGGATGTTACACCACTGTATTTGCAAGTGTTATGACAGCTAGATTATACCGTTCCAGCCCTGAGAATTAGGGATTGTGACATAGATTTTGTCTGGGACATGAGAAAATTCCAGTTATAATCTTAAAGATACAGTGTGTAAAAAAATCAAAGGACAATGACAGAAAAATGTGATATATAATTCAAAACTGTTTCTATTTATGTGTCGTTGCTGCACTAAAATTACCGCTGTGTTTATTTTCTAAGAAAAAGTCATTTATATCTACTTGTTGGGGGGTCCACATGTGGAGGCTGCCATATTTGTTCCACCAATTTTACTACGGTGTCCTTGAATGGACAAAACATTGTATGTGAAGTGAGAGCCCTCTGAAGTTTAAAACTGCTGTAACAGCTTTGTTAATGGGAGTTAGAGCACTTTTTAGGATAAGTAATGCCTTAAAAGACTTAAAAAGTAGTTCCTCATAGTACAGTCACAGCTACACCTGAGACCACTGGATCCACTCACAGATGAAAATATCTTTATGTCTGGGAGAATTTTGGCCATTAACAGCCACCGTACATCCACAAAAGTGCTTGGAAGATGAAGTCGTTTGAAAGAAAACATCTTTTCTTTCAAATACCCATCTTTACCACTAGATGTCAGTAATTCTTACATACTTATTCCTCGGTTTTTATATTTTTATCTTATAGTTTATTATATTCTATTATATTCTATTATATGCTCCGTGGGTTTGAGTGGACTGCATTTTCATCAGTGTTGTATGTCTTAACATGGGGCACATTTGACAATAAAGTTGACTTTGACTACTGTACCTTTAAGTAGTAATGCTACAACAAGAGCTGATTGAAACACCCGAAAACAGGCAAATGTGTTTCCCCTTGGTAGAGCATCCTAGTTTTTACCTGTCTTGAGTGCGGAGGGTCCGCTTGCTGTTACACTGTAGACTTGGAGGAACTCTCTAGGTCTGCTGCCCCCCACGATGTTGAAGCCAAAGCCTCTTGTCCCCTTGATCAGCTGTGTGTGCACAGGGAAACCCCTGAGCTCCCCAGGCTGGTCTGTGAACCCTGGCCGTCACCAGGCAAAAAAAAAAAGACATGCAGAGGAAAGAGAGACAGATGGAATAACAGTGATGCTTCCCTTCAAGAAAAAGTATTCCAATAAGTCAGGATATGTGTGGAAAAAAGAGTTCAAACTGTCCAGTGTGCTTTCACACAACCAAATAGTTGAAAGTGACAGGTTTCAGGAAGGAGGGGAAAGAGAGGGAGCCGTAACGCCGCAGACCAATTGCCAGATGGCTTTTAACAAAATGCTACACAAACCAAAGCATATGGTGGAGAGATTGCATTAAAAGCAGAATCCATTACGGACTACCAAGTTAAAACTAGCAACATAATCCATTAGCTTGACTGTGCACAGCATAGCCCTCTGAATCTTTTTATTTACTCTTGATTGAAATCTCTGAAAGGTGATTTTAAACTGCATTTATCTCCTACTAACACAGCTCTGCCTTGATTTTAGTTGAAAGAATAAAGAAACACTCCTAAATCAATATATAATATCATAACTAGTGTATTATTTATTAAAATCCTCTCACAGGCAGACTTTTCTGATCAAAATGAATACTACATCACCTTCTGCTGGTGAGAAAAGTGTACTGCACTTTCCTGACAGCCGGAATCACAGTGAGGTAACTCTGGCTTCTTTCAGCAATGGTGACGGAGAGACATTAGAAACTAGATTGTGTTATTGTTATTTCAACAACAGATCATCAGACCAGTCACATGTCCTCCTTGTGTCGACCCCGCCAGCCTGTGCAGCAGGTCTGGCTCTGTGCCAGCAGCTCAGAGCTTTAGGCCTTAATCACTTACATGTCTCTGTTCGGCGAAAAGCTCGTTCTATCTCATTTGACTCTAACAAGCTGGCTGTCTCTGACTTCCGGGCATGGCAAATTTGTAGCCTCATTTAGGGTGTTCAACATTTCAATATGTTCCTAGTGTTCATAATGGCATAGAAAGAGAGAAAAGAAATAAGAGGCTCACATTCATTTTTGTAGACTGTATCCCGGCTTGAGGGTCGCAGACTCCAGCTGGTTCTCTTTGGGCTGCGCCTTGGTGAAACAAAGTGGGGGAAGCAGAAGAAAAAGACAGTTTAAGCTGGTGTCCTCTCCCAGTGTTTCCAGTATATGATCTTGTGCTGGATGTCACCTGCTTCCAACAATGAACAAAAATGTCACTTCTGTAGGGAATATAAATGGTCTAAAAAGGTTTTAATATCTTTGATTTTTAAGAAAAAGATGTTTTTGAAACATCTCCTATTCACGTGTCTAAGTAATTTTGCATCCATTTTAACACACTGGAAACTGTGGGGATGTGTCCTCGGGCCAGTGGAGCTGATCAGTGGACTTTTCTGGAAGGGATGACCTCCCTAGTGTTTATTTTTTACAAAAATCACATAAATATGTGGAAAATGGCACTTTGATACCCATCTGCAGGGTAGACATCCATATGATTTACTCTTCTGCCCTATTTTACTTCCTTTGTTTAAGAAGTAAACTCTAAAGGTGCACTGTGTAGCCTTTGGGGATTTCTACTGGCAGAAATACAGTATAAGATATAAAAAACACATTTTCATTTGTTTTAATTAGATTTTTTTTTTTTTTTGCCTTACTACCTTTTAACTTGGCTTTTATTATCCAGACAGTCAGAGTTCCCTGCATTCTGCAGTCTTTTACCATTTTTATTTCACATTCGTCTAATTTGACTTTTTGTACTCATTCAGAAAAAGATAGTCATTTTAGTCTGTATAAAGGCAGGTAAGTAGTACACACCTAAAGAGCTTGTTAAACTAAAATCCAACCAGAGGAGTGGGATACACTGCATAACAGGCTGGAAATACATTTTGTAATTTCATCTTTTAATATTTGCTACAAATTATGATGCAGAACAAACTCATGAAGTTAACATAATTCAGATGACTTCTGGTCAAGGTTTTCACTTTTTTTTATGTGGATACCCAAACATGAAGGGTACTGAAGACTCAGCAGCCATGGAAAAACTTTTTTTTTTAGTGTTGTTTGGTTGTGGCAAAGAATCTGTTTGAGGATATGGACAAATTCCTCTTAATGATGCTCTCTATGTTCCACAGCAGAAGTATACACTAAAAAGTTATTCTCTTGTTTTAAACAAGTAAAAACAATCCTGCAGAATAAAAAAATATATGGAAATACAGACCTTAAACCTGGTGCCTATTCCTCTGGAGTCAGTTTTAATAAAAGAGTGAAAAAGGAAGGAGAACTTCTGCAAGTAACTTGTAGTTCAGAATATGTTTACTCCTTTAGTACATTGGCTCTCTGTAGTCAGATGCATCACCTCTCTTTCACATGCTCAGACTGAAATACTGGTGTTCAGGTTAGTTTACTGTATATCCATCATTTGGATTTGATGACAGCTACTTTTGGCATTTATTGACAGAATATCAAATTGATCACAAGATGATTAGGTGCTTTGCAAAAGTCTTGAACCGCTCATCACTTCTATATTGCCAGGAAACAGGAGCAGCGATTTACTGAAACATGTATTCATAATATACATAAGGCAAAAACAGACTTTGTATAATTTTAACAGTTTGACAGTCAATGTCTGATATGACAACCTTTATCCTACAACACAACTCGAACCATTTAGCCAGATTTTCTGTTATTTCTTTAAGCAGTCCTCAGGAATAGTTCTTTTGGTTCTTAAAGGACTTTCCAAAGCTCTTCTTTGGTCGTTGGCTGCCATTTGTTCTGTTGTTCAGGCTCCGGGAAGCCTCCATAAGGTCTGTTGTTATTGATTTTCAGTCCAGTTGTTATGTTTGGCATACTTCAACCTTTTCTCCTTGTTTCCACTCTTTAAGAACAGCTTCTTGACTGCCACCCTTCCATGGAGACCATTTCTGATGAGGCCTCAGCGAACAGCAGCTGAAGGGTCAGATGCAGCTCTCAGCTCCTGTATCAGGTTTCGATGTATTTTTTCTTTCTTAAACCTGCCACTTCTTGACATGTTTACAGCTAAAATCTCACCTTAGGGGAAGAAACATGCTGTTTATGTCTATTCTACCTTTCTGTTTAATATTTTCTATCTGTAAATAGAAAACTGGCCCATCCCTTGCGTTGTGTGCATTTTTAATTTTCAGATGACTGTGAGAAAAACTGGTGATGTACAAGGAATGGATGAAAATATATGAAAAAGCAGCAAATATCTAAAGACAAACTTTAACAGCCCTGAGAACATTGCTCAAGGCCACCTTAAAATATTACGAGAAAGTCTGGCTGCTTGGAAGCTAAATAAAAAGAAATGAGGAGCGGATCAAGAGTTTCGCACAGTAAGTTCTGAGTCTGTGGGTCAATATTGTGGAGGCATTAATTAACATTACTTATCATCATCGTACTGAGCCTTCAATCATCTAGACACTGTTTATATTGATTTGAAATAGACTGTGTGCACTCCTCTCACACACACATGCACACACACACATTTTGTGTCATCTGCCCCCTCCGTTACCATAGCCACTGGCTACTACCATTCATGTTCTTCTCACATACTGTAGTTATTGAAGCTAAACCTAAACAACAATAAAACACATAACAACCACAATCAACACTGACGACAAAACTACCTTAAGATTAACTAGCAAACCAAGAAAAACAGATCTAAATCTAAACTTGAAAAACATTACCTAATGGCTAACAACTTACTTGATTTTGAGACTTTTTGAGAGACAAAAATGCCCTAAAATGGAACCTCCCTCTTTTCCTTTGTTGCTCAGCCGATGCTCCATTGGATCAGCCAGAGGGTCCATGGTTATCAACCTGCCTGCATGCACAAGGCACCAGAGAAGAGGAGGGATGCTATGCTTCTGCTTACCAAGATCACAACACTGAGTGTGTGTAATTCACACAAAGTTCTCTGCTTCATTCTTGTTTTGCTCGGTAGAAAAATGCATGTGTGCTTAATATCAACTGTATTCATGCTTCAGTGCGTCTGCACACCATGCCTGCTGTGCACAGAGCATGTTTTCAGGGATGGAGGCAGTTGTTTGAGAGTCTTTGGCTCATTACTAATAAATATTCCACCCTTTCGTATCTGCAAGTACAGCTTTCTGCTTTTTCCAACATTCCCAGCTTGGATTTTGCACATCGTGTCGCCTGTTGCTGCTCAGCCTGACATATGTTTACTTGACTTTGCATTTTGCCTGACACTTGCTGGTATGAATGCAAGCACCACTGATTGCACCCGTCTTTTTTATGCCTGCTAGTCTATTAAACTTAACATTTAGGATTCAACCCCTTCTAGTGTCCTACAAACGGGTCTTTCTCTGTGAATCCAACATTACAAAAGCTGGACATTTTTTAAACAAATGTCTCAATTACTGTCTAGAATGAGATGATGGACTCCCCACATATTATTGAAGCGCGGAAACAGAAGAAGGTTAGCTTAGTTTAGCATACAAATGAGGAGAAGAGGGAAACAGTCTGGTTCTGACCAAATAAGCCTTCCTAGAGTTCAGCACCTTGTTTGTTCCAAAAGCCGAGTTTAATGACTTGGATTTAGTTATGATTAAGCACCAAAGCTTGATTTTGGCTAACAAGGGTAAAGCAAGAGGAAATCTGTGGATAATTTGCTTCAACATCACTATTATTATTGTTTCTCAGTTTTGGACAAAATCAACTAACAATATAATTTTTTTAAATTCAGTGAGCTTCAAGTATGTCTTTAAAAAATAAATATTTAAATAGCTGTTTGTTTCTTGACTTAATGTTAATTAAACTAACCATTTCCTGGTTGTCGTATCTAGCTGAAAAGACAGTGATTCTCTGTGAAAACAGGGAATAAACACACCGATCGAAATATTGAATTATTACTTCGATGGGTAGAGACTCACTCTATGTATAGTGATTCTCCCGGGTCACTGAAGGCCTGCTCCCAGTGATCCGGCATCACTCCTCTAATTCTTGGACCACTTCTGCCACAAATGATCCCGTTCTCAGTGGCGCGACCATCACCTCCGCTGCTGGATGCCCGGGGCCGACCGGGGGACCGGTGGCTAAGAGGGATGCTGTTGCTGACACCTGCAGAGCCTCCTGTAATCGTAGTGAAGAAAGACAGCCGAAAAACAAAATGAAAAGTGACATATTCAATAGATGCAGAAGCCAAAGTTTCTCTTGCATATATTGACCTGACACTGACAATTCCTTTGGTGACTGTCAGGCAAAAACACTGAAGTTGAGCATCTCTTTGTCCTCCCTCTGAGGAGGAGAGTCTGTGACCATGCATGCCATACTACCAGTGTTAGAAAAATAAGCGTTTTTTTGCCCCCTTAACTGTCCTTGTCGCTGTCCTTCAGCTTCAAGCTTCAGCATGGATCTGGGAGACCACAGACACTGGGCACCCTGAGTCCTGCTCCACATGACAAGTACTGCTGACCCATCCACCCACACAGCCACACTTCAAAAGATGACTCAGCAGAGGCCGGGGTGTTGGATGACTCTCTCTTCAGACTCCATTCTGCCTCAGTCCTGCATTCACCCCTTCTGGTTCTGGCTCTCAGTCTCGGCTGCCTTACCTGACTGGCGCACGTCGCTAACTATCTGGACGTACGCCTGCCTGCATTTCTCTCCTTCCACCCTGCTCCTCCCTTATCTTCTGCAGCACTCTGGCTTCCTGCCTTCATCCTTCCTGACACTCAGCCTCCCTACCTGCCAAAACCACCACCCTATGTTACAGCTTTCCTTCCTTTACCTAACCATATAATCTCATCCTCACCTCCTGCTCAGCTCCTCCTGCCTACGGCTTCTTAGTAAAGTTTTATATCTACATCCACTTTTGTTGTAATGGCATTTGTATTTATTTGCTTTTATTTATTTCTACTTTAAGACACAGTGACCTGCTGAAGCCCCTTGCCTCCCCTAAATTTCCAACAATGTATGGCATGAATTTAATAACTGGATGCAGTGACACAAATTGAAACTATGGTGAAAAAACTTTACTTTTACTACGTTTTTCAGTTGTTCTTATTGTTTTATTGTATAATTTTTATTGGGATTGGCTGGTAGCTTGGCCCAGTTTCTCTTGTAAAAGAGATTTCTAATCTTAGTAGGACTTCATATTTAAATAAAGGTAAAATAAGAAATACATTTTTTAAAAAGTGTCCTCAAAAGATGATTTTTGTTTGTTTCTTCTGGGCTGTCATATTCATGTCAGCGCAACATGGTGATGGGTTGAGATGGGCTTTCATTACTTAAAAAAACAAAATTTATATTCAAAGGTGTTACAGTGGGTCTACACTGTAACACCTTTGAATATAAATTTTTTTTTTTTTAAGTTATGAAAGCAAAGAGATTCTTACGTTTACATGACTGCTCACCACTGAAAACATAGTTATGGATGTCATAATGAATTCCTCCCAACAGATCATCCCTAAAAGTTACTATCTACAACTTAAAAGATGCAACATTTATTGAATTTCAGACAAGACTGCTGCATTGATATTGCTTTATGCAGTTTCAGAGATTTAAAATGGCGTTACACAAAGGTTTGGGCAGCCTCAGGAAACTGAGTGGAAGAGTTTTACCAACATCTTTCACCTTAATTAGCTTGTCACGACTATAATTTATTCATAACAACTGTTAAAAAACCGCTAGGTACAGTGATACCACCTGCAGGGTACATGTATGCTGAAAGTTAGAAAAACTGATGCCCACAAAGGAAAGCCCTCCTCAGTTTATAAGAAGAGGAGGTTATCAAGAGGAGGGGACGCCAAGAAGACCAAGAAAACCTTCTGCAGGAAATTCTTAAAGCATTGCTAAGGAGGTTTTTCAAACATGCATGTAACAAAGGATTTCACTGAAGATTTGAACAAATATGGCCCTCTGGGATAAATCATGGACAGAAGATCTTTCCAGCATCATCAGAAGATTGATGCATTTTCATGCAAGTCTTGTGGGCTGAGGATGTTCAAATGGATTGTTTTAAATAAAATGTGTAAGTTGCAATGTAGAAGAAAAAAAGGTGCGAAATTTCTCAAATGAACACGTGTCTAAATGTTACAGTGGTGCACTGACTATGAAGGACTTGGCTTGACCTCAGAAGAGCAACGCATGCAAGACTGCCCAAGAATTTCATAAACCTTGAGGATGTTTGTGGGAACAATGGGTGATAATCCCTCAAACAAGAATGGACATACTTTAGGAGGATGCAAAAAGTGCTCATGTGGAGAAATACTTGCCTAAAAAGGGTCGAAGCAAAGTCGGGTGCTCAAACTTTTGCTCTGCATTCTTTTTCTTCCCTTTCTTCCACTTATGAAATTTTAGCTACTTGTGAGTTTGTTGCAGTTCAATAACATTTGCCCATAGACTTGCAAGCTGGTTTAAAAACTGTTAGAAATTGCAAAACCTGCAAACATCTTGACTGTTCAGAAACCACTGTCACCCTTCAGTTGGAGACCATTTAATTACACTGCAATAGCATGTGAAGCAGAATAAAAGAGCATCATTTTTATTACCTATATATTAATACATTTTCCTACAGTAAGCCTACTTTGCTAATGATGATCTTATCTATATTAGATGTTTTTGCGATAGCTTTCCTTTCTCTGGTGATTGATAGACTCTCAGATCCTCTACTCAAGTCATCCATCACATCTTGAACACATAAGCTGGCTTAATGGCAGAAAAGAATTTATAAATTACTGTATATTTCAGCACTGGGGAAAGTTAATGACTTTACTTAAACATTTCTGGCTTTTAGTCACATGGCTGTTTTCTCCCTCACCCCCCTGTTTGCTTATCTGCTTGCTTGGCAGTGACCTTCCTTTGGAGGTGATCCAACAATCAATGAGGCCACAAATCCTCTGAGAGTTTACAGCATACTAATTGTGCTAATGATTGATTAATTTGGGCATCAGACTAAAGCTATAGATAGAGAAACACTAGATACAGTGCAAGGTTTAGAGATACAATATGTTCTTTGTTGAGTTTTTTTTTATAACTTTAGCTATAACAGGCATCCCATAACTTTTCAGCCCAACGTTTCCTTTTTTTCCACAATTACGAAGTGATTAGCACTATCAACTTTACATTTACGCTCATGACATTGATCACATCAGAGATCATTTGGCGTAAAAACACTTGCCTGACAGACCTAAGTCTTCCTCGCTGTTTATGCCTTCATCTGCAGCCTTCTCCAGGTTGGTGAGGGATTTGCTGCGTGTGCGGAAGTTTCTGAGCAGGTTTCGGTGTTCCTGGTAGGTGATGGGGGGGCTTTCTGCACTTACGTGAACAGGCCTAGGTGTGCCGTAGTAATTCCCTAAGACAAAGCAGGGCAGGAAATAGAAGTCTTGCCTTAAATCATTCAAATGCAAAGAGCACACAAAATACAAAGAACAAGATTTGAGTTTGCAGCAGATATGTTATGACTGGCACCGAAACAAGAGCAAAACATAGCCAGTATTATAAATCACATCCACTTATATAAATATAAAGATCAGGAGCAGCAAAATTCTGCATCAATATGTTATTAGTTCCAATGTGATTTGATTCATAATGTCAATAAAAAAATCTTGCATTCAGGAGCAGAGCAGGCTCATGAAATTATGTACACATATAGGACAATAGTACCTATGTTTATACACACGTTATGCATCCCCTGAGATCACATGCTGTTTTTATTCAAGCCATCTGCTCCAGCTTCTAAAAAAGAAATGAAATTACCCCCACCTCTCTCCCATTTGGCTTATGGAGATCCAAATGGGCTGAGAGGAAACATTAGATTAGCGAACTCAACAGCAAGGTCACCAGCCGTCACCATTTACTGCAGTTTCTGCAGGCTACTGCATGCACAGCCATGCTGATACTGCTGATACTGATAGCAATGTGTCCGTCAATGTCAGATGTACACCAGGTGAGGATGACATTTATTGCTCCCATTAAACTCTTATAAATTATGGATGCTAATGTATGGGGGGCTTTTTAATCAGAGGCAGCGGTTTGACCCTTAAAGGAGGAGGAAGATACGAGCTAAGTGACACCTGATGTCATTAATATACACCAAGAAATGGCTTTTAAACTGACTTTCTGTCTATCATGGAAGGTGTCTACCATGGGTTTTTTTTTTTTGTCATCAGCTATTTCACACTCCATTGCTCACTGGTTAACTTTAAAATAAAGAGGGAAAAAACACTGTTTAAGGAAAATATGTTTTCTTGCCTTTTTAAATTGTGAAATGAAATTCCTCTACATGCAATAAGCCATGAAACTAAAGCAAGGAGGCATTAGCTTAGCTTAGCTTGGACAGTTTGTCTAAAAGTATTCAAAAAAGATAACTAGCACTCCCAAAGCTACAACAGTTAAATAGTTTATCCCATTTATTTAACTTGGACAGAAACAAATATACAAATTAGCTTTACACAAATTCAGCATGAATTCTGAATATGTGATAGATCCCTGTGTCGTTTTTGCACGTACCAAAAAAGTAAGAAAACTAGAGGCACTTGTAAGTGGATTTTGCTGTGTTTAGCCAGAATCCGGTTAGCTGTATTAAGTCTCTAAACAAAGCTTAGCCACCAGTGACTAGCTGTCGCTGCCCAGAGACAAGACTGGTGACCTCCTGATGTAACCCTCCGTAAAATGTCCTTGAAGTACAACCTAAATACTGACCTTAAAAGTCACCTTGGCAAAACTGTCAGTAAAAAAATTAACATAGTATGGCCAAAAGTTAGTTACAATTACATGTAAATAGTATAACAAGAACAGCAACATGTAGCCATGCATGAACAAGGTTTGGTGATGAGAAATGGAGCCATGAGCACGGCTTTATGACTGCATGGCTGTGACTTCCAATATGCTATCAAATACTACACTCTGAAAATATTGTACCTTTAAGGATGCAAAGGATGGTCACTGGAGTGGTACCCTCAAAGGTACCACTATTGTACCCTTAATAATACACTTTGTACCTCATAAGTACACCTCTGGAGGCTGCCTGATCTACAAGTGATAGAAACTGCTCTTTTGAGGGTACAACCACAGTACCTCTGACGGTACCACCACAGTGACAAACCTGTGTACCCCTGAAGGTACAATAGGGTACTTTATTTTTCAAGAGTGTGTGAGGGAGCGGCAAGGTTGTTTCATACCGTCGTCACCATGAATAAAAGATAAGCTTTTATATGGGTGAGTGAGAAACTGCGGCTGGCGTCTTGACATGCTTTGAAGAACCTAGCCAAGCTCAAAAAGCATCACATAAGCGCAGATCATTTACAGCTGGTGCTTTGATATACCATAACATATCTGTTGACACAAGTCATCAACTTCAAGTGAAAGGATCTGTAAGGCCACATGGCTGCAGGTGGATTCGCTATATAGCCTCCCAAATGTGCCCAATGTTCACATATTTAGACCTTTGAGTTTTATGCAGCCTGATTAAACGGCTTATTCTAATGATGGAGCTTAACTGCAAGAGATTGCACAACATCATTAAAATTAATTCCCAAATCAAAACAAATAAGAGTCATGTTCATTTTTGTCCATGCATCTTGTGGATTGCTTTCTGCTGACAGTCAGTGACAGTTACCATTTCTTGCAGTAAAAATAAAGTAAAATAACAATATTCTTCCCACTAACATCACCATCCCTGTAAAGTTTTGTAAACAGGTCATATTTTAGTGCAATTTATCACTTCAGGTGTATCCACTCTGTTGTAATTAATAATTTAGTGAAATGAGGTTTAAATAAATGATGAGGAGAAAGAAAGTAAACTTTTAAAATGCCGTCTTATAAATACAAATGCTTAGCCCTTCATCCAGCACTCTTTCATGTGTTGGGCTAAAACATCCAGAAATACTCTGCTATAATTCAACCTCACCTTTAAACTTCCCACTCTCGAGCAGCGCTCCCGATTCCTCCAAGGAGAAGAACTCTTCAATGGAGACAAAGTTGTAGTCTACCCCTGAGATTTCCCCCTCTCTGGGCTGTCTGGTTGTACCTGTGATAGAAGACATTATGTCTCATGTATGAGCGATGATACTGAATGTTTTGCGTGCTTTGACGTGGGTGATATATTAGTTAATCAGAGGCAAAGATGTAATCAATCTGAGTTTTGTTGAAACAGTTCAGCAGTCAGCAAACAATAAATAGCCCAGGTTTGCATTAGTTTAACAAACAATAACAGATTCATTTCTCTACGGACGTAAACATATAAGACTTAAAAGTATTAAAAAAATAGGGGAAAAGGAATGAAAAAAACAAATTCCATTAATAGGTAGATACAACATCTCTGGCTTTTGTGAAATCAGCAGCAGGTCAGCAGAACAGACACTCTCAAACCAAAATCTGCCCTTTGGTGTGACAATAACAAGCGTTTACCAAGGGCTGTTTATTAAGAACAGATCAATAAATTAAACATTAATGAGGCACTGAGAAAGTCTTAAAGTCATTCTATCGCCATTGCAAAGGTGGAGCACTCAGATGATCAATGGTCTGTCATCATAATTGATTTACGTTGACCTTGGCCTGGAAGAAATCGGTGAGTCCAAACCACGACAGGAAAGCATCCTGCATCATTAGAGGATCACTGCATTTGCTTCATTTCAACCCAGACTTCACATCTTCATGTAATTACAAGCAAGTACAGACATGCGGTGTGAAATATATCACGTTGGGATGGTTGTCATTTAGCCAGTGAAGTCATTCTAATTTACAAATAAGAATAAAAAGCGTCCGTTCTGACCTTGGAACAAGTCGTTCCTTTCCCCAGACAAAATCACACCAAACCCAAAGTAAAGACAAATCTCTGTCCTTCTCCTGGAGGACCACATGTGACGTCTGTGTGTGGGGCCAGCAGGAGGAAGTCACACCCAACTACCCTATAAAACCCGTGATTAATGCACCACTGTCCTGGGAGCAGTTCTCCCAGCCACAATGACACATGCAGGACTGCACTCAGCATGCATCCACACACACACGTACGGAGAAAAAACCAAACAAAATGAGGATTCACACACACTGCAGTAAACCCACACATGTATACACAGACACAAAGGAGTCAACAGTGAACATCAGACAGCCCCTCCATCAGCCTGACCTCTTCTCTTTGCAGCACAAAGTGTATTTACTGTACACCACGTGCCCCCGATCAGCTTTGGCTCTCTGCCTTCTGCTTTTATGCCAGTAATAAACCCTGCAGTTGTAATGTTTGTTGGGCTAACTCCTTCTTTGCACCTATATTTCCACATGTTCTAAGTCTGTCTGACTCCTGCTTTATGAAGACTGGGCGTGGAAATTTTCCCCAGCGTAGTTGGACCCCCATCATCCCTGCTGCTTTTAATGAGATGTACAGCACCAGCGTACCATCTCTACCTGCTGATGCTTCCATCAGTACCGCCTTTGTACCAGTTCTTGCTTCACCATGGCAGCACTTGCATCTCTACTCTCAAAAAAAGAAAAAAAAAACCCTTCAACTCCTTTAAATTTGAGCAATCTTACAAAAATTAGAAGTCTCTGTTCCTAATTAAAGGTCTGCTAACAAATCTCTTGATGGCATCTGGCATGTGTGTAATTTTTCATCTCCCCTCAGGACACACAGCATCTCTCCAGCTGATACGTCGCGAGGCAGGGATTCATTATCTATACTCCTTCCTTGGAGATATATATGACATGTCAGCGGGGAGACAGAATGGATTATTGACATCTTCTTCTTCCCTGCCTGTCCCTGAAGGCGCAGCACACTGATCCCCTGGAACATGGGTGAGGGAAGGATTGAAGAGGTAATTACACAGAACTCTGTATCAACACCCAGAGAGAGCTGTCTGTCAAGATCACTGCACACAAACAGCAAACAATGAATCCTACAGCTGAAAAGGGCACAGACAGTTTGCCTGACATGCTGGAGCGAGCATATTAGAATAACTAAATGATGATGTTTCTTATCTCTGACTCAACATGAAGACAATTAGAAGTCTTTTATGGAGATGGAGACGCAGCCAGCCTTGAGACCATGACTTTGGCTTTTAATCATCCAAGGGCACAATGACGAACACTTAGTGGGACTGTACAAAATAAAATGGATGGGAAAGTTGAAGAAGTTAATGTGAGATGAGCAAACCATGCTCACAGACCAAAATGATATAAAATGAAGAGACAAAAAGAGGTCATTAACATCCCCTTAAAATAGTAAGCTTGCTTACATTGAATGGTTTGCTGGAAAAGGAGCAAATAAAGAGAATACTGTTGTGCATTGACAAGCGTACCTGCTTCCCAGGACAACACTGCATGCATCCTGTCTGCCTCAATATAAGCACACAAGTCCATTAGACTGCAGTCCTCCCCTCCTCTGCTTTGGCACTGATAGACATTTGCTTTTAATGTAATTCCTCCCCTTTAGATTATTGATATGATAGCCTGCCTTTACTTAATTCTGTCATTCATTTCCATTTTTATGCACTGCCCTCCTGACTGAGCCTTTGTAATGTTATTTCTTGCATCAATGCCAACTTCACTATCACAGAATATTGTCTCATCAAAAGGATTTGAGGATTAAAACACACTCTAAATAGCACAGCGCTACAAAGGCACATTTTCACAAAAGGAAATGGCAACTTAATGAACCATTGAAAAAAAAAAGAAAAAGCTACAATGCCTTGTTTTAAACAATTTGCTTCCTCTCTGAAAAAGATATCCTAATAACTTTAACCAAGGCTAATTAATCATAATATTAAGTCATTCAAGGTTTGAAT
The DNA here is from genome assembly GCA_023101725.1 of Atherinomorus stipes. Classification (NCBI taxonomy): domain Eukaryota; kingdom Metazoa; phylum Chordata; class Actinopteri; order Atheriniformes; family Atherinidae; genus Atherinomorus; species Atherinomorus stipes. The sequence goes on along the minus strand of JALJCO010001880.1, from coordinate 355,135 downwards.
AATGCACAGAATGGCAAGAAATAGGACAAAGATTCAAGAAAGAGAGCAGGAAGAACCTACTTATGGTCCTGAAGGGGGCCACAATGAGCCACTGATGAAAACTCCTCAGCTTTACGTTCCTGTTAAACACAGCTGCCTCCTTCAGGAAAAACAATAAATTGAAGAAAAAAAATGTTTTTTTCTGTAGCTGAAGCGAGAAGTCATGGTTTCAAGAGCCGTCTCAGGATCAGGCTAGCATGCGTGTGCGGGTATCAGCATGAGAACAACAGCATCTTACTGTGTCATCTTTAGGAGATCAGGGGATTACACACCAAGAGACAGAGCGAGCCTGCCTTGTTGTCACTCTTACTAAATTAAAGCGCCCAGAGATGGGAGGAAGTTTCCAAAGTCCATCTCATTCTGATTACAAAGAGCTGAGAGCACCGATGTTAATTTGGGCAGCACAGTCCCCAAGCAGCCGCCTGGCTAGACGCTTGGCTAAGTAATGAGAAAGCTTAAAATGGCTAAAATTGCAATTACATTTTAATGTGATGTCCTGAGAGAGGGAGCTTTAGCTCTCTCACAGCATCTTGTGAGCTTTGAACTGTTCTTTGTCAGGGAGTTTGCTGTGTGGTGTAGTGGCCGGCTGTGCCATATGACCTACTTCCTGGACTAAAGGAGAGATTAGCAACAACTCCACACTCCCACGACAAGGTTAAGACTATACACACACAAATGCAAACAAACACACGCACAGAGTGGACTGTGACCTCTGCGCCACCTCCTGCACAGGTGAAAAAAAGAATGCAAAACAAGCCGGGAAATTGCAACAAAACCGCAGGTCTTATCGGAGAGTGCTCATCTGTTATATCCTCTAGCTGTTTCCAGTGACGTCACGATGTAGGGGATTAAGATAGCAACAGATGTATAACTACTAGCTGCCTTTGGCTGCCACTGTGCTTGGTTTTATTCATAATAATCGAAATGAAAGTGCCTGTGCAGCCTAAAAAAAGACCCTGTTACATACAACTACCATCACATTTACCATCTTCACACCACCCCGAACAAACATCCTGCAGCCCTGGGGTGTGTGGATTAAAAAAGGCAGGCAGCTACACACAACAAATGATAATAAATTGCTTTTTTGCTGATGTCCAACCTGATTACACCTCCTCCTCAGTTGTTTTCTGTCTCATAAAAAATTAAGATATTCTAGTCTTATAGCAAAGCTCCTCACATGCCAAGCTTTTTTTCATCAGTTAATTAAGTCTGCCAGCACAAGAATACAGTGACACCAGGAAGTGTGGCAAACAGTTCTGTGTGCTTAAATGCTAATTAACACCATGATATTCACATTACAGCAACAGGAGATATGTTGTCACAGAATTAATGAAGCTGGTAATGAACAAAAGAGATATGCCCAGGTAATTTATTAGCATAAGCCTGGTGACAGTAAATTTAATATTCGTCTTAGACATAAAATGCAATGCACACGTCATCAGCAGTGTAAATATATGCAAAGGAGACTTAAAGGGCGTGAAGATCTGCAAGAGAATATACAGGTGTATGACATATAGAGGGATATATTAATATTAATATTGAAAGACAGACTTACAAGGTACTGCTCGGAGGTAGAGGTTCTCTCTGATGACCTGCTGAAGTTGGCTGTCCACTGAGCCGGGTGTGAAGCACTTACTCAGATATAACCTGAGATCCTTGCACAATGTGGTGCCTGAGGGGAGGGCAAACAAAACAAGCATAGCATGGAGAGGAGGAAGCAGACAAAATAAGAGAGAGAAAGAAAGACGGATAGAAATCAGCTCAGTAGTCTTTAACAGTGTGATGATGCATGCTCTGATGTGGCTGAAGTAGTAGTCTGTACTCCTGTCAGGCTTAATTTACAACCTAGACCATCACATTCACACCCACTGATCCTTCTATTAATTCACTCAGATCTTGACTGTGAGATGTTTTTAAAGATCCTTCATATATACACGCAGCATACTGAGGTTAATTGCTGCAGACGTAAGAGTCGGAGCTGTCACCGGGAAAGGCAGAGTCGATCACCAGGGTTTAGTTTCCTCTCTGTGGTCTCTTAATATTATCTGGAGTGCTTTACGGCCTCTGATGACAGGCCACTTGCTGTTATTGATGGCCTGTGCGCTTCCTCCGCTTGTCACCCTGACAGACGAGCACTCTGTGCCTCCCCTGCAGTGCTGCCGCCTAGCTGTCCACTCCCCCAACACCTCCATACCCCCCCTGTCTGGCGCAACAGCTCTGCCTGGTAGCAGACTGAATTTGCTGTGTCAAAGAGGAGAGCTTTTTTAGCAAAGGCAGTCAGCTCCATGTATGTGTGACTGGTCACATATGGCTGCTGCCTGTAAAGGGAAATTAATCTAGCCTGATGCCTTTTGGAGAAAATCATAGGCTTTTGTTTATCATGTTATGAAACAGCAGCTATTTTTCATCCTGTTACGGCCTGAAAGAATGAGGTTTATACAATTTGCAAATATTATAAGGATGAGCAATGCAAAAAAAGAGCCTCTTAGGCTAAGCTGTCATAAAGCCATCTTTAAACTTGTGAGTTTGTCATTTCTGTGGGATTGAAATTCTGTTTTTGTTCTCAGTGTGAGCTCTAAAAACTCTTGTGCTTCCCTTCTCTGGAGAATGTAGCTTGGTGTCCTATATTTGAAGGCTGGAGCAGAGGGAGTTGTAGTAGTAGTAGTTGTAGGAGAAGCGGGAGGAGGAGGTGTGCAACAGCAACCCAGAGCGTCAGCGCATCCATCACTGTCCACACTACATGCAGTCAAGCTGCCCAGTGAGGGCCAGGAAGGCTTCAGAGCTGATAATGGATCTACCAGCAGCAGAGGGTCCAGGACCAAAGGTCCCCATTTACACCCTTGCGGCCAAATCAGCTATCAATCTAGTAAGCAAGGCCATCGGTAGCAGCAGTCAGGTGACACTGCTGTGACATATCGCCCCGTTCAGAGCCAACAAAGATATCCGTTTCCTGAGCCCCTTGTTCACAACATCAAGGCCTCTTGCGGGTGACAGAAAACTGTATCGCTACATTCTTGTCATGTGTCATCAGTATTTTTGAACTCCTACCCTCGCACTGAACAGCCGCCTTGACACACACGCAGAGTAATTGACGAGTTGAAATCAGCGTGAGGATGCCACGAGCTGCAGATCTGGCTTATGAGACTCAGGGGTGGTTTACTATGTAAGATTATAATGGATGACAGCTCAGACAGCAGGGTAACAGATTGTTTGGGTGTGGACTGATAAAGCATTTGCAGTGAGCGAGATAAATAGCAACAAGTTACACCATTTGAAGAGTTTGTGGATGGAGGTCCATTCATGGAAATATTTTAAAAACAAAAAATCCCATATAGATATACAGTCGTCCTCAAAATTATTCATATCCTCCAATTAAAGAAGGAAAAAGTACCAGATGTATTTTGGTCCACTGTTCATGGGAAAGGTGCTCTAATGTGTCTGGGACCGTTTTGTTTATTTGTTTTTTTATTATTATTATTTCTAACCACAATTCAAAAGCAATATTTTGTTTAGCTAAATTATAATTTTTTTTGTCATTTTTATTTATTATTAGTTTCTGTAGTCTCTTATTATTTGAACTGCTATTGTGAATTTAGCCTTCCCTTTAATTGGAGAACTTGAATAATTTTTAGGACGACTGTATATTCTTGTAAAAAGTTTTACTCAGAAATTTTCTGCAACTTTTTTGAGTTTCTGCAAAATAAGGTTTGCGCATGCTACAACGAGCGCTATCTTCATTACACACGCAACAATCCGCTGGAGCTGATTTACAAACAGGGGAAAGGAGGTTTGCACCTGTTAACGGGCAAAATAGCCCTGCTATCCATTTTGCGTGTTTGCTGCAGATGCATATGCAATATGCTGTGGGTGTTTCTGCCAGAACGCGCAAAATGTTGGGAGGATACCATACAAACAACACAGGTTTGCACTCGCGATGAGATTTATCAACCGTGCAACGGAAAGCGGGTGCAAAAAATTGTCTGTAATTTAGCTCGTCTGAAAAGCAGGAATTAACTGGCAGCTTTATGCATGAATGGATGGAAGAGTGCCGCCTACAGGACTGCAGACATGCAGCATTGGGTCAAAATCATTTCTTATGAGGTATGAGGGCAACTCGCCAAGTTTTTATTACCTAATAATTAAATAACAATCAACATCACTATTTAGCACAGGTTATTCTAGACATATTAATCAGAACATTGGCAGCTGTAGCATAATGGTAGTTAAAGCTGACATTAATTATGTCTTTTTATTTTATTTTATTTTGCCAATGGCGTATTTTCACATTTAGATCAGCCCCTGTGCGCTCCTCCTCTCCAGACCCGCTTCCTCCTCTCCACACTGCGGCAGCTGCAGCTCTGAGCTTGCTGTTCTGCGTGAAGTCGGCCCCCCACCCCCCCAAAAACTCAGTGAAAATAAACAGTAAAGTAGCACAAACCACTGATACTATTTTTTAACTGAGTTTTCTGTAGGGTAGGGGGGGGCAATTACGCAGGTCCAGCACCTGGCATTGTGCCAAACAGCGCACTGCGTGCGTCATATCAGACCATCCTCAACAGCGTCTCCTAATCCATGTCCTCAAACTGACCTCTTTGTACGACCCACAGGGATACATGCTGCATTGTTTTTATTTCATAGTCATTATATTTATCTTATATTCTATTTTTTATTTGCCTCATATTTTATTTCTGGAACTAATCTCTCTATCAAGTCAAATTTCATTTTGCGTTTACCACATGCTCTTCTAAACTTTCCATGGCAAAGCAATAGCGCAGCTACATCCTCATTTACAGTAAATATTGATGTTTGCGCCTGTTACAGATTGCGTAAGACAACGCACGCTATTTATCAGTGCGGCAAAGAAATTAGCGCTCTTTATTTGAATTCTTTGTAAATCAGGGCCTTAATGTTTAAAAATGATGCGAAAAATGTAAAACTGTTTAGAAATTAAAGACTTGAATGGAATTAGAATAAGAATAAGAAAAGACATGTTTCTAGAAATAATGACTCAGTATTACATTACAACATGAAACTTTCCCTAAACAGTAATTAAAGGCTTTTCAGACAAATTCCATTTTGTTTGTACGTATAATACACAGGTAACCTGTACCTGTAGATATTTGCATTACGAAGCAAAATGGAGGAAACTGCTGATAAGTAGCTGTGAGGTTATCCTGATCATTTAAAGGTATAGTTTGCTGGTTATATTTTCAGATTTAAGCAAAGATCTCCATTTACTTGCATAAGCACTTTGTGTACCTTAAAAATAATTAAATGACACTTTATTTTTCTGACTGGGAACTTGGAAACTGCCCAGTCCATCACGCTGCTTTCAAGCCTTATAGGAATTCCTGGATTTATGTCTTGTTAAAACCACTTAAAAATATGGCTAATTTTTTAATTGGATTTCTTTCCCCTCTGTTTTCATATTTGTCTCAAGAAAAACACATAACATTCCTGCAGTCCTGATACGTGTTTCAAGCACCTAAGTTTGTACTTTTTACTCATCTGTGAAGAGTCAAGCTAGCATGTTTGGAGAAGGGCCCTTCAGGAGCCAATCAGATTTAAAAAGGGGCAACTGCCCTCCAGGTCCTGACCATGGATCTGCCTATTAATCCACTGAACTCTGATTTTTTTTTTTACTTTGTTTGCCATAAAGTGCTTAGTAAGTGATTAAAGTTGTCTGTATGGCGGCCCTGAGTAGTCAAAAAAAAAAAAAAAACTGAAAAAACACTTGACTTATGTAAAAAACTGGAAAAAGTTAAGCTGGTTCCAGAAACTGAAAAATTCTGAATTGATATGTAAATGTGGTGAATGTATAACATCCTCTTTATTCTTTAATCTGCAGCAAAATGTGGTGAAAATTACAGGGTTGGTGTGCAAAGGCCTTTAATATCAAAATAATGAAAAAATAACCCATGTCTAAGTTGATATTTTAACAATAAGTATAAACTATGAATAAATATCTCAAAACAACCAAAAGCAATCTGTGAATGAAGTTATGTTTGCATGTTGAGTCATACCTGGTGACACAGTTTTGATGCGGATGGGATGCGGGCAAGAGTTGAGGACTCCACGAACATCTCCTAATGTCATGCCTAGCACAGGTGTTCCCCCAACCTCTAGGATGATGTCACCCACTGTGAGGACACCCCCTGGAGCCGACGTGACAAAAGGAAACTCTCCATAATCTGCTCCTCCACCAATGGAGATCCCCAGTTCTCCTGACGTGCCGAGCAAGGGGACAAAGCTGTCCTGCACCTTGGAACGCCAGTGCAGCTTCTTCACCGCTGTCTTAGACATGGCAAATGAGCTGGGGAGAAAATAAAACAGGAATGCAGGATGAGCAGGATGTGTGAGACAGAAAAGAAGAGGGGGGGTGAGGGGGAACTGTCAATTGCATAATAATCAAGGGAAAGAATCTGTGACTCCATGTTTTTTAACCTTATCACCATTCACAGTCGAGGAAGTTGCAGCATTTCACTTCAGAGGCATAAAAGTCATGAATAATTCCAGCTTTATAGGTTAAAATATTCCGACTAAGAGGGCGACAACTTGAAATTCAGGAATAACCCCACATGGGATTTGTGCCTTTGTTTTCTGCAAACACATCACAGCACAGCAGCAACATGCGCATCTTTCCTGCATGTTCGTGCTGTAGGCTGACTTTATGTTTACACATCAACACTCAGCAGAGGCGTTGGTGCACGTTCCAGCATTTTCAGTCACATGGGAAAACTAAGTTTGCATTTGATGATCCCGTGTAGACACTATTTGATAGATAAGTCAAATACCCTAAGGTCATGAGCTAAATACGTGTGCTTTGGTTCATAGAGTATATGATTCTCATCACAAAAATACAGATTTGTCTAGATTTTTGGTAAAATCTTAGACACATTCAGCTATTGTCTCGTTTGACATGAGTGCATGTTTTCTGCACTAACAAGAGCTGGCTGCTGTTAAGGTGAGAAGTCCTAGGGCACGGTTGTTGAGGCTTAAAGTTGAAAATAATGTGTTTTGTTGCAATATGCTTCCTGAAGAGCAGCTGTGAGTGTGTGGGCTGTGGATGAGCCTGACACGGTGAAGATTTGTTTGAGTCGACCGTGATGTGACAGCTGTGATGCAAGAGAACAGACGATTCTCCTCTGACGTGATCAGAGCAGCACTGTCACCTTAACACGCAGGAAGGCTGAGACACACACGGCAAGATATCAGGATCAGAAAGATAAACAACGTGTCAAATAAAAGACAGAGAAGCTTGTTAGTGAAGTTGTGGTTTAAAATTTGGAGGCAAACAAGTGAGCAGAAGAGAAGATTGATGACACTTCTACATCCCTCACAGCTATGCTGTGCTCCGTTTGCCTCAGGAGCTGGAGCTCGGACATGGGAATGACATCATATCCGATCAAACTGTGCTCCACCTGGAAGTCGTAAAACCAACAAGACGTCTCATTCACATGCTCATTAGGATAGCCATGATTGGCAGTAAGCTAATAATAATGCATTAATAATAATAATAATGCATTCGCTCATAATGGTTGGATATTAATGTGTGTGACCGGTTTAACAAGTGAAAAAGAGCCGGAGGTGCTAATAAACAGCTTTTTACAGCACCTATAACCACTTTTACGTGTGGGATAGCCATGTTGGACGTTTGTCAGGCTGGTGAGGTTTTTCTGACTATTTCTGACTTTCAGGGGCTATCAAGTTGGTTTTTACCTAAAGAAACTCAAAAACTAAAGAAAAGACTCATCACACCTAATAGTTCGCTACGCTCAGGGATTCAGTTCAAATGGGGGGGCACATTTAGCTGGTCCTGTACCTTAAAGGCGCCATGACATCAAATTTGACATCAAATGAACAATGAATACTGTTGTCCTGTGAGTTCAGAGTTAACTCTCCATTAGTTATTGGGAGTTTTCTCTGCACTCTACAGGCCGCGTACGTCGCCAAAGTGCATGCTGCAATTCAGCTGAGAAGAGCAGCTCGCTACCTAGACATCAGCAAACTGCAATCCGTGAAACTCTGAACTCACAGGGAACGATAGTACTCGTTCGTTCGTTCATTCTACTTAAAGTATTGGTGAAATGAAGGAGCTGTACTGCAGATAATGCCTTATGTAGAGGCTGCCCCGTCTCTCCCGTTATATGGCTGCACGCCGGAGGGAGACTCAACATAATATCTTCCGAAGGAGTCAAAGTGATACAGAAATGCACAAATACACTCCTAGAAATAAGGTCCAGGTTGAAAAAAAGAAAGTTATGTTCGTTTACAGATACACACCTCCCTAAATATACAGGACTCCAAGCAAATGAATTGAAACTAATCAAAACAGCTGTCATGAATGCGCCCTGAAACACCCCCACAGGGTTGGTTTTCTACTGTCAGTAGATAGAATAGCTCTATTAGCTTAGCTTAAGAAGCCAACCGAATCATTTTATTTACAGAAACCAGCCCATGATCCACCAAAATTATAACTTCTTAGTTTTTACCTGTTTGTCCATTTAATTAGCACCTGGCTAGATGTTTCCAGTTTTTATGCTAAGCATGATTAACACAACAACACTGATAGTTCCAGTCTTCTCAGTGAAAAGTGACTTGGAAGCCTTTTTTTAGAGACATTTTCACAAACAAATGCAATATTCCAAATAGACCAATCTCCCACTCTGATGTGGGCAAGAGTGCAGTAAGAGGTGTGAATAATAAGTTTGATCACAATATCATTAATTGACTTGATGGATGAAAATTGGATATGTATAGATATCACAAATCCTGCCGTGACATGATTTTGATTCGATTCAGGAGCCACCGATCAATAAGAAACGTCATCCCACATCACTTTAGATAAAATCCCAAAAAGCAACAAAAATGTCAGAATATATTTTTATTCCTGAGCTCACACATTAAATAAAAAAATAATCTATTCTTTTAACAAAAATAAACTGTACCACATTCTTTATGGATCTCACAAAATGTAAGAAAAGTACATTTATATCTAAATTCATAAAAGTTTGACAAAGTAAACATTGCTGCCATGTAGAGTCTCAAACTGATTTTTTTTTAGAACTGTGATATAATAATAAAAGTCTAACTTCATCATTGTTACCACATCTTTGGAAAATGAACAATTTCCCCATCAAATTAATATAAGAAATTTTGTTTTAAACAAAGAAAATATAAACAATCCCAAATGCTTTTTCTTAAGTAAATCTTACAAATTATTATTGAATTGATATTTTAAATTTCAGATATTTTCCAATTGTGTGGCTGCCGTTGGCTCAGTGATCGTTAAATTGAGGTACCGATCTAACTCAGTGAATTGTTATATTCCTAGTAGAAATTATAAACAACATCAGCAAGATGCAATGAAGTATCAAAAGAAGGTTTCAAATTTCAGTTATCCTAAACTTGATGGGATTAACAAACCCAGAGTTCAACATCAAGCTCAAGACGCTCTTTGGGTTCTCAGGCCCAGTAGACCTAATAAAACTGATTGAGATAGTGGGACGTGAGCAGGATACATCTAATCCGTTCCACTTGACTGACGATTCAACAGGCAGATCTGACAGATATCCTCCTCTATCCACTCTCCTACGGCTCAACTAAAGAAGTCAATTCCCTGGTGCTTTATTTGAACAGAGATGGACAAATAAGGACTGGGGGATGGGGGATGTAGCAGACTTGAAGTGCTGTGAAAGCAGAACAATGTAACAATGAAATATGAATTGTCTGTGTTTTCTGTTCTGCACTCGGTGAGCAACGAGAGAGGGGGAAAAAAGGGAATCGCAGAGGTCAGAAAGATCGAGAGGCGCCGCACAGCCTGAGGTTGGCATAGGACTCACTCATTTGACCTTGCAGGAGTGAAGCTCAGGAAATGTGAGTAAAAAAACTAGAAAAATGGTTCAGATTTTGCTACAACATCAAGATCCCCCTAAAAAAGGCAACTTGCATTTCAGTCTGGTGTTACAGGGAACAACTATAAGTGTTGTTCTAGCACATCTCAGTAAGACACAATCAAATAGATGATGTTGTTTCTTTCAGCTTGAAATTATGCTTATCACGTCATCCTTGCCAAACAGTGCCCCCAGTCCTTCTCTCTGTCTACCCCACTGTGAAACCTTCTGCGGCAACATTGTCAACCTGCTTCCCCAAAGCCAGCCGGCCATCTGGCCACACACAACACAGAGAAACACAAGTATGCTCGATAGAGGAAAAACTTTAACCATTTAAATATAAACAAAATAGACACATGGGCATCAATCTGAAATAATTTCTCCATAAGCCTCTGGGGTCTTTGTGTTTTGTCTAAAGATTTCTCAGAACTTGTCAGCAGAAAAGATTAAAATGCTAAAAATAAAACAACTGATAGGTCTGAAGTATTATCCTCTTGGAAGTACATAGTTAGATTGTGTGTCTGCATAATATGGATAGAGGCAGAGTGTGTCGCCTGAGATGTAACTGTTGTCTTGACCTCCCGCATCTGATGGGGGTTTAATGAGGCACAGCCTGTCAGGTCCGCAGACGCCTGGTCCCGTCCCACAGACACACACCCTGACATCGCTTAGCTCTTGTCTCTGCTGTTGGTGTTGATGCAACGCACTGCCCCAGCACACTCATCTCAACCACGTCCGTTAAAAACACAACACTGGGCTGTCATCAAGGCTGGGGAGGGATTTTCTGCTTCTGCAGCAGTCTCATTTTCATATTCATGCAACCCAGTGTATTATGGAGTTCAGTCATTTTTAAAGTACGTCAGCTTGTGTATGAACAAACTGAGCTGCCACTTGGAATATCTTTAATGCCATTACATGACATTTAACTGATGAGAGGGTAAAATGACCTCATACTCACTGACTCATGCTGCTTGAAATTAAAACAAGACTACGGGTTTATACAGTAGCTGTGTTTTGGCTCCATGAGACAATACATAGGTACACTACAAAATTAATGTTAATCAACTAAACATGAACACGGTGCTCACGATGACAGTGCCAACATGCTGTCATTTAGCAGGTGTAATGTTCACCATTGTTGTATCACATGTTAAAGTTTAATCATTTTTATTATAAAGAGGTTCTGGTATTGTGCATGCCTTTGTCTTTCTTTCTTTCTTTGCACATGGACACAGTAGAAGGACGGCACCAAATCCAGAGACAATCAGCTACAGGTAGGAAACCTGCATGCAATCAACTATGAACATCATGCCTTAAAGACCCACTCCAACCTCCTTTTAGTGATGGACAATTTTCATAATTTATGCATGCGCCACTCGCGCATGCTCGTACAGTAACTGCCAATGACAGTCAGAAAGCTTTGGAAGTCCATAGAAATATAATAGAGACTGGTCTTTACGGTGTTAATTACACTGATGCCGAACACCGTTTGCATTTTTGACTGCTTTAGTCGACGAGGGGAAAACTCTCCTAGACGGGGAATACGTTTTTACTGGTTTCCCATGAAGAAACACCAGCGATGGGCCTGGATTTCACCGAGTTAAAACTGGACACCTTCGCCGCAGCACCCCCTCTGCAACCTCCTGTTGCCGTCTGATCACTTCAAAGATGTGGAATATAATCTTTCTGTGGAAATAAGGACAGTTACAAGCATGCGTGACATCTGCATAAATTATAAAAGGGTCTATTCGCCTCTGAGTTGTGGGCGGAGTCAGTGCTGCTCAGTGCCCCCGCTCCAAAAGAAACCTTATTGCTCACTCACAGCAAAGTGTTTCGATGGATTGTGAAAACTGATGTCAATATCTTCTTCTTAGCATTAGCATTGTTAGCATCCAGAGTCTGAACAGGCGGAGCAGGACAGTTTGTGGGCTGCCCAGTGGCTTTGGGACATATGAAAGCCAGTTTGTCTGAACCTGCCTGTTAGGACCTGCCATTGTTTCATGATAATTTGAATGCAGAAATACTCAGAAATGTTATTTTGAGTTTAGTTTTCTGTTTCCTTACAGGTGCAGCAGTTGTCTCCTTTTTCATCTCCACTTTCTTTAACTCTTCTGTTAACTCTGTCCTTTCCTCTGCCCCTACCCTCTTGTCAGGTCCAGCATTAATGTGTAAATTCAGCAGTAGACTAATCTAAAAATAAAGCATAATATTTAAATATCAAGAGGAGCCTCTTATCCATAAAGCTTCCCTTGGCAAAGAAAATTTGTTCAGCACCACATATCAGCAAGATCACCATTCTGCTTGCTATGATGCTGGATAAGACAGATAAAAAAATATAAATAAATAAACCTAGTAGCCTACATGATCTTAGGTTTAGGCCTGAAAAATTTTTGGGGGGTAAAACTGTGATAAAGTGTAGTGCAATAAGTAGTGCAGAGTACTGTTTACCCCTGTAGTGCAGGGGTTGGATAATTATTTCCTCCACATTGACTCAGCAGTGGTGGGCTACCACGATTATATTTCAGCGTAACACCTTCAAAATTTCTTAATTGAAGCCGCCATCCTCTGAATGTAAGTCTAGAAAAACAGAATTTCCATTAATTACGAGGATAACGTGTTTTCAGGTGGATTATTCTCACAGCTGAGAAACAACTCCTATGTAAAAAAAAAAACTGCTCTCACTGAGATAATGCCAAATTGGGATTTTTAAAATAACACCTGTAATAACTTAACTAATAACCAGATGGTAAAAAAAAAAAAAAGAAAAAAAAAAAGCTAAATGTAAGGCTTTGAAGAAATCAGAAACTTGATTAATGAGGATAAAGGCTTCTTTTGTGGATTCGGTTAACCACAGTATTAAGTTATCTAATAGTGTATTATAGAAGTATCGGATTGGGACTCGGAGGCAAAAAAACCAACCAAAAAAAAAACAACAATCAGGACATCTCTACCATTTATTAACAATAATAAGCTGTAAAAATACTGTCTTTTAGCTTACTGGACGATGGCTGTACAAGTTGCAAAAATCCTAGCAGGAAGATACTGAATTGGCTGATATTGATATCTCAATATTCGGGAATGGGTTTAGTACTGCATAGAAAATATTATATCCATTATCAAGATCATATCACTTCTTGTTTTAAACTCAAGCAACATGAGCTGAAGTTTGACTGAAAAAGTCCATTATTGACCCTTAAAAACACACTAAGCTTAGAAGGACCAATCAGATTAGAGGAGGCATCATCATACCTCTAGCATGCATTACACACTTACAAAAGCAAAGCATGTGCCATGATTACGGTTGGAGTAAAAAGCAGACTGTCTGTGATTATGAATAAAAGTTCTTTTTTTTTTTTTTTTTGCTTCAGGACAACTTCATGATTTAGCAGCAGACTGGGCTGGTTCTCAGGATTCAGTCATTTCTCTCATCAGACCAGCTAATTCCACATGCTCTGCTCTACCATCTGCTGCATCAGCTGCGGCACATTCAGCCCAGACATGGAACATGTCATATGTCTAATAAGATTTTACTTGAAACAAAACGTTTGTGTTTAACACCTGGATGTGTTAAACTAACCCAGACTACTTGAAATTGATCCTCTGCGTCCCACCCCTTTCCAGTATGACAGTTTGATGCAAATGTTGCTACTAACTGGGTAAAATTCTGACCTGCTCATCTAACCAACACTAAACCTGATACACACCTCTTTTCAGGAATCTGATATTATTAGGAATGCTGAATGCCTTATCAGGAATGCTGATATTACTTTTTAAAATTACAATAAATTAATTCAGATTATGTTTATATTTAGTAAATAGGGGTGGGGGGGGGGGGGGGTTGATTAAAAATATATTATGTGGAAGGTGAAGTCAAACTGAAACTGAAAACAGGGTTGACAGTTCTGGTAATAGAATGATAAGCCTGTTTACTGCTCTTTTGTTGCATTTTTTTCATTTCTTTTTCTTTTTTTAAACCTTAAACCTACTTTTAAGAAGTAAAGCTTTTTTTTTTTTTATTTAAAACATGAATTTTGCGTTATGCTCTAAAAATTCCCCAGTATTACTCTGCCTGGGAGGGATAAGGAGGCCCCAGTTTGCAATATGTGTCATCTGGAGGCACTTTAAACAGAGAGTAATTGTTTTCAAACACAGTTCCCATTAAAAAGCTGTCAGAGTTCAGATGTACAGATGTACTTCTTCACCAATGCCTTAAGGTGCAGTACCAATAATGCCTTCCAGGCTCCAATAGATCCTCATGTTAATATAAGTCTTCATAGTGTCATTAGATACAGTCACCCTTGCTGGTCATGATTTCTTGATTTGATTAAAAAATACAAGTATGACCCTCTGGCTTCACCTTCTTGTCCAAATAAGGTCACTTCTGCCTCCAAAGACCAAAATAGCAACAAAGAAATGAAGTTAAGACTTCAAATAAACATACAATCCCCGTTGTTAAAACTTTGCTGAAGATGTTCTTATATGAACAGGAATTTCTCTACAGATCCTTTTGTTTTCTTACCTTATTTTAATATGCGATTAAAATTTTGTAATCTTTGTTATATGCAGCCAACTGCTACTCTCGTGCTGTTGTTGTTTTATCTTTGAGTGTTTTATCTTTTTTATATGTTGTGCAGCATTCTGAGCACCTTCGGTTGTATAGATGTGCCATATATATAAACTTAAACTTAAACTTGAAACAGTTCATACACAAATCGCCAAAATCACTTTCGTGATGTAAATTTCTTGCATATGGTGTACAAAATAAACATATTTCCTGTAAAAACTAAACCTAAGGATGCTAGCTTCCTCCCTTAAGGCTAAGTCTAATCTGATTAGTTGGTTCCACTGTCCTGAACAGACACTACCAATTTCAGTTTTGATTAAACTCATAATAATCAAATACTACATCAGAATACAACGTAAATGAGCAGGAAAAGTCCTTAATATTGTTTACTTTTACCCGAGGAAATTATAAACCAGAATAGCATTAAAATGGACTTTTTTTTGCCTTTAACGGGCCAAATATTGGTAAATTAACAAGATAAATCAAATGTTAACACTTAAAGGTAGAGTCCGAAGTCCTTCCAGCGTTTCTGTTTGCAAACAACAGTATTCAAACTTAGCGCTCCTCCCTCTCAGGCTAATGGCCGCCTCGTTCTAGCTAACCTATTCAACTTCAAGCTTCTCCTTCAGAGCTCAGAAGCGGGTACAAGCCAAACTATTATTAACCCTGGTTTTCCAAAGTGCATTATCTGAAGCTCGTACCATTTCTTCGGTGCATATACAGTGTTTTCTTTCTTTCTTTCTCTTTCTTTTTCTTTCTTTCTTTCTTTCTTTCTTTCTTTCTTTCTTTCTTTCTTTCTTTCTTTCTTTCTTTCTTTCTTTCTTTCTTTCTTTTTCCTTCGAGAGTTTGAGTGACTGGCGTCTGCTCCAATCATGAGCTTATTTCCACACAGCATCATGCTCTGTCATTGGCTGCCGATATAACCAGAAATCTCCACCCAGAAACGTCCCGACCAGACCAAAACAATACAAAAGAGCAAATTACAGGCAGGGGGAGAGAGAGTTGCGTTCAAGCGCACCACGGCACGGGAGTAGAGGCCCAAAGGTGGGTTTTGAGACGGATTTCACTTCCTCAAGTCTAACGTTTATATTTTACAGGGGGAACTTCGGACTATACCTTTAAACATATTTCTTTTCTTTTTTTTTATGTTCAAACACTCAATTGATGAGGAAAGTGACATTTCCTTCTCTGCAGGGCCAAACTGCAAGCATGGCTAAAAACTACAGTTCACACATACTGCTTGTATTGTCAAAAATGTGTAGTGGGGAGAACACAACATAGGGATTCAACAATATCTCACCCTATAAAAAGAATTCTCTATTGAGATTTTTAACCTTTAGGTCAGAAAAGAGCTGACCAGCACATATCATGTTTCCCTGACTTCCTCTCCAGCAGCGACATGCTCTGAATCTCTACAGATCCAAACACCGGCCTTCCACTGTAACTTCAAACCACAGCAATCCGTCAATGGTAAAGCACATCCTCTTTGCTTGTGAGCTATTCTTGGAAATCTGATTTTTTTTTTCTTTTTATAATTTCCACACTATATCTCTTTATTCAGGACGCATGCACCATATGCTTAGAGGCTACGATGACTCGGTGTGTAGAATAAACAGCTGCGCCACAGAGTTCTCGGCTTGAAAATGACTCTTTGCTCTGAAATACAGGAACATTCATGCTTGTACTATCCAGAGAATATCCAGTGTTCTAAGTTAATTAACCAAAATAATTATTTTTTCCACCAAAAATAGAGTCAAACTACTTTTAAGCTTATAGTCATAACGAATCTTACATTTCGATTGCTGCAATGTAATCATGTCTTACAGTGCAGCCGTGGTCCTATGCAATTAAATTCTTTATAATGATTAGTCCTAAAAAAGCTGGAGCTATTTTACCCCTGGAAGCTTGTAGTCATGAGGAGAATATCGTTATCACAGGATAAATGAACTAAGCAGTTATTTCAGGTTGGATCTCCGGGGTGTTAATTTATTAAAGTTACAGAGATGAGCTCTGCCACCGAGCTCGATAATTCAAAGTCAACTTGAAGCAAGGACAAGAGGGAATAGCTCTTGACACTTGGCCACAGGAACATCTTGAAAGACCTTCAAGAAAAAAAAAAAGTGTGTAAGCAAAACACATCAATTAAGACGAATGAATAATTGAATTGCTCGGTATAAATGAGTTCTGGCAAGGCTGGAAAATAACAACTCGCTTTGATTTATCCAGGTCCATGGGGCGCACTGTTCCATTCAAACCATTTTCTTTGACCACACATCTACTAGCAATAATTCTAATCTTCATTAGGGGGTTGACAATTAATCAGGATTTATTCTCATTTACAAATTCCAGCTCTCAGTGATTAAACAAGAATAAGCAGAGATGAGATGATGTATGTTTCATAATCATTCTCTTGTGTCATAAACTCACTGCACTCCTACATTCAGCCCATGCCAGCGTGTCACACGTTTAGTTCAGCTTAAGCCAGGATGGTCAAAAAGTTTTTGCAAGATCTTTTCCAAGTCAAAAAGCAACGCTAATGAAGATTTCATCCACGACGGAGCAGCCCGGTCTTCACCTTTCCTACTGTTCTCTCTGTATCAATAATATGAGCGTGGCTTTAAGGAGAAAGCACCGACTGTCACCTCTCGTGATTCTCCACATGTTCCTGATGCCTATCTGGATGCCGGCCCTCATCCACATCAAAGCCGTCTCCCAGCTTGTAGATCACTCGCTGACATAATCGGCTTTGACCACAGCAGAGTTTGTTAAACTTTCGCAAGCCTGAGAAACTTTTAAAGCAATCAGCTTTTGCTGAGAGCCGGTGCTCTAATCAAACTCCGCTTCCCCCAGTCTGATCGTGTGACACCAAATGCTCATGTCATGGAATTGTTTTCTGCACTAAATGAGGAGCAGAATTGATGTATGCTCATAAAAGCATCTGCTGGTTTGACATTGTACAGCCACGCTCGCTCTGTCGACTGCACTTTGTTTCCGCTCTGAATGAAGTCCACAGTAATGAAATTAGCCTGTTCAATTAGCTCAGCTAGAATGCTCTGTGAAATCATGTAAGCTTATTTTGTATTTTATGCATGCACACTGAAAGTTCAGGGCAGGGAATAGATTTTGCCTAAATGGGGATTTTGGTGGCTATTGATGGACTGACTGTGTGTTCTGTCACTTGGAATGTGACCAGCATGCCTAAAGCGCCATTTGTCGGTCTCAAAGTGAATGCTGGCACTGGACAAACAATACTGAGGTTTTATTTCTATTAAAGTCTTTAGATATGGTCTTTAAATCTAATTTGATCCTGACACTGACGCTGTGATGGAGTTTTTCATCATGTTTTCTATTTTCCAGAGACAGAATATTGTTTTTTTGCAGCCATCGCTTAAAAAATTTCCAACTCATCTTGCTATAGTGTAAGTATATGTACTGATACATACAGCACTGTGGAAAAAGTCTTGAGAAACTCCCTAATTCTAAATACAGATAATGCCAAGAAAACAGAAAATAGGCGCAGTAATTTATTCAAATGTGCCATTGTAAATGGAAATTCACTTTCACATATAAAAAGCCTTAACCCTCTCAGACCAGTAATTTCTTTAAAGGTACAGTGTGTAAAAGTTACTGACATCTAGTGGTAAACATGGGTATTTGAAAGAAAAGAAGTTTCCTTTCATGTTTTGAATGTACGGTGGTCATTAGTGGCCAAAACTCTCACAGACATAAAGATGTTTTCACCTGTGAGTGGATCCAGTGGTCTCAGGTGTAGCCATGACTGTACTATGAGTAAGGCTACATTATGAATCTCTTTTATAATCATGATTATCCCAACTGATATTGAAATCACAATGAATATAAAGCGATTATTCATTGATTTTATAAAAAGTGTTTAGTGAATCACATAGCTCAACTTCGAAATACAACTTGTTTAGCAAACAAATAGTAAAAAATTAGAAAGCAAGTGAAGGAGCAAAATTATGTATGTGCACCCAAAACAAGAACATCAATAAAAATGAAACATTCTAAGGGCCTTTACAAAGCATTCCTGATTCTATCAGAGTCCCTTTGCTCGGAAAGTTTGCTTCCGGGGATAACCCACCAACGGACTCTGATCCGGAACAAACAATAGGACTGTCCCCCCTCCAATTGTTTTTCTGGTCGATTACAGTGTTTTTATAATTGTGAAAAGGACTACAAATTGAAATCACGATTAAAACGTTTCATTAATTGTCCAGCTACCACAACAAACACACTGAGGAACTGCGGTACTTATAAAGATCTCGTAGTCATTACGTGGAGTTACGGAAGTAAAAGCTTTATTGGATCCCTGGTCTGATGAAATCATACCCAACTCCTCATACAAAAATAATGTCGCTTAGTGGGGGGACAGAAGTTTTAGAAACTTTTGTACGTGGGTTCTTGTCCACTCCTACGAATCCGAGAGCAGCGCCACATTGTTTTGTCTCATTCTTGGCTCGTTTGGCAATAGAGCAACGTGAACGCGATCTCAGCATGGAAGCCACCCCCGCCCCCAAGCGCACCGAGTCCCCAAACGGACAGAGTCTCGAGGACTATAAAATGAATGCACCCTAAGAAAACAAACATAACAGTTATTCTAGTGCAGCAATCACACATCAATAGAAGCACAGTTTTGAATTTTATATCACATTCTCCTGCCATTTATCTTTGATTTTTTACACACTGTACCTTTAAGCAATTTTCAGGAACACTTTTCTAGGCTTCTTGCAGCACTTTCTGAAGCTCTTTTGGGATGTCGGCTGCTTTTTCTTTCATTCTCTGTCCAGATGATCCCACTCTGCTTCAGTAAAGTTGAGCTCCAGGCTCTGGGGAGAATCCATCCCTCCGTTAGACCTGAAGTCTCTGATTTTCAGTCCAGTTCTCATGTCATTTGGTATACCTCAGGTTTTCCTCCTCATCCCCTTCCTTAGGAATGGTTTCTTGCCAGCCACCCTTCTATAGAGACCACTTCTGATGAGGCTTCAGTGAATAGTAGATGATCAAATGCAGGGTCAGATGCATCTCTCCTGTCCTGTGTCAGATGGATTTCTTTCCTCTTTCTTAAGGACAATTTCAGATACTGTTCTTCTGTTGTAGATCATTTTTAGGCCTGTCACTTCTTTTCTCCTCAAACATCCAGTTTCCTCAATATTTCTTAAAACTCTACATACTGTGCTGAGTCATGTCAAGTTTTCAGCTAATGCCTCTTTGTGAATTACTTAGTAAAAATATTGTTTTATGTTTGTCAAACTGGGTTATTTTTGGCATTTTTCTTGCAACTAGAGAAATGGGAACAAATGATGTGTTTTTGCAATAGGCTGCAGGCAACAAAGTACTTATAGATCCGATTTAAAATGGTTTCTTGGCTAAGTTGTGTTGACGCGACACTGATTCATGAGCTCGGAGCCTTTTTAACGCTTGAGGAATTCACAGGTCAGTGTTAAAAATGAAAACTAAAAAACAACCACATTCATCAGAAAATATTCAGGTGCAAGGACTGAAACGACAATGAATGAAAAAGTGACCAACGTCCAAAGAAAAATACTTAGAAAACATCAGAAAGGATGGAAAACTATTGATCAAGACCGCTTTAAAAGACTTGAAGAAATCTTACAGATGTCTACTGTCCAAGACTTAAACACCATGAAGACATAAGATGCAATGTATACATTCCCACTTTCACTTGTAAAACATTTGGTAATATTATCATTTTAATATTTTCTTACAATATTGCAGAACAAAGGATGCAACATTGCACAAAAGTTAGAGATATCCATCTTATTGTATGATGTCAGAATGTACCTCAATGCACTTTAGTACAGTGGCTGAGAAGTGCAAAACAACATAAAAAAATACATGAACAAATTTAAAAACAAAATAACATTCCTAAAATGCATTTACATATTGAAAATAAATTTATATTTCATATTAACACAAATTAGCAAATTCAAAAACAAATTTAACTTTCAGGGAAGAAATCTATATTTTAGGGAACAAATTACATTTTTGGACACAAATCTGTATTTAAGAAAACTAATTTACATTTTGAGGAACAACTTCATAAAAATCAAACATTTGTAAACCGTTGAGACAAATTTGCAAGTGTGCTTTATGAAATATGAATTTGGTATGAAAATTGTGTTTTCTAAAAGTAATTTTGTTTTTGTATTTGGTCATGTGTTTTGCACTGCTCAGCCACCGTATTATAGCCTTTTTAGGTGAACTTTCGATTTGACTTTTGATAAACTTCTGATTCACCACTTTTCATTGCTTAAGTACTTTTTGTATGCTATGCTGTTTTCTAATAAGGTGATTAGGCTAATAAATGCTCTGGTTTAACAACAACTGGAATTAAAAAAGGTTTCAGCTTATTGTTCACATCAGACCAAGACGACACCAAACACATGACAAGTTATTGAGACTGATTTTACATTGTGGTTTACCCACCACTGGTGTTAACTTTTGTTTCAATAGATTGAGATTAAGGATAATCATCATAATTCTACTCAAATGTTCTTCACTGATGATCTATCAGTTTAGAATTAACTTTTTACATTTTCTGTCACCTAAAAGTTGAACATGCTTACCTTTGTGAGTATATGTGACTCACTAATGGGTCATTGTAAAGATTCAGTCTGCTGGCATAAGAGTGCATCATCACTTTATTCAACACAATCAAAAAGTAGAATGAAAATGCTTAATATCTAACAAACTGGGAGGGAAAAAACATTTCCAAGATCCTTGACCTTTAGAATAGCAGTACATTTAATTGTATTGAAAACTTTGCACTGAATTGGTTGAACCTGAAGAGCCATGATGATTTAATGACACAACACCACTATGCCAGAAACCATCTATTATCTATCATTAAAGGGATATTGTGTAAGTTCTCCTGTTATCTAGTCACAAAAATTGATTATTTCGTTCAAAAGTATTTTTCCTTTAATCAGTAATCACTCCCATCAACAAACTGAAGTGCTCCTGTGAGCTCTGAATTTGCCGTTCGTATCATTCATATATACGTCGAACGGGTCGGCTCGGTGGTGGCTACCATGTCGTGTCGCCATGTTTTTACGTTCAGTAGAAGCATGACAGCAGGAAACCACAGAAACTCACCAGAGACACCAGAGTTGTCGGCTCAGTTCGAGGTAATGTTTTTGAAAAGTCACCGCGAGTGCAGTGAGAAGAAACCGAGCGTTACACTGATGCTGGGTTCACGTACAGTCGGGCAGACGGCCGTCGGTAACAAACCAGATGTCATTTTAATCACAGAAGCCGAGAGAAAGACGGTAAAACATGGGTCAGGGAAAACAATACGACATCACCATGACAACATATTAGATGTGGACTGAAGTCACTGTAACTGACAGACCACGTCTTAACATAGAGACTTGTTTATGCCTTTACATGCAGCGGCTGTTGCCCGTCTGCCCGGTTTCACGCGAACGCAGCATGAAAAGTATGAGGGAGCTGTTCGTGATATACAATTGTTACACAATGTCCCTTTAATGATAAATATGATCTCTTTTTGTTAGATAGTTTTTTTAATATTTGGCTTGATTTTTTACATTTATTTCCCAAAATTTCCCATGTTCAACTAGTCAGAACATTGTTTAAAGGTCCAATGTGTAAGAATTACCGACATCTAGTAGTAAAGATGGGCATAGCAAGATATAAACATGTTTTAATCTGTGAGAGGATCCAGTTGCCTCAGGTGCAGCAATGACTGCACTTCAGGTAACTACTTCAACATTGTGTACAAGTGAACAGTCTTCTATGTGCCATTTAAAGGTAGTATAGAAGATGTTTTCAGAAATTCAGAAAGCAGAGACTGTTAACGAGTTTTTGAATAAAGCGCATGTGCAAGACCAGCATGCTAGATTCATAGTTCCCACCCCGGCCACGGCAGAACATACACGAGCCACCCGGCATCAACGTCTAGCAGACAGCAGGTACAGATTCTCCCGTCATGTCACAAATGCAAGTAAACAGATGTCATTGTCTGAATGTTGCTAACTGCTAGCAGAATGATATTGCAAAAAATGTTGAAAGAAACATCTTCTATAATGCCTTTAATACATTGTTTATCCCAAAAGATGCTTTTGCTATCAAAGCAAGGTTGAGACAGCAGTTCTAAAATCTAAGAAGGTTCTAACATCACACACAGCTGTTTGTCCATTCAGAGACACCGTAGTAAAAATGGTGGGCAGCTACCATGTGGACCAACGGCAAGTAGATACATGTCTTATTCTTAGAGAATAAAACATATCAGGTGTTTAGTTAAAGTGGTTAGGAACCTATAGAAACTGTTTTTAATGAAATATTAAACTTTCTGTCATTGATTTTTAATTGTCCTATCATCAATTTTGGTAAATTGAACTTACATTAGGGCTGCTCATTTATGGGAAAAAAAAATCATTATTACAATTATTTTGGTCAATATTGAAATCACAATTCTTCAAACAATAATTTTTTTAGTTACACGATGCATTTATTAAGCATTTCTGTCTGTCAAAAAACACTGTTATTGATCATTTACGCAAAATACCCTCGCTCTTCAGCTGTGTGAGTGTAGTAGCAGGGCTGTGTGGAGAGGAATGTATTGCGCATGTGCGTCTGTTTCAGAAATTGTGAAAAGAAAAATGGCAAATAAATCGTTTCAACTCAATTATATGAGTTTGGAGAAAATTTAAATTACAATCCAATTTTGACGAATTGCACAGCCCTGATTTACATTAAATAATGATGATTAGGATCTGTCTGAGTTTGTCCTCTTGTTAAAAGTTTGGTTTTGGAAACCTGAATTACAGTTAAAGAACAAAAATCCTGTCCTAAAATAATAAAAAACCATCAAACACAATGTACACAGTTCTTTTTTTTTTTTTTTGCCATAACCTGTGATGAAGCACTGCTTCTAATCCTGCAGCATCCTCCCAGGGTGGTGTTGAGGGTCAGCCAAGTAAGGCACCTTAAATAACAAGTGACCTTAAATTTATCCTGCAATAATAACACAGAAACGAAGCAGCAGAAAGACAGAAAACATATGAGAGAATTCTCCCGGCATGAAGCGCACCATCATCTCATATCCACGCCCCGACCCCTCCCTCTGATGATGCTCAACATTTACACCAGACCGTGCAAACAACATGGGGTGTACTAAAACCTCCCTGATGCTCACTCACTTTCAAATCTAGGGCACGGGATTGCTCAACACAGAACAGACAGCAGTGGCAGATTTAGAAATAAAAGATTAAATGCTTGTCGGCTGAGAAACGCAAAATAAATAAATAAAAAAATCCCCCTCTGTCACTTAATAAAGACTCCACACCAAAAGCTGATAAGATCACATAAACTTTCAGAAAAAAATCACATGAACTTTATATATTAAAAATTTACTCCAGCGTGAGATTTTATAAAACATTTGCAAGAAAAAAAAAAAAGACATCACCCATACACACATGCATGCACACACACACACACACACACCTGGCAGGATAACACAAGTTCAGTGATGTTTCCCCTTGAGGAAACTGTATATTTAGAGTCCCGGGATCAAGGTCAAGGCAGGGGGCACATTATTGGGACGCGATGTGTTGTGTACACTCTGCTCTTCCTGAGGAACACCACTGTGACAACAGGTCCTCCTCTTCTGAATCCATTACACCCCTCACTGTGATCCCAGATTAGCTCTCATCAGGAAGAGGGAGCAGTTTAATTAAAGAGAGCAGATCAGCTCCTCAACTATCTGATGGATGAAAGCGACAGAGAGCGATGAGCAGGGAGAAATTAGGAAAATTAAAAGACAATACAGAAAAACGAGCAAGGCCGGGAGGAAAAATGGAAGAGAATCAACACAAGAGAAGCGTGCGGTAACCTCACGAAGGAACGGCTGAAATCATAATAACAAAATGAATAATTCAGAAAGGGATGGAGGGAAGGTTCGGGTCTCTGTAATGAGTGTTTTTTGTGAGGTCGCAGTTTGGTAACCTAAGCAGGCCTTCAAGTGTGCGTGCCTGCCTTCAAGTGTGTGTGTAGGCAAAGAGAGATACTGCTGATTCAGTAGGGATGGGTGAAGGTGACCCTCGCCTGCTCCTGCTGCCTCCCTCACTACCTGATATTGATCCCAGTTGTCCAACTCAGATCTGACTCAAGGATACATTCGTTGCCTTCTTGACATTTCAAATATGGTCGTGTGTAAATTGTAACTCCACACACTATAATTGATTGGTTATTGATTTGCCACCCAAGTCAGAGTGAACCACTTCACATGAGCCCTCGAACTTCAACTGGATCTCTAAATGTTTATGAACCGCAGTCATGGTTCTGATATTGGCACATTTGTTGTTGTTGTTGAAATTTCATCAGACTGCACACCAAGTGATAAGAACTAAGAATAGAGCAGGCTACAACTGCAGAATTCAAATGCAGAAGCTGGGAGCAAAGGTTTGGACCACAGATGGGAGAATGTGCCTGCGTAGCCCTGCACTGTCAAGGGTAAACTACCTTCCACGCACACAGCTCACCTTAAAACAGGAGCATGAATATGCATGATGCCGAAGGACGCAGGAGGTACATAATTAGACAATCAACAACTCCCAGATGACATGCATTACTACGACAGAGGGGAAATGCACCTCTTTTTATCCTCCCCTCTTGTTAGCAGTGAAAGGGGAGTTGTGCTTGCACGCCAACATGCATTTCCACTTCCTAGTGGCTCAAACTTGGGCTGAGAGCTGAAATCAGGAAGAAAATGAAAGCAGAATAAAACCTCAAAAGAGTCTGAATACTTAAAGTGCAAAACATCTCACGGATGGGACGAGGGAAAAACAAACAGGTTAAAGACCAGAGCTGCGTCTGGGACCATGTGTTGACAATCCACCCCCACATGTCTCCTTTTTCCAACAAATTAACGATTCCCATTCACAGCATCACCTTCAGTGCTGCAACTCCAGAGAGATGCACCCTTCTAAGTCAGGTTCCAGCATCCATCACAGCCCCCACATATCGAAATGGGACACACCCTAAACAAACAGCAACAGAACACACACACACCCAATCACACTTACAGAGTGCTGCAAGGCAATCGTGCACGCTCTCAAGCACAGGCATGCACACACACCTGGCTGTGAAGTACGGAATATATTCCCGTCAGTCTATTATACAGAAAAATGGGTGCAGGTGTTTTGAACAACAGCTTCTGTTTACGTTTCATCAAGGCAATTTCTGGAACAGGAGATTGAAATTGGAAAAAAAAAAAAAAATAGAAAAGGTATCCACAAACTTTCAAAACCTTTTCATGCCTTCATATGGGCTAACACAACCACACACACTCACACACACACACACATGATCACCAGCTGTGCAGAGAAAAACTTAATGTGTTAAAAATGACACTTTTTATCCCTGAGGTAAATCTGATATTGGCAACCTCCACCTTCTTCACACTCAGTTTACATGCACACAAACACACACACTGTACTGTCACCCCTCCCTCTCTCTCTCTCTCTCTGTCACTCGCTCTCTCTGGCAAACACACACACATACTTGTGTTACAGACAACAGATTCTCAGATTTCTCATATTTAGGGAAAAATAGGCTACTGACCTGCCTTGCCGCTGACACACACACATTCTCTTCAAGCAGTTCAGCCTTTCAAAGAGGATCCGTTTGAACGCGTCTATATACATTGACCCGGCTGAGGTTAAATAATAAGCCAGCACTTTAATAAATACGAGTTGCTCGGTTAAAAAAGCAGCATGCAGCCCGGCGGCGCCTGATAAATGTGGGAATGCAGCGATGAGGAGACGCTTTCACCGCAGCCAATCCCAGAGAAAGTCAGACACGATGTGCACGGCTGACGGGATATTTGGACACTAGTGATGCTCTGAGAGCTGTGGTGATCTTGTGGAGAGTGAGAGAGAGAGGGAGCGAGGGAAAACAACACACACACACATACACACGCGCACACAGAGACACTATCGGGCAAATCTGACGGCGGCCGCTCATAATTTTCCAGCAGCTGCTGCACTGCTGTGCGCACAAGAGCGTGGAAGATAGACGAGGGTGGTCAAGCCGCGCTATTTTAACTTGAGCAAAGTGTTTGGTCTGAACAATAAACTGATCATTTACCTCCATGCTCGGATTTCTCCACGTCAGATGCTTTTCTCTTAGTCTCTTTGTGGGATCGCCCAGGTATTGATGCAAGTATGTATTTTCAGTCGCTGAAACAAAGATCCATTCAACAAAAACACAAATGTCGCGGTCATCGATTGGACCAAGGTGTCATTGAACTGCAGGCGATGTGCTCCCAGGGCGCGAAACAGCAAATGAGGACGCAAAGATAAGCCAAGGGTTTTCCTGACAAAAAAGTGCAGATAAACTGAACTTAAAGCGAGAGCAAACAATGATGAATGACAAATGAGAAGGTTATCTTGAGAAGTTCAGGAGCACAAAGGGGAGGGGAATAAAAGAGTTAAAAGTAACGCCCCTAAACAGTCGCTACCTGCATCAGCAGCATCACCTTTGGCATAATCAGGGTTTAAAGGCGTGAGAACCAGTTGTGAACCAGCCTTTTTTCTTCTTTTTTTCTACCAGCATAAACTGTGCTGGGTTTTCTTTTTTAAAAACAGCACGTGCTAGCATTTTGCAAGTTTTCAAATTTGTAAATTTTATTAAGGTACAGCATCATTTAGGGGAAAGATGGTGAAAGTGTGGGTAATGTCGATGCAAATAAACGAATAAATTCTATATTTTAAAACGTGAAGCTTGTTTTTTTTTTCTCCAAAAAGGAGGAATTTCAATGAGAAAACATTATAAAGAGACATTTGCATCTATAAGTGAAATTTTAAAGCCAAAAATATCTAAATCTGAAAGACCCTATAAACCCTCTAAATAAACCAATTACAATGTTATTACTGATGGATTAATCAAAACAACTTCACAGTTTCGAAATTACGAAATATATTATTTGTGTTAAATTAAATAAAATTCATAAACATTTCTGTCTACTTTAGACGTTTTCCTATAGATTTTTAAAAAGAACACTTTCCAACCCTAATCAGAGGCAAGTTTTCTGACTTGCCTATGCCTTTAATTATGATGCATTGTGGGGAAACGTGTCATTTGTGGCGAGTGAAGCTATTTGACTGTGTCGGGAAGAAACCGCAACTCCCATCATGCATTGCTTCAACTTCAATCGTCTACAAACAATAATGGCGTCACACGGAGATGATACAAGTGCTCCTAAATCTGTATCTTCTGAGGACCAAGGAGGAAGGAAAACGGCGGCGGTCTCGTTTGGTTTTACTAAAACAGTTAACAAATTTAAATCATCAACCACCGAAGCTTCCTCAAAGAAAGACGACAGAGATTATTTGACTGGAATTGACAGAAATGAATTGCAGAGGTAAGCTAATTATGCTAATGCTAAGTTCGATCAATGGCAGTTTAGCGGTAACGTCACAGTTATGTTTTCAGTACGATGTGTTCTTTCAGCATTTTGAATCGTTGTGTGTCTTTAACATGTAAGAAAAACTGCTGGGAATGGAACACAGCTATAAGCGGCTCTGACTGCTTCATATGTAAATTTCTCACGTCTTGCAGCTCTAAACCAGTCGACAAGCCGAAAGAGCTCATCATCCCTCTGATCCAGAAGAACCGCTGGTACAAGCCGGACCGGGTGAGCCAGAGCTCGGGACAGGAAGGAGAAACACGGGGAACGAGTCAGGGCAACGACTCTGTGGAGTCTCAGGCTGTCAAAGAGCTTATTGAAGGTGTGTGTGGAAGACTTCAGCGTGTATTCTGCGTCCATTGACACAGGAGGGGATCACCAGCTCCCACGTAGCTTATTCGTTTCTTATTCTTGTAGATTCACGGAGGCAGCTCGAGGAGTGGCAAAATGGGTCTCAGTCAGATGGTAACCTCAACCTGTCCATCCCTCTGTTGATGCAAAATCAAGTGCCAGAGGGTTTTGAGGATGGAGAGCGTGTTAAAGTGGACCTCCGGCCAGAATCTGTAAGTAAAGACTAATGAAAGGTAGGGCTGGACGATTATGGTAAAAATTACATCACGATTATTTTGACTGATATTGAAATTACGATTAATACACATGATTATTCGTTGATTTAAAAAAAAAAGTGTTTATTGAATCACCAAAACTCAACCTCAGATATAACTTTAAAAAAAAACACAGCCAGAAATAAATTCATAACAAGTAAAGGAATAAAATAAGAATGATATATTAAAATGATAATCGCAATAAAAATGAATACCCAGTCTACATGCATTCCTGTTCTATACTCCTTGCAGTTTGCTTCCTATAACTCCTGTTCACTTCAGGATTAATCGTTTTTCTTCGATTACGGTGTTTTTATGATCATGAGAAGGCAAAATTGAAATCACGATCAAAATTCAATTAATTGTCCAGCCCTAATGGAAGGACATAAAATGTACAAAATGTTAGATTATGTCTTTAGAGTCCATGATGAAATTTATATTTTATTGTAGGAATGATAAACCCATCGTCATAACATGGTAGAGAGTTGAGGATGATCTTGTCCAGCAGGAAATAGTTAAATAAATGTGAGCTTGTCCTGATATTCATTTACTTAAATTTCTGCAAAGTCTTGATCAAATGCCATTCTTTGGGGACTGTAAACCTAAAAGAAAACATTATTGCACGATTGTGCTAACTTAAACATTTTTCTAACTAGATCATTCAGACTAATGGTAAAAAATTTTTTATGGTATGACTGTTTACTGCCTTTCACAATGCATTTGGAAAACAGATATTGAATCATAAAATGGCTCTTAGGCTGTGAGTTAATTATAACTGCTTTGAATGGTCTGATGATTTCAAGATCGTGATAAAATCTACCAGACAGGCATTTGAGTGAGGGCATAAAAATGCCTGACAGCACAAAATGTCTGGTACAGTAAGACTGGCTGCTGAAATTTGAGTGTGTGAAAGTGCTGAGTTGAATAACATCCTTGTGTGTATACACAGTGGCACGTATGGGTACGGATGACTTTGTCAGCCCAGCAAGGATTCGGTGGCATCAGTCTTCTCCCCAGAGACTAGAGGACAACCACTCAGATCTCTCTCTGCTTGTTTTTATAAGCATACATCTCCTCACTGTCAGTCCATATCGGTGCTCCATCAATGAAGACGTGAGAGTCGGGATAAACTAGCTCATTTTGATTTGGTCTCCTCTGATCAAGGCTCCCAGCCTCCCTCAGAGGCCTTCAGTGGACATGGACAAGGGGGGGGGGGCACTGCTCAGATCAGGGCTGCAGCCACAGCAGCCCTGTGACTTCAGCCATCCGGGGCTGAGTCTGGC
This sequence comes from Atherinomorus stipes, assembly GCA_023101725.1. Taxonomy (NCBI): domain Eukaryota; kingdom Metazoa; phylum Chordata; class Actinopteri; order Atheriniformes; family Atherinidae; genus Atherinomorus; species Atherinomorus stipes. The sequence continues at coordinate 325,280 of JALJCO010001880.1, read as the reverse complement.
GGCCTGAAGCCAAAAGGCTGAGTAAGACCAGCATTAGAAACTGCTTCTCTCTGTCAGATGCCCCAAATGCTTTTGTTGTTGTTCAGAACTCAAAGATTACATAAGCGCTTAATGTAAGCCTTCAGACATGTCAGTGCTGAGCATGTTTAGTTTTATGTGTTTATATACCAGTTTAATGACTTTATTTCTATGCAGATAATTTAAGTTAATGTTTTCATCAGTCAACAGAGGCTGATTATGAGAATGTTCCAGTCGAGGCTTATGGGCTTGCCATGCTTAAAGGAATGGGATGGAACAAAGAGGAGGGCATCGGAAGAACTTTCAAGCAGTAAGTAACAAATTAAATTTCCTGCTATTTTATTTTGTTTCTCTATTTACAACCCAAGAAGCTGGAATGCTGTAATCAATGTAAAAGAATTGGAAAAAAGATCTGCAAGTCATTTATCCTTTTTTTGAAAACGGCACAAAAGCAGCCCATCGAAAATGACCAAAAATGAGAAAGTTGGGTGCAGTATGTTGCATCACCTCTTCTTTTCACGTTGTAAACATTTGTTAATTGAAGCAGTTGTAATTTCAAGAGCAAATGTTTCCCCTTCTTTCTCAATACAGAACTGTAGTCGCACAACAGTGTGGGGCCTAAGGCTGAACCATTATGGTTTTTCAATGGAAATCACAATTTAAAATGTTGCACTTAAGAAATCTTTAAGAAACTAGAATAATTTTGTGCTACACGGCCACTGATCCAGGTTTCGAACCTGCAGCATCCATGGTTTTACAATCCACGCGCTAGTCGTAAGTCCTGTTTTTCTACTACATTTAAACACCGTGCAACAACTACACTCGGCTGTGAAGTCACATCTCATTTTCAAACCTCATCATGAACTAAAATAACATAAATGACAAAAATGCTTAGCAGAGAAAGAAAACTTCTGAGATGTCCTGATAAAATAAAGACAGTTTTACTGTGTTGAGTCGCTCTTAGTGTTCTTTAACTTCCAATGAAAGAATTGAGATGATTACAGTGATGGTAGATTCAGCTTGTTCAGCTGCGTCTCCATCATGGATGTGAAGTTCTCAGTGTAATACGAGTGTTTCCATCCTTACCTCTCTGGGAGATTTTTAGGTGGCTGAAGTGATGTACTTTCCAGCATGTGTCCTGGTCTGCTGGTTGGAGTTTGCTCACCTGCGATTGCATTCATGTGTCTTTGTGTGTACCAATCAGAGCAAAAACTCCTGTGTTTAATACAGAAAGCTTGTAGAGCAGGGGTGTCCAGCTCTGGTCCTCGAGGGCCACAATGCTGCAGGTTTTTCATGTTTCTCCAACACACACCTGACTCAAATTCATAGGCTTTTAGATTAATTTAATTTGAGTCAGCTGTGCTGGTGCAAGGAGGGGTGGAAAACAGTCAGGACAGCGGCCCTTGAGGACCGACTTTGGACACCACTGTTGTAGAGAGTAGGGCTATCAAAACTGCTTCAAATTTACTTTCGGATATTTGTTCTAAAGTTAAAACATAATTAGAATATATTTGAATATCCATTTGAGCATTATGCCAACAGGAGGACAAACTAATACAAGACACAACTTGTATAGGTTTTTTTTTATTTTTATTGCCATATTAACATCTTTAACAATGCCCAGGACATTACAAAATGAACTCGCTGCAGTTCCCCCACCCCTGCATCTCCCTAATTTGTGCGAGGAATTAATTTTCCCGACAAATTAAAATTAAATTAACGAACATTGAATGCTCTGAGAAAGCTGTAATAAACATGGAACAACTTGAAACAGTTTGCCTATAATCAAACCAGTGTAGCAAATGTAGGCCTAATGTAATAGGCTATTTTTCCCACTGTTTATTTAATTTTCAAATATTTATTTTCACATCCGAATCTTGGGATTTTGTTAATATTCGAATATTTATTCGAATTTAGAATATTCATTGACAGCCCTAGTAGACAGAGTGATGAGGCACCATGGTGTAAAGAAGATCAGACTGTTTAGTTTTTACCACAAAAACAAACTATAAACCCGTTGTAGGTGAAATGTGTTTTGGCCACTGGTTGCATCTTGCAGCTGTTAATAAAGCCGGTCATATCTAAACTTTGTGTCCTTGCAGCAGACTAAAGAGCAATTCATATTTTGATTTTTCTTTGATTTTTCTCCTATGCCTTAGGAATATATATCTGTAAACACTGAACAGAAGCTGGAATCCAAAAGATTAAAAGAATAAACCAAAGCCAACCCCCCCCAAAAAATCCCAATGTTGTTCCTAAAAATTGAAAATTGCAATTAGATCTTTTTTTTTAAAAAGATTCAGCTCTGTTGGGGCCTCTGTTGTTGTTTTTGTTTCATAATGCATGAGATGTTATAAATGGGTAACAAGACTGACTGCAGGCAGGTCAGCTTGCAGCTCAACTTCTACATAGTCACACTGTTTTTATGCTGTATATGCAGTCTGTTTTTCATCGTCTTACGGAGATGAGTAAAACCTCCCTTGATGAAGAAGACTTCTAGGTGGTAATGTTTATCTTTGCAACAGCTGCATGTGTGAAGCAATATTGTTGTTCAGGTTATACCTGACATGTCCAGTAATGCAGGGTGTCCATAAAGTGGGGCTGTGCAATTAATCAAAATATAATCGTAATTTCAATTTTCATGTCAAACAATCTCCAAACTCATATAATCAAGTTGAAACAATTTATGTGCCGTTTTTCTTTATACAATTTCTGAAAGAGAAGCGCACGTGCAATACATTCCTTTCCACACGGCCCTGCTACAACATACATTCACAAAGCTGAAGAGCGAAGGAGGTGTGTTGTGTTTTGCGTAAATTATCAATAACAAAGTCTTTTTGGACAAAGAGAAATGCTGAATAAATGCGTTGTTTAACTAATAAAATAATCATTGTGATTTCAATACTGACCAAAATAATTGTGATAATGATTTTTTCCATAATTGAGCAGCCCTACCATAAAGTCTCTTTACAATTGTAAAATTTTGTCACAAAGGCAGTTGATAAGATATCTTGACCAGATTTGTTTCATTGTAATCGGTGGTTGTCAAAGTTTATTTATTTTTTTTACCTCATTTAATTCATCTTTATATGGGCTCCATTAGTTGCACGAAGCACATCAAGATGGTACTCGATATCTTGCCATGTTCGCTGTAGCATTGCCTCATCAGTGGTGGCAGTGACATCAGAAATCTTTTGCTTCAAGTCAGTAAGGTCCCGTATGTTTTAATACATGATATCTTTAGCATAACCCTATAGAAAACAGAAAATTAGGGGTGAAATGATTCGGTTTAACAACGATTCCATTCATATCACAATTCATGGTTTTTGATTCGATTTCAAGTTACTGAATCGAATCGTATCGTATCGTTCTAAATGAAACAATAATGTTCATGATTCGAATCAGGAACCATGAATTGTGATTTGAATCTATCGTTGTTGAACCGAATCGTTACACCCCTAAAAAGAATGTCTTAATAAACTATGATACATATTGTACCTTCTCTTGAGGAGTAGCCATTTTTTAGGGTTTCATTTAACAGCACCTCGTTCACCAACAGGAACACACAATTAAAACGTGGTTATTAACTTTAATAAAACACTGATTACAATAGAACAGTGGTTCTCAACTACCTTTGTAGTCAAATTTTTAAACTGTAAAGAGACTTTATGGATCATTACAACTGGATCAATGCTATCTTGGGAACTGAGCACTTGTAAAGAGGTTGGTTCTTCATTGCTGTAGCCTGGACGATGCAGCATTTAGCATTTTGAATAATCAGTTTATATAGAGCACGCCGTTTCAGTAGGAAAAAAATGGAGTTTTAACAGTTTTTAGATCATTGCATTTAGTTTTTATTTGCTTTTAGACTGTGTCCCAGTGGGACTGCAATGTTTGAGGTGAAACACTCATTTTACCAACCAGGGGGAAAATAAACTATGCAGATGTTCTAACAGTTGCATAATTGCTTCTCCTCAGTTTCAGCTATATATTGTGTTTAAATAACAATAAAACAAAGTGTCTTTTTTTATTTTTACATTCCGAGTATAAACCTACATCCATCATGTTCGTTATTGATTAAAGTTTAATCTCACCCACATACTGAAGCTGCGTCCACCACTAGCAGCCTGATTTACATCCTGCACGTCCACCTCTTTGTTTATTGATTTAATTCTCTCTGCTACAGAGATGTGAAGCCAATCGAACACCAGCTCCGTCCAAAAGGGCTGGGCCTCGGCGCAGATCGTTCTGCTATAAAGGATCTGGAGCCGAGCAGACCTCAGCGTCCCCCAAAGCCTGGAGAGGAGCAGGGGAAGGAGGAAGAACTAGTGATGGGTCCTGGGGGTTGTGTGTTGGTGCAATCAGGGGCACATAAAGATCTTTATGGCAAGGTACATCAGGTTGTCTGGTGCCTTTAACCTTAACTCTGCTTTAGTTCTGTGATCGTTTATTCTGAAATTGATTTATGTGTGGCAGATAGAAGGAGTGGATCCAGATAATGCTCGAGTGGTGGTGAAGCTCGCTATTGGTGGCAAAACTGTGACAGTCAGCCAGTACGGCATTAAACTGGTCGGGCGAAAAGAATATGACAAATACAGCAAAGACCTCAGTGAGTATTAGTATCCTAGATTTTTTTTGTGTCAGGAAAAAGAAATCAATAATTTAAGTCATTGCCTAAAAAAATTACATTAGAGATTTATTGACAGCTTGTATTTACAGAATAAAAACAGACTCACACACACTTTCACCATATTGCAGTTTTTTTTTTTTGCCAAGCTAACAATGCAGTCTTTCCACTAACAGGCCGTCTCAGTAAAGCCCACAAAGACAAGGAGAAGGAGAGAGAGAGAGAAAAACAGAGGCGTGAGGAGAAAGAGAAAAGTAGCCACAGCGACAAGACAAAACACAAGTCGTCTGAAAGAGATGGAGGAAAAGATGAGAGGAAGAGGAAACACACAGAATCAAGTCAAGACCGGTACATTTCACACATAAGAAACTAATAATATGGGGCGGTGATTAGCTCAGTTGGTTGAGCAGCCGCCCCATGAACAGAGGCTACAGTTCCTCAACGCAGTCGGCCCCGGGTCGATTCCCGGTCCAGGTCCCTTTGCTGCATGTCACTCCCCACTCTCTCTGCCCCTTTCCTGTCGTTATACACTGTCGCATAAAGGCCATTAGTGCCCAAAAAATCCTTTAAAAAAAAAAAAAGAAACAAATAATATGATTTTCACATTTCCTGTTTACCAGATTTTAAAGTGAATTAATTCACTGGTTCATAGTTGGACAGCATATTCTTCAGCATTTGTTTTTCTACTGTTTTCGTTGCAGAGATAAGCCTCCAGTGAAAGAAGCAAGGCAAGCTCCAGCTGCCCCCTCCTGGCTCCAGAGAGACCTAAAAGTTCGCTTTATAGACAAAGCTTTTAAAGGGGGAAGATATTACAACTCAAAGGTATCAAAGCCGAGGCATTGTTCCTTTTTACCAGCTGTTAACTTGGATCAGAAGAAATCTCTCCATAGATCTGTTTTTAATGCATTGTGGCTGCGCAAGAGGCAGGAAGTTTTAGTCTGTCTCACTGCGTCTAACACACACTTGTCTGATGGCTCTGAATCAGGGATCCTCAATCCTGGTCCTTGAGGGCTGGTTCTCCTGCAGGTTTTAGAAGTTCCCCTGCTGCAACACACCTGACTCAAATCAATGGATAATTAAGCTCTGCACAACTCTGAGGTACAGCAGGGAACTTCCAGAACCTGCAGGACACCAGCCCTCGAGGAACAGGATTGCAGGTCACGCTCTGATTGTTTGGTTCTGTCACAGTCTCTAAAATCCATCTGGCTTTTTGTGCAGATGCGAGTGGAAGATGTCCTGACTCCGTTTACCTGTGTGTGTCGATCTGAGGAGGGAAGACTGCTGGATGGTGGGTCATCTGTTTCCCTTTGTTTCTTCAAAATGTTTGTCTTTGCATTTCTGTGTTTTTTTTGTTGATGTATCTCCTGCTCATAAATGAACAAGAAGAGATGCACCAATCCAGTCCGACAACGATACTTGGGCTGAGTGTACCAGCCAATACCCGGTAGCGATCCGATACTTATGTTAAACGAATGGACCATACACCTTTCCATGTGAATGAAGGATCAGGCTTGACATAAACATTTAGCCTTGTTTTTTTTGTCTTGTTTTTAAAAGGGAAATTAAAGTACATTTTTATCAACAAGTAAAGTAATGAAGTAAATTTCTTATGATATTAATCCTAAAAATAAAAAGAGAGATGACTGGATTGGAATGCTGGGTTGACCTCATTTATCCAATGTCCGATCCAGCCATGTAGTCAATATCGGAGCCGAAATTCCCTCCGAGTATCGGACTGGTGCATCTCTATATAGTCTCTCTATAGTTCTCAAAATTATTCATACCCTCCAGTTAAAGAAGGAAAAAAAATCTGCTGACAGTGAAATAAGTTGAAATTGACTAAAGTAATAAATTATTTGAAAATCATGACATTGATTTTGAATTGTGGTTTGAAAGAAATATTAAAAACAAACACACAAAATCAAACAAGTATAATCAGGCTCTGAAGCTAAAAAGTTTGTTGAGCAACATTTTGAGGCAATCACTGCAATCAGGTGTTTCCTTTAATGTTTAGAAAGATTTCTGCACCTCTTGACAGGTATTTTGGTCCACTGTTCATGAGAAAGGTGTTCTAATGTGTCTGGGACAGCTTTGTTTGTTTTGTTTTTTATTATTATTATTATTATTTCCAAGCACAGTTCAAAAGCAATATTTTATTTCACTAAAATATAATTTTGTGAATTTTGTTTAATATTCATTTCTTTAGTTTCTTAATACTTGAATTACTATTGTGAATTTAATCTTTTCTTTAATTGGAGGGTATGAATAATTTTGAGGACGACTGTACAAGCCATATTATTGATTAGGCTTTGTAGTGTGTGTAGGACGTAATGAGTTGCTTGGAAGTGAAAAGCAATTTTGGGAAATGTTTTGTTTCCAGCAATAAGAAGGTAGATATCTAAAAGAATAAACAAAACGAAACTGCAATTTACTTAATTTTAAATACTCGATATTCAAACTAAAAAATATATATATATACACAAAAATGTATAGTTAAATCTCAGGCTTTATCAGCAGTCATTTTCTGACCGGTCACACATGTAGACTTTAGGTCTGATGTCATATTGTGTCAGTCCTTCTCAGAAATAATCAGCACCTTACAGACTGTAGGCAAACTTCAGTTGCGAGTCTGCTAATGATCATTGGTGACTGGATTTTTATTCCCCTCCTGTCTGCTCCCTTGGTTTCTGGTAGCGTAAATTTCTTCAGCATTAACACAGCTCTTCTCTGTGGCAGATGTGAAGCAGGACATGCTGGAAACCATTATCCCAAAAAGCGAATATGACTCGATAATGGTTGTGTTGGGTGAGCACAGAGGACAGGTAAGCCAATGATAATTTTTCCTGCAGTGCACCCGTATGCAGTTCACTGTTACTAATCGCAGTTCTTCATGTGTGGTGTCAGGTCGGCCGTATTCTTCAGCGGGACAAGAACAAGTGCAGAGCGATGGTCCAGCTCGACAGATACGAAGAGAAGGTGTTCACCCTGGATTATGACTCCATTTGTCACTATGTAGGAGCAGCAGACCACTGATCCTCTAACCTTTATTGCATCGAGTCACTTTCTGTCCAATGTCATGCTAAATATTACTGTTTTGTAATGTTTAAAATATTTTAAAACATTGCAGTTTTTTTAAAATAAAACCTTGTCAAGAATCTTATTTGTGCGTACATTAAAACCATAAAAAAAAAAAAAGCTACAACTTTTATTTTCACAGTAAATTTATTATGTTCGCTGATGGGTCTTGCTGGAATAAGAAAGTCCATCTTCAAATGATATAAAATATATTTACAAGATGTTTGACATGAGTATGAAGACCTGATGGATACACACATCTCACAACTGCTAGAGGATGTTTAAGATGTGACAAAAGATGACCAACAACAAAGATGTGTGGAAGCTGTCGTCTTCATGGGACATCTGCTCACTCCTTCGGAAGTTGGTTGGCCGCGTTAGCCCGAAGCACAGCTCCTGGACTGGGATACGGCCGCTGCTGGAACAGAGGTCCTGCTGCTGTGGTGTCCGCACCAGTTTTTGCTTCGTTGCGTTTGGGCAGGCCACTTGACCATGAACCTCTGTGAAGGTGAACAGATTCATTTTAGTGTAACAGCTCGGTTTGATGGATTATTCTCAGCGCAGAGCAAGCGCAGCTTTCCTCACTTAAAAATTGGTTTACAACTACTGGATGCGACGACTCGCCCTTGTCATGCAACTTTGATTTGTGGGACTTTGTTTTTGACTTTGGCTGTGTTGATGCTGGATTTTGAAAACCAGCAATGCAAGAACCAAGCATTAAAACATCAGACCTACTTCCCATACTTAGATACTTGTATTAACTGCTTGATTTTCTCAGGCTGTTTTGTAAACACATGGACGATAATGTAAAAACTTTCAGACAAAAAATTGCATCCCTTTTGATTACGCTTATGGAGGTGAAGCAATTTTAATTAAGGTGCACCACATGTACTGTGCTTTAAGCCATTTAAGGTGATGCCCCGCTGGTGCAAACAGAACAGAGGACTGCAGCATTTGACTCAGAAAACTGCAGCCACCTTGCTCCCGTGAGATTCAACAGCCACGTGACCTGGCGCCAGCTTTGCAGTGGCAGCAGTAGTCGAACAAAGTTTCTAACCAGCATGCATCAAGTTACGCTGGAGCTGCAAAGCTTTGCATTAAATTAAGAGTCTTTAAATGTCAGCTTGGTCTTGAAGACCACTTATTTATAACAGAAAGCCTGAGAGAGTAGAGATTAAATAGGCTTGTCATAAAAGGATAAGTACAAGTTAGGCAATTTTTCTTTTTTTCATAAGGATAGCGTAGTTTCATTAAATGTCCCGGTAAGACAAGAGTTACACTCCACTATGTAAGGAATCTGTAGTTTATCTGTATGGAATACACATTTTTAATTTTATAAATTATACCCATGCTTTTCCTTATAAGATGAGCCAAAATGTGGTGGGAAAAGAAAACCGTTTTCCTACATTAAAAACCTACATTATGGAATTTGTAGGTTTTTTAATCTTGGACTCAGATTTAGTGAATTTTAGAATGTAATATTTAACAGAAATGCAAAGTGTCTGGCAGGATAATGCAATCTCATTTATGAAAAAACATTTGGACTTTTAGAATGTTTAAATAACATTACTTGGAAATCTCAAAAGCCTTTTTGACCATTTTAAACACGCTTTGGGAAATGGAATTGCTATGGAAAAGATGAGGTCCTAAATTTGATGAAAATTACACATCTCAGACAAACTGGAATGTTGCTATGAAAGGATGGAAAGTAAGTGCTTCTTAAAAGGACCAGCAGCAGTGCAATGTTTCATCTAATTATTAGATTAAATGTCAACAAGTAAATAACATTATTGGGCATAAAAAGAGCCCCTTAGAGAGGAAGTGTCTCAGATGTTAGAATGAGCTTTAAAGCTAGGCATCATTCTGTTAATGGAAATCGCTGCATGCTTTCAGGAAAACCTCCAGAAATCCATGTCTGAACAGCCCACTGTCATCCGTACATGCAAGCTGAAGCACTGTCATCTTTTCTATTGTTTTCTCTGGGACAAACCTCTCAAAATACATCGAGGCAAAGTTGAACACTGCTAGTGATCAAACAAATCAAAATGTGAAATTCTTTTTGGAAATCATTGACCATCCAACTTCTGCTTAATTCCAAAGCCTGCATCTCTGGTGGTAGGGGGGTGTATCTGGCCGATGGAACTGTCAATTTCTGGAAAGGTACCATCACCATCACGTTTTGGAGCAACTTATGCTCCCATTCAGATAATGGCCGCGTTTCCCAGATTAGTTAAGACACTCTTAACGCTGAGGTCCTCCTTAAGTCACTTCTTAAAGGTGCCTTGTTTGGACGTTGCGTTTCCCAGATGCGCTCTTAACTCAGGAGCTTCTTTATTTTCAGGAGCGGCCAGACCCACTCTTTCGACCCTTCTTTAACGTTCCCCCCTGCTAAGGGAACAACAGGCCCATCTACTGGTCACTTTTGGAAACGACACTATTTCCCGTGAAAAAAAAGTAGAAAATGGAAATTATTAAAAATGGACCTATTCACGGATCAGTTGTTGTATTTTGAGTCATGTTTTCTCACTCATGTCATAATGTCAATCATCTATGATGGAAGAAAACTGTAGTTACCGAGTGAATGACAGAAAATATTGTGGTTAAGTTTAATCATTATGGCAAGATAGGCCTCCCTATACTTAGCTTACGTTAGATAAAGCTGTGGGTATCAACCACAGAAACAAAAACATTGCGGTAGGAATTGTACGAAAATTATACGCAATCTATGAGGACTCACGTCATATTTACGCATTTGTCAGCTGTTCATGATGAGATGCACCTGCTTCGCTCAATAGAGCCTGAGGAGTCACGTGACAATTCTGAGCGAAGCGGAGTCGCGCCGCCATGATGTTGGTACGGATTTGACTGTCAAAACGAGAGCTGACGGGAGTTTTAACATTGGAGGGAAAAGGAGCAAAGAAGAAAAGCCGTACAGAAATAATTTAATGTCTAGCACAAAGAAGACTTATTTGGAGAAACTAGGGGACATATCCGGACTGGACCCATCTGAGCTGAATGGCTCAGAGTGGGACAGTAGTCTGGACCGCTTACCTCCGTCCTCCGTGGAGACATGCGGCTGATGCATTGTGAATTATTTAGTCTTCACAATCAGTTTGTAACGTGGTAATATTTGTAATTTTGCTCTGTTAATGTTAGAGAAGTGTTATTCTGCCTTTTACACAGTTAACTGTTATGCTGCTAGTTAAGAAAACATTTGTGAGCTGTCAGTAAACATGTAAGGAGGACGATATTTAACGTGGTTTTTTCAATCAATTAATTTATAAAAAAGAAAACAGTGATTAGTGTGTGTCTGATTTGTGAAAGACCAAAATAAGCTGTCAGGCAGATGTCAGTGGTGTCGAACATCACGAGTAAACAGATAAAAGAAAGTAACCGGAGTTTTCATCAACTCATGTTAGCTTGAGTGCTAGTCTTGACAACAACGATTTAGCATAGCTACGTTTGCAAATGCACAGCAGACAAGGACGATCTTATCCAGGGTCGTAGTGTCCGGTTCATTCTCACAGCAAAGCAGCATCTTCACAGGCACACTGGTATGACTGGAATATTGTTTACTGGTTCCTGCACACATAGGGTTGCCACCTTTCAGAAAAAAAAATAAGGGACACCTACCACAGCTCATCGGGGCCACGACCACCACGGGCCGATACTCGTATGGTGGGCTCCTCACAGCAGTGGTATGCTTTATTTTGCACCAGTATTTTTAGGAAAGGAGTGATCAATAAAACAATTGGTGGCACTTAAAGCTTGAAATGCTGCAATGAACACATTGTTTAAGCAACACTGTTGCATAGAAAGTGCTGTTATTTAGTCTACATATGCTGTAATTACATCCATCCCTATTTAAAATAAAATGAGGAAAAAATATATAACAATGTGCCATAAGCACAAAACGTAGTTATTGCATTATCAATAAAACCTAATTAATGAGAAGCTGTCATGCACATATCACATGGCAGCACCAGCAGCCAAAGGAGATCTGTTTGTGTGGAGTGTGCAACAAATAACTTAAAATATAAGCCTAGTAAATACATGAAGAACTGAATGTAACTGTTAAAGTGATCTGTTGTAGACATCTCTGATGTGTCCGAATCTGTGGTACACCTGTGTCACCTCAACTGTAACGTAGAGTGGGATGACAGATTAATTAAACTTATTTCTTTTGCTGCCTCTTATGGCTGCTACTAATAATAGTTTCTGTATAAATGATCATTCATTCAAATTTAAAAAGTCAACATCCTAAACAATCAATAAACCAACCAAACCACTTTCTCCTAAACTTTCCTCTGACATCTTCTGGCAAAAACACAACCAGATAAAAACTGATCCTGTTCTGAATGTGACGTCATGACTGATTCAGTCTCAGGAGATGAGGAGATGAAGATGGGACACTCACGTTTAGGTCGTCTTCGCGGTTCTCACGTGTCTGTGTTGCTTTTCTGATGCGTGATGATGTCTGATGTCAGACAGTCCACCGCGCGCCACTGAAAACACTCACCCACATACGTATTGAACAGTTTCTCTCATCACCTCCACTGACGCTGTCCACCCAAGGACGGGCCTGTTCCCACTCAGGTGTTTTCTTTAGTAAGCGTTTTCGCTTTTGAGAGCATGCTGGAGTATCAGGTGTGGACATTTTAAAAGGCGCGGGTGCCGAGAGCGCGCGTGACAGCAGCACACGCAAGCGCGCAGGCAGCCAGGCAGATATGCAGGACTGGAGGATCCTGCGATGATCCCGCTGGTTTTGGCTGGCTTTAAAATTTCCGGTGTTTTATTTAGCTCATTATTACTAAATTTAATGTTTATATGTGTGACAGACATGTGTATTTGACATTTATGGAAATACGGAACAAATGGCGTCCCGTATTGGTTCAATACGGGACGCAACGTTTTATTGTCAATTAAAGGACGATTCCGTATTTTACGGGACGGGTGGCAACCCTATGCACACATGATGGCATGTTCCACATGACTGCTCCCAGCTGAGCACGGCCGTGTGTGAGGGAAGGATCTAGCGGCCACATCGTACTGATTGATTCCTCATTATTAAAACTATCTGCAAGGACAGAATCACGGAGTAGTTTTGAAGGATACCACAATTATCAGTCACAAAGGGATCACTAGCTGGAGAACACACGGCATGCTGCATGTTGCTAATCTCTTTCCTTCAGACTGCAGCTGTCAGCCACTTGGCGCCCCCTGTCACTTCAGCAGTTTACAATCTGATTTTTTTGTTTTGTTTTTCTTTTTTCAAACCGGAGATCTTGAAAAACCGTAACTCGCCCTTGTTTGTCTTTTTTTTTTTTGATCATATTGACTGTGCGAAGAGCTGGCACTGTCCTTCACTCAACATTATAACCCAGCATCGCCAGTCACGACCAACGTAGCTCTCAGTAAGCGTACCAACAACATGTCGGAACGCCGGTTCGGAGGGGCGGGGCGACGCGCTGTGACGACAACTCCTCAAGCTCTATAAAAGCATGGCCATTTACGCATACCCGTATCAGACATCATGGCTGCTTTACAGCAAATTTTGGTAGCAAACCAACAGCGTCGCCGTAGACGGAGTGACACTGTGTATGTACATGCTTTCATGCGCCAGCATTTCAGTCCTCTAGATGTGCTGTCATCGCGCTATTCAGATGCGTTACAGGCTACCGCGCGACGAAATCGAGCGGATCATTCAAATAGTTGCTCCACACATCAGGAGGCCCACAAGGTGCAACTTTGCTCTGAGCCCAGAGGTGCAGTGCCTGGCTGCGTTGCGTTTCTACGCGGTGGGGAGCTTTCTGGAGGTAGTGGGGGATGGAACCGGACTCAGCAAGGCGTCGGTGTCAGTCGCGCACACTGCAAGGGCTGGATGGGGACATTTTCAGCGCTATTGATTGCCATGCCCTGGCCTTTGCTTCTCTGTCTTTTCTCCCCTTTGTCCCTCCAAAGAGAATGCTTTTTTTTACCTGCCACTTCTTCAATCAGAATCGCCATCTCCTCTGGCGTGAAGGCCGGAGAGCGCTTCATCCTCTTGGTGGGGTTCCCTTCAGCCATTACGTCAACAAATAGCGTCAGAATGACCATTATTTATAGGGCATCTGTAAATTTCCAATCGCCTACACCTGTTTAGCACAATTTGGCCAATTACACAATATACAATGAGCTTTTCAATGAATATTTGCAATCACTGGTAATCACATGCATATTTTTAACAGTTTGTCTTCTTGCACAAACACATAAACGTATAAATGGGCTCAATATCAGCGTCGGAAAATAACCTCCACACTAAATGAATGGTGTCGATCGGTATACCTGACCTCGATTGCTTTTTTTTCAGCACCCCCGGAAGTGGATAGCTTCTGTTAGGACCTTCTTAAGATGTAGCGTAGCAAAGACGTTTCTCAGGAAATAAGAACGCGCGAAAGAAGCAATCTGGGAAACGGGCGTATCTTTGCGATCCTTTGTTGGGAAGAGCTTCCTTGAGGCCTTCTTTAATCCAAAGAAGAATCTTAACTGGGAAACGCGGCCAATATCTTTTGATTGTCAAGTCTTTGCACATTTCTGCAAGACAATGCTGAACTGGCTTTGTGGTAGAAGAGTCTGGATGCTGGACTGGTGCATTATGACATGCAAAATATAACAAAGATGACCCGGGACTGGGAATCAGCTGGATTCCTATCACACATGCCCAATATTCCACTTGCAGCAACTGGTTTCCTCAGTTCCCAGATGTTTACAAACTATTTTTAAAAGAGGGAATACTACAGAGGTAAATATGGCCCTAACTTTTTAAAAATGCTATCATCATCATCACATCTCTTGCACTGCAGGGTGCTTCAAGCCAACCGGGGGTAACCAGTCTTTGAGATGCTGGGATGGAACCACTCACCCCTTCGATCCTCTGGAGGACTCTCAAAGCTTTAAATGTTTTGCTGCCATCAAATTAAAGTTGATCTAATTATTTCAAGAAATAGTAAAAGGTTCTCTCTTTCAATATCTGAGGCATAATCAAAGGTAGTCTTGTGAGGTAAATATTGGTTCATGAGATTTTGATTCTGTTTTAATTTACATCTCGCATAACCGTTCTTCAAATGGGGCTGTAAAAATAAACTGAAAAAACTCAGAAGCCTGTTGTTGAGTTATGAAGTTGAAAAAGCACAGAAGTCCAGCATCAGTGCTGCTGCTAACAACACTGTACCTTGGAGCATCAGAGTAGGCACTTGGATCCATGGGGTCCATTTCGTCATCATTTTTTTCTTCCTGAAAATAAACATTTAACATTTAAATACGGAAGAAAAAGCTTCTGTGAAAAGCTCAGTAGAATGAGGCTGGTGTGAATATTACCTCTCTTGCTCTTTCCATACGGCGCCACGTCCTCTCTCCTCAGCTTTCTTCTGTCTCTGTCTCTCCCATCATCCCTCTCTCGTTCTCTATCTCTATCTCGGTCTCTGTCTCTATCCCTCTCCCTGTCTCTCTCCCTGTCTCTGTCCCTCTCCCTGTCTCGTTCTCGCTCTCTCTCCCGTTCTCGCTCTCTATCCCGATCTCGCTCTCTGTCTTGCTTCTCAAACTGCCTCTCCACTCTCTCATCTCCACCGTCAACTGAGGAAAAAGAAAACAATCAAAACAAAGATTAGGAAATTAATCAGGACTAAAATCTTTCAAAAACAAGCTGCATTCTGAGATTATTGGTCAAATGATCATCAGACTCAATAATCTGCAAGTTTGAATGAGAAATACAAAAGACGAACATATAATTACACCATTTTGAAGCCTTATAAAAACAGTACCTTTTATTTTCTTGGCAGGTTTTGTTATGACTGCAGTGGGGTCATTTGGGGATAGCCAGGCAACCAGATCTGTCTCCACATTCCAGTAATAAGGAAGACCACTGCAGGTTGAAGAAAACACAAACAAAATGGTTTTATTTGCAGCCTTTTGCAGGCTTTACAATAATCTATGATAAATCAGTATAAAATTTCTATTAATAGCATCAGACAATTCACTGTCGGGATCGACCGGTACATCGGCCGGCTGATATATTAGGCTGATATTTGCGTTTTTTGCTAGTATCAGCATTGGCCAGTACGTCAGGTGCGTTGGCTGATACGCGCCCTTCGGCATAATTTACAGACAGGCATCTATACAGGCAGCAGTTGCTGGAGATGCTGCGCCCCCCCCCCCCCCCTCTCCTCCTCTTCTCTCCTGCACTAACAGCAGCGGCCTACCAAAGCTTTCCTATTAAAAGTTGTCAAATTAGTTTTAATCGTTTCCCCTCATCATATTCAGCCACAGCCGCAACCACCTGATCGACAGCAGTGAAAAGCGCCGCCTGACTTTCCACAATAAAATAAAAATAATTTTAGGAGGGTAAAAGCTCAAATGTGTTCCAAACCGTCTTCTTTTATCCATCAGCTGATGGATCATAGATAGATAGATAGATAGATAGATAGATTGATGGATGGATAGATGGATCGAAAAGATTTAGCCCAGACATAATATCATCACTACAGATTTAGACTGCAGGTAAAGTCAGGAACATTTTGAACTTTTATTTTTATTAATTTACTGCTCAGAAAGTCAAAATACTTTGATTTGAAAAACTATAAGAAAATCCTGCTGCTGGTATACTACACAGGGTCGATACTGGTAATGCAATATCGGCCCCAAATATCGGCAGGTTGTATCGGCTATCGGCTGAGGCTGATGAGAAAATATCGGTATCGATCGATCTCTAATTCACTGATTCAGTTTATTTGATGATTAAAAGAGACACAATTATGCCGAACAGGAGTTAAAACAGACTGTTGTGCTATAATGAAAACAAAAACCACTTGTATAAGAAAATGTTAAGTTTTACATTAACAGTATACATACCAAGTGGGATCAAACACTTTGTACCAGTTTGGAGGTAGACTCTCTATTCTGGTGGCTTCATAATCTACATTGTTGTCATCATAATCTTCAGCAATAATTTCTTCATCTGCATCTGTTTTAATTAACAGAAGAAGCACAAAATATGTAAAAAATGTAAAGACCACAGAGGAAACATGCTTGAAATCCCTTAAACAAAGATGTAAAATGTGTTCAACTACCTTGCTCTGAGGGTTTAACAATCCCTCTCTTGGCCAAGCGGGCCAGCAGTGCAGGAGGTAGAGGCATCCTAAAATTCAGAGAGAGAATATATTTGTGATGCAACCAGGGGGTGGGACAGTTCTCCAAATCCTGAATTAAACTGGAAAAATATGAACATGCACAGTTGGTAGTTTTATAAACCATCCCTTAAGCAATATAATCAAATCAGCTCTTGCTGCAGGCTAATTCCTTGTTTTATTGAAATATATATATATATAGAGAGAGATTTTCCAAAGTTTCCTCCTTAGATTATTATCTCTGGGCTTTAGAGTCTTAATTGAACTGGAACAAGAAATTTGAAGGTGTGACTTTAGGTCAAGGAAATTATGAGTAATATTAATTAGTTCCACCTTGAAAATATGACACTATTTTATTGGAAAGTATGCTAAAATTCATGGAGGGCATTTGGCTAGAGGTGCTTTGTTGGATATTTTATAACGTAAGTCCAGAAATCCCATCATAATAGATTATCAGTCTGTTGGAGAAATGGTGGATTTAAAAGGAAGCAGATTATCATCTGTTCTTATTAAGCACTCTGTCAGAAAACCTACAAATGTTTTCTGTATGCATACAAGTGTACATACACATACATGTATGAATGTATGTATGTATGTAACAGTGCAACAGGGCCAAACACGCATCAAACACGCTGCAGCAATAAAAGGGATAATTATGATGAGTATGATCAAACAGCAACATGGCTGGGACCTTTCTGTAAGTGATAACAGTGTAAAAAGGTGCAGACTTTAAGCTGCACGTCTGATTATCCTGCTTGGAAGAGGTTTTTCTATCCCTGAGGCTCGTTAAGAAACCTCAGCTGGTTACATGTTAAATGTTTCACTTTCCCGATATCTGTTTTTTTTGTAAAAGTAAAAGTAATGCGTGTAACATTGTGAAAACATTTTCATTGAGTGGGAAAACACATTTAGCTAAACCAAGAATAAAACATCGCATGGCCCTCGCGCCCAGAGTAGCTCTGTAGCAACAGCTGAAAAATCAAACAAGCACACTGCTGTTTAACAAGGAAAAAGATCCTATAGTACACAAATACGGAATATAAAAGGCTTCAAATTAGGAAAAATAACATGATATTTACCCGTGTTTATGACAATCCTTCCTTGTCTTTGAGCAGAGCGAATGATACCACTTTCCAAAAAAAATAAAACCACACGCCGCACAATTATGACGTCACAACGTCCGCTCGGCGACAACAAATAAACATGGAGGAATATGCCCGTGAACCTTGGTAAGCTCAGTTTCTTGGGGGTCTTTTTTAAAGAAAGAAAAAATATTTTACGCATGCTGCAAATTGAGAATATTTAAGGCAAGACCTAGTGTTGGATTTGCAATGTCATATTTAATCTGTTAGTGAGAGCGAACTGACAGTTGGCGGGTTGTGCGGCTAGCTTAGTGGAGGGTCAAGGATATAAACAGATAAAGCTGTTCAGTAGTACACTCGAACAGATAGCACAACTTTTAACAACATCTCACTATTGCATGTATTGCAGTCTATAAGTCAGAGCTATGGATATGCTAAACGGAACACAGTATTGTGCGTCCTTAAACGTGAATTAAGTTTAATCTGTGACTGTCGTTCACTCAGCAGAAAATAAGGCTAAGCTGAGTACCACTGTTTCTCCTTTCTCTTTATGTATCCCCAGATATTCACTATTTTCTAGTGAATATGGTTTCAACGCCGTAAGCTGAAACCATGCTTAGTTTTATGCTTTCATTGTCTAGTTTCTCACCTAAAATTATGCCTTCTGGCATGGCTAACTCCTTTCCTGTCCTTTAATAAAAACCAAGAAGTAAACAAATAATAATAATAATAATAATAATAATAATAATTAAAGGGAAGTGGATAAACCCCAACTAATCTCCGTTTGGACCTTCATTTTAATCATACTGGGTCAGAGCAGTCAAACTTCCACCCCATGTTGGGAACCACTGCTCTACACAACATATTTTGTATCAACAATATAAACATGGTTTACTTATCTGTGTGTCACTTTGAATAATACATAGCTCAAAATAAATCTATGATTTCAATAAAAAAAAAGTAGCACGAATGCAGATTAAAGATAAAACTTGGACTAGGAAGTGGACTTTAAGCATATAGCTGCGTTGTGGATGCAGTGGCTTTCCTTAATCCCTTATACTAACTTATTCAGCTAATCACAGATTACAGTTAAACTGTAACATTTATCCACTTTTTTTTGCCTTGAACTCATCCAGCTCTCTCAGGCAGGTCTCCACCTTTTCAGTGTTTCCGTCACATACAGCATTAACATCTGAATGTCCCTTCACTTTGCATTCCTGCAGCCCCTGGAGGATAGTGGATGACTGCGGAGGAGCCTTCACGATGGGTGCAATAGGAGGAGGGGTGTTCCAGGCAATTAAGGGCTTTCGAAATGCCCCTGCTGTGAGTTTAGAACATAAATGTTTTGCTCTTTGACTTATCAAGCCTTCAAAGGCAAAATTCAACCATGTGCTGATATTTCAGGGTGTTGGACACCGACTAAAAGGAAGCGCAAATGCAGTGAGAATAAGAGCCCCACAGATTGGAGGTGAGGAAAATGTGTTTTGTAGACTCAAATTTGTTTTCTTACACTTGTGGCAGTTATTGAAGTCAGCCTGTGATATAGCATTGCTGATGTATATTACATTATTTCAGTGCAGTCAGATTAATTTAGATAGCTGAAGCCTTATTGTATGAAACAATCATTCATGCAATCTTTTTTTCCCCCTAAAACGAGACATGCATGCCGTCAGACGTGCTAACACTCGCTGGTGTGTATTTGCAGGTAGCTTTGCTGTTTGGGGAGGACTCTTCTCCACGATTGACTGTGGTTTAGTTCGCCTGAGAGGGAAGGAGGATCCTTGGAACTCCATTACAAGCGGTGCGCTGACTGGGGCCATCCTAGCAGCACGCAGTAAGAGGACGCCCTATAGTTGTCTGGACTACACTTGTCTCAGTGAACAGAATGAATGGTATGATGCATTGAATGTCACGTTTTTCCAGATGGGCCATTAACCATGATGGGCTCTGCCATGATGGGGGGAATTTTGCTGGCTCTCATTGAGGGATTTGGTATTCTGCTGACCAGATACACAGCACAGCAGTTTCAGAACCGTGAGTGTTTTGAATGAGTTTTGCAAATTATGTTTGCATCACATGATTAGATTAATGTAGGTACTGAGTTTATGTTGCATTATAACATGTACAACATACAAAAACCTCCAAGTCACTTCATAAAAAGCTTTGGTTTTCATCTGGTGCCATTATTACTAGTGAGTAGTCTATCTTCATAACTTATTGGAGCAGCTGAAGCAGAGAAGCCCAGACTTCCTTTTCTCCAGCAACTTCTCCCAGTTCTTCTAGGGGAATCCTAAGGTGTTCCTCAGACCAGTAAAGAGATTTAGTCCCTCCAGCATGTCCTGGGTCTTCCCATGGGCTTTCCTGATGGTGGGATGTGCTCAGAACATGAATACTTGGAGCCCCTCCAGGATGACCGAGGTTCTCACCCTATCTCTTAAGGCCCATTTATGCTCGACGCAAAAGACGGATACGCAGACGGACGGACAGTTTTGTCCTCTCCTGTGTTGGTTACGTGCATAATTTGGTGCATTTTCAGGCAAGCTGTAGATCCGTCACCCGACACAGAAGACAGTGTTGAGCTGTCGGTGTTGAGCTGTATCACTCATGGGATCGCTGACATAAGACCAGTGGAAGGAAAAAACTGAAAAGAAGGGGAGTAACAGTGGGGGGAAAAACAGGGGAAGAAGAAGGAGAAGACAACAATGGTTGTAGCTTTAGAACAGCGGTGGTCTTCCAGGGCCACAATCCTACAGGTTTCCCACATTTCCTGCTCAAACAGACCTGACTCAAACTAATAAGTCATTGTGCAGAACTTCATAGGCTGTTAGATCTGTTCAAGTTAAATCGGGTGTGTTGAAGCAGGAAGGAAAGGAAAACCTGCAGGACAGCAGCCCTCGAGGACCGACTTTGGACACCCCTGCTATAGAAGAAAGGCTGTATGAGTGAGTCAGGCGTGTTGGGTGGTTGTGAACATCTTTATAGCGGTGTATCATCTCCACAAACCGGAACTTGAAACTGATGTCAGGTCGCGGAAGTGAACTCTGAACTCGACACTGCCCACTAGTGGATGATCTGGCTCAGCAACCTCGGCAACGTAAAAGATGCATGGAAGTATGAAGGCGGCGACGTTTGAAATGGATGTGTCGCAAATAGAGACGCCAACGATTATTTTGATAATCAACTAGTCACAGATTATTTTGGTGATTAGTCAACAGATCATATGAAAATTGTTGCATATTTATAGTACCATTCAAAAGTGTGGACACTTTTTCATTGAATCTAATGAGAAAACATGTCAAACTTTTGACTGGTAGTGTGTTTTGTTTATATCAATAAAAGCTGACCCCTATATCTACGACTAGGCACGTGCATCAAGGACAGAAAGGCAGACAAGGCAGTGGTAGGAACAGTGGCAGTTCTGAGAGGGAAAAAAAGATAAAAACAATAAATGAGTAGTCAATTATGAAATTAGTCATAGACTATTTTGATAGTCAACATAATCATGATTAATCGACTAATCGTGGCAGTCCTACACGACAAACAACCACTTACACTCACTCCTTGGGAGCTTGCATGAACAGTCCTGACACTCATTAATATGCTGACTGAATCTTACAGAACATTGTCACATGCATATTTTTTTATCATTTTTGTTGTGTCTTTATTTTCTGCTAGTGCACCTAATTTTCATTGAAAACAAATGTTGAGCTTTCAAGGAACTTTCCTACTTCTCTCCCTACACAGATTTCAAACATCATTGTGTCTTATTATTTGCTCCCACCCCACCTGTAATATAGCTTATTATAAAGTGAAGGAAGTAGACTAGAGAACTGGTTTCCACACCATTTCTTTAACAGAATACTCAAACAATACAACGTTGTCTCTATGCCAGCCTGAGAAATGAACTTTTTCATTACTACTTTCTTCTTTTCTTCAGCTATTCCCTTTGCAGATGACCCCAGTCAGCTACCTCCAAAGGATGGAGGTCAGCAGGAGCAGCAGGGACCAAAAGGACTTTTTCAGTAGAGAGCATTAAGGACTCAGACCAGCTGTGAGCACAGTGAGTCACACCAGTGCATAATGGGAATGCCGACACTACAATCAGGATGATCAGTTGGTGGAGATGCTGACTCCTTAACGTGGTGACAAGTGTTGCACTTTGTTCTTGCACCTCAGGGACAAATTATTGTCAATTTCAGTATTTATGAATGTGAGTAAAGGTCCTGAAAATTTGCACATGATCATGTAACTCTTCTATATTCATGTTTTTTGTGTTTTGGGGGAAATATGATCACTGTTTTGATTTGTTTTAAGTAATCCAAGGAGAGCATCATTCTCAGGTGTGTTTGGCAAATCTGTTGCAACAGCCACAAAGGCTGCCATCAGGAGGATGCTTGCAATGTGGATGGCTCTCTAATTGATATGCAAAATAGAGGAATACAAACACCAGTTTGGTGTTATCTGTAGAGTAATTTCTCCTGCAACTCTCCTCAAGACAGCAAATGTAACTCCCTTTGATTTTACCATTGAGTGGAGGTCTAAGGAAATGCTTTGTGTGTGTATGTGTGTATTTAAATGTCAGAGGTGAAAATCTAGCTGAGGACTGTCTGTTTTTAAATTATGCATGTGTCTGAGATGGCTCAGCACAACCTCATTCCATTCTTTGCTTGCACTTTCTCCTCATCAGTCATCGCCTCACCTGGCAGCTTCTGCAGCTGTGAGTCTGCCAAATACATATTGTTACTACATCATGTCCGCTATCAGGGGAAATATTAGTTTTCTAGAAGTTATGGCCTGAGTTAGTTTGGTTAGCCATGTTTGAGCACTTTTAATTTAAACAGCTTCTGTAACCATTAATCAACCCCCCCCCCCCCCCCCCCTCCTCCCATACACACACTCTTAAGATGGTAGAAGCTGCTGCAGCAGAGTCCAGTGTTTACAGATGAAGTGTGTATAGAAAAAGTCTTTATTTTATCATAATATATTTACTGTGCAAATTAAATAAAGTTATAAGATGTAATTTAATCATTTAATTGGTGTCTCTTTTTTGTGATTTTTCTGGTTTGAGACTGATGATACAGTTAATGCCAAAATTATGCAGCCCCAAGCCAACTTTTTTATTACAGCACAGTGATTGTGCATTTATCAGATCGGGTTCCTCAAGGTGAAAAGATTATAAATGGAACTTTTTTTTTCTACCTAAACAATTCTTTTAAACCTATTCCAACCTTTCATCACTTTCCTCAAAGAAGGATTTATCCCAAATAATTTACACCCTCTCTAAGTAGTCAGTGACAGAGCCCTCATTTGCATCACAGCACTTACAGTAAAAGTTTTTTTACAGTCCTCAGTCACCTCCACATATCGCTCAGCAAGATTCAAGTTTGGACCAAACTTTTTATATTGCCTGTTAACTTATTCCGGCTGCTTATTTCAGATGTCCATCATTTTTGAAGGACAAGCGCTGCTGAGGGCAAAGATTTTCTGCAGGCCTTTCGAATGTTTTTATTTTCTTTTTTTATTATTATTTCTTTTCTCATGAGGCTGCTTCTCGTATTGACGGAAAAAATAAAAGGGACTCAAAATCCATCGCACTGCTTGACCACAGGGCTTGTTTTCTCTGGGATAACAGCTTTTTCTTTGTTTCACCAAACAAAACCTACCGTACATCCCCATGTCTGAACAACTCCATCCGATCACAAAATCAATGAATAAAAGCTTTCTCCTTTTTCCAGTCGAGCATTTGCTGTACTCAAGCTTTTGTGTGCTTTTCTGTGGGAATATGAATCATTATCGGTATCTACGGAAGTCAGCCTCTTGTGTTTAGATCCTTGCCTTGTTGGACATCTGACATCCTGCAGAAAAAGCTGTCCCTGACTAATATCATACCCCCCCCTACAAAATACCAGACTCATGTAAAGAGATTGTTTCATAAATCCAAAGGCTTGAGATCATCACACATCACTGGGACAAAAACCTTCCAAAGACATGCAGAGCTTGTTAGCAAATTAACTGTTTAATTTAATAAGCAGTACGCAGTCTTGTATTTCTGGTGCACGTGCGCCCCCCGCCGCCTTCCCCGTTGTACTGCCATAAACTTTCTGCTTCTGTCCAAGGTCCTGGAATTGTTTCCTAACTTTGCAGCCGCTTTCTCCGCCTGGACCCTTAACTTTTATCTGTTTCCTCTCCTAAATTATTTTTTTTACTGCAAACTGTAGAGGCTCGCAGTCCCTCCTCCTCCATCTCCCCCTCCTGAAAGATTTCCTCCGTCATCCTTTTACCGGCTCAACTACTTTAATCCTGACGGCTGACCACCGCGGATACGGACGCGCTTTTGTTTTAATAAAACTCTTCTACGTTATGTTCCGGCGTAGGTAAAGGCAATTTCAGATTTCGTGTGCTCAGGAGAAGCAGACAGCCTCCCAGAAAGCGGATTTAATTGGATTTCCATGCGGTGAGCAGGATGGCCCGAAGCCTCTCAGCCGCACCGGCGCTGCATGTGGACGTGAAATGACGGGCTGCAGATGGTCTTTCTTTTTTACTTTTTATTCTAAAAAAGTTCTCTCTCTGAGGGAGCTGGATTTAAATCTGTGATCCTTTGAGCATCACAGATTCTTTGAGGAGTTGATGGTGCGTTTTCTTAGGTGACTTCGTGGTGTCAAACTGCGAAAATGGACGCAGCAAAGAAAGGTAATGTGTCTGAGCTTCTACTGCCACAGTAGTGCAGAAAGTAATTTTCACATGTACATATAGTGAAATACTGCAGTAGCCTAGATTTGACACCATAGTCACTTTACCTTAAAAGTACACTACTGGATGATTATTCCTTTTGATAGTATACAATCATAACTGGAATATTTTTAGGAAATTTTCTGATCTGTCTATATATTTTGTGCACTCAGGGTTAAAATTATTAACGTGCCTTCAGGTAGATCTTTGTGCAGGCCTTGTCAACAGGTGTTCATGGGGCTACTTTGGGATAGTGCTAGGCTAAGTGCCATGCTGCTCCCAATAAAGAACTAGGTCACATCTGGTCCTATAATATGAGGCCTGCAGGACAGAATACCTGCGTGTTACAAGTAAATCCTCTCTTAATTGTGTTAGATAATATAATGTGGACTGGAACAAGCAGTGTGATGAGCACTGAAACAAATCAAAACAGGCCACACAGCTGTATTAAGTCTGACACTGAAGGCACCCATCTATTTTCCACCATACTTGGCAAAAACTCAAATCTTGCCAAGTTTGTTTTTCTCATTTCTAGTCAAAATATCTCATCACACTCAAAATAAGACAAAATTACCTAAAGAGAAACATTTCAGTGAGATATAAAAACTTGTTTTAAGGCAATGCATCTCATTTCAAGAAATCTTAGAAGAAATTTTGCTTGTTCCACTGGCAGAATTTTTTGCTTATTACATTACATTTCTTGAATATAATTTTTTTTAAGTTTGATGAGATATTTTGACTAGAAATTAGACAAATATACTTGGTAAGATTTTGAATTTTTGCAGTGTTGCACCTTAATCCAGATGAAACAAACACTTTGATGGGAAACTGTTTCACCTTTAACTGGTCACAAACTGCACATAGATGAGCATTTATATGGGAAAATCATTGCATGTGTCGTCTTTCTTTGGACAGATGCCCCTCCTGGGGCCGATGCAGGCAAATCAGACACCATGGGTTCAACTGGCTCAGCCAGGAAAAGGGGAGGGGGGGCCAAGAAGGCAATGCAGGCAAACAAGTCTGCCCTCAGGGCCCCCCGAGCTCTGTGCTGCCTCACTCTGAGCAACCCAATCCGCATGGCAGCACTGGCTCTGGTGGAGTGGAAATATCCTTTTTTTTGGAAATGCAAAGTTTATGTTTGCACAAGTACCTCTGCAAAAGCTGTAAACATGTGGCATGCAAATAAGAAACTGTTGGTATGAAGATTTATTTATGTGATGTAATGTTTCCGAAGCCTGTTAGAGCCTTAACCAACCTCTCCACGCCTTTTGATATTTTTATTCTACTTGCTATTTTTGCCAACTGTGTGGCCATGGGCGTCACAAAGCCGTACCCAGATGATGATTCCAACGCCACCAACCACCAACTTGTGAGTTTCACACATTAGATCTACAGTAGATTGCCTTAATAAGCCTCGTTTTCACATTTTGAAAGTAGGAGAGCAATACATGAAGCTCCCAGCTTGAAGTTATGGGACATAACGTGGCTCAAACACAAGTTAAGGACATTTGCATGAAGTTCTACAAGAATGAACCTTTATAAGTTGACAAATGGGAGCTATGCATATGTTTTGTTGGCCTATAAATGATAGAAAAGTGAGCAAAAAGCAACATACAGTAAGTCATGACACAGAGACAACATAAAATGAATGAAAGAGAACTTAAAATCAGGTCTTTAAGCAACCCTGAAAACCTGATCAGTTTCTGCTTTTGTGTGATGGATTTATGCACAACTGGTTTAACATTATATTGTCAATATAGAGCGCAAGTTAGAGGAAGAGTTTGAGAAAGATTATACCAGAAGCGGTAGGATGAAGCCGTGAGGCTGAACACTTCTTACACCGTTGTCACGTGAAGGATGACTGAGCCTCTTTTACATTTTCTATATCCCTTTTGTTTCAATGCTCAAAAGACACTAAGACCTGGTTATCCTGAGGCGTCATTGAGATAGAACATGAATGAATTGTTCTGTAAGTGTAAAAGATTGAGATGTTAATGCTTTGTGAGAAGAAATAAATGAGTGTTTGGTTTTTTTTTTTTTGCTGAGTCCTGGAACAATGAGCGAGATGGAGGTATTCTTGTGCTTGTTAATGGTGTTAGAGGAGAAAGGTTGTGCTGTGACCTTGGCTGGGTGAGCCTGTCAGGGATCATGATTTACTTAAACACCAAACCATCTGCCTCATCTCTCTCCCCCCTCTCTCAGAGCCTATCCCCGTTTTACTGTCCTGATCATTTTCTTTCTTTAAAATCACTTTGTGAGCCAATTATAATCAAATTATTTTTTAAAAAGAATCAGCCAATCTGACTGATATATTGATTATTTCATTGATTATTTAAAGCAGACACATTATGAATTTCTTTGCATTGTTTTAAACAATCCCTATGTGGCTTGTGGAGGGAAAAAGTTATTAAATATCTGAGAGTGACTTCAAGTGAAAGTGGTCTTAAGGGTAGCACACACACACACACACACACACACACACACACACACACACACACAGCAGGCATGCATGCACAGTCTTGCAGCAGGATGGATGTTAGTAGATCCCTTTATTGGATTTCACTGAAGAGGTAAGCTGACAGTCTGTTGCAGGGACTTCATATCTCCTGTCATCATTATTTGGATCAGGTTTTGACAAATGTCACTGAATTGGAGAATATCCGTCATCTTGTGTGAAACCACATCGTTGCCGGATTATTGCGTCAGCCTGAAGGAAAAGTCCGAGTGACAGTGATTAGCAGGATTAAGCAGAAGGTTACAGAAACAGGAGCTGGTGATGGACTTAAATGTGTTAGGCAGTAGGTTAAGAGGTTAGAGAGTCACTGCCATTAACTCTTAATGATTATGCAAATATCCTTTTTTTTTAAAGTCAGATGCTATGTTTGATAAATGGCAATAATACTTTTTAAATGTCAACATTACACTCCAACAATAGCTTGACATTTTCTTTGGTGTTATTCATCTTTTTTTTAAAAAGATATTTTTAAGATGAACTCACTGACAGCAGAAAAGATTATTCCAAAATGACCAAACTCTTCCCACATTAACTTTTCTTCTGTTCTTAGGAACAAGTTGAGTACGTCTTCCTTGTCATCTTCACCATCGAGACCTTCACAAAAATTCTCGCCTACGGTTTAGTCATGCACCCCAGCGCCTACATACGCAGCGGATGGAACTTGCTCGATTTCATCATCGTCATCGTCGGGTATTTTAGTGATTCACAAAGTCCCGTTTTCCTTCTACAGATGCTCCATCGCTGATAAAACATGAAGTGCAGCAGCTGTTTCATTCTCTGTGCAGGTTGTTCAGCGTGATAGCGGAGGGCATGACGGATCATAAGCCAGGAGAAGCCCACCATGCTGCAGGAAAACCTGGAGGTCTGGATGTGAAAGCTCTCAGAGCTTTCAGGGTGTTGCGACCGCTTCGACTTGTATCTGGAGTGCCAAGTGCGTGTTTGACTCTTTTCTTCTACTCCCCACATGCACTGCAGATAAGTGTGAAAAGTGTGTGTTTGCCCTGTCAGGTCTGCAGATTGTGTTGAACTCTATCATGAAAGCCATGGTCCCCCTTCTCCACATTGGTATGCTCGTCATGTTTGTCATCATAATCTACGCCATCATCGGCTTGGAGCTGTTCATCGGCCGGATGCACAAGACGTGCTACGACATGAGCACAGGTCTCTGTTTCATCTGATCTCCTTGCGTCATATTAGCGGTCATGTGTTGACTCAGTGGGTCTCCTGTTTCCTGCTGCAGGTCTCATGGTGGAGGATGACCCATCACCTTGTGCATTTGCTGGAAGCGGGCGTTTTTGTGTCACCAACGGGACTGAGTGTAGGGGTAAATGGGAGGGACCCAATGGCGGGATCACAAACTTTGACAACATCTTCTTTGCCATGCTGACGGTTTTTCAGTGCATCACTATGGAGGGTTGGACAGATGTGCTCTACTGGGTACAAAAATGTTTCTGGATTCTCCAAAATGTCAACACTGTGTTTTTGTTTTCCCTCTGCAGTCTCATACAGTAATACTCTGATTTCTCTCTGACCTCCTGCAGATGAACGATGCCATTGGCTTTGAGATTCCGTGGATTTACTTTGTTTCTTTAGTCATCTTTGGATCGTTTTTCATCATCAATCTCGTATTGGGTGTGTTGAGCGGGTGGGTAGTTGCTTCACTTCTTTCCTTAGATTTACTGATTTATGAAACACAATGAAGCTATTAAACCAGGGATGTCTGGTATTATCGGCCTACCGATATTATAGGCCGATATCAGCATTAAAATGTGATGTTAGAAAATATCGGTATAGTTTTTTTTTCAGGACAATATTTCTAGTAACGAAATCTCGTGGGATCTCCTTGTTCCATTATGATATCTTGCAAGATCTTGTTCCATTAGCAGTGGTCCAGCTGATATATGGCAGCCAGATGTCCAAAATGAACTCCTCTGACTGAGTTAAGGATATTTTGGGATCTTTGCTCTCAGAGAGAATATAGTGTATTTCTCAAAATATGAGAGATACAACCTCCAGTTGTCTGCATATATTTGCATCGGTTGATATTGATATTGGATATTGAAAATTAAGAGTTGGAAAATATCAGATATCGGTAAAAAAAAAATATCAAGCATCCTCACTTAAAACTGAATCTTAACACGTGCGTTAAAGTTTTTGCATGCATTTATGTGCACAGAGAGTTCTCTAAAGAAAGAGAGAAGGCCGTGGCGCGTGGCGAGCTGCAGAAGGCGCAGGAGAGCAAGCAAATGGAGGAGGACATGATCGGCTACATGGACTGGCTCATAGAAGCTGAGGATGTGGACGAAGAAGGAAACAAACGTTAGTTAAATGCATGTTCATGCTGAGATTCTGCACACAGTCTCACATCCGCACAGACTGATGTTGCATTTATAAATAACCCGCCTCTGCACATCTTTGAAGGTGCTGCAATCGCAAAGAAAAAGATGATGAAAAAGTTCGGCTGGTACAAGCACAGCGAGGATGGAGGAGGTATGTCAGCTGCCAACATCCCTGCTGATGTATTTATTCTTTACTACTGTCTACAACTGGTTCTTATGTGTGTGTGTTCAACAGAGTCTGACTCTGATGATGATATCGCGTACCTCGATGATGACAGTGGCTTCTGTGCTTCCCTCATGTAAGGCCACAGAAAACATTGTAGTAAGTCGTCACCATGCAAGAAGAGTTTGTGTTACTATATTAAAACCTCTCTCCTCTGTTTTCTTTTGTTTCTTTTAGGGCAAAGATGATGGCCAATAGCTTTTGGTGAGATTTTTCACTCAACACAATTCTTTTTAAATGTTTAATCACTGAAGAGCAGCAACTCTTTAAGGAACTGATTTGTTAGTTGTACCATCCATAACATTTGAATGTGTCAGCCATACAGGCTGACCATCGGGACATGTTAATTATAGGATGTTAGATCTGGAAATGTTTGGTATATCTTCATCCAAAAGAACAAAATTCCTTAATTTTCTCAAAACATACTGTGTGGATGGTAATTTGCATTGTGTTGACGTATCATGCGGACAAGGAGTCATTTGTAACTGGCAACATTTTGCAGCTCACTGATGCCATTTTAAGAAGCCTTTTCTGTTTTATTATTTTACATCAATACCATTCCTATAGCAAATTTAGTCTGTAAGGACTGTAAATCTGAGAGGGTATAATGAAAACCTTTGGGTTGCTTAATTTAAGAGACACAAGGAGACTCATCACCAGGCTAAAGTGAGATTTGATTATTTAAAAGTTGATGTAGTTTGATTTGATTTGAATGGGCTGCATGGTGGTCAGCAATGTTGCCTCACTGGTTTGAGCCTCGGCTAGGGAGGAGTTCAAAGTGTGTGCTGTTCAGGTGCTGAGGCTTCCTCCCACAATCCAAAGACATGCATTTTGGGATAATTGGTCACTCTTTATTCTCCCAAGGAGTGAATGTGAGTATAAATGGTAATTTAATTTAATTTAATCTCACTTAAGTCGGCTGCACGAGTCCCTGTGAAGGGGGGTTCAAACAGTTTCAACAGGGGCCTTCCCGTGTGAAGTTTGCATGTTCTCCCCATGTATGTGTGGGTTCTCTCCGTGTACTCCAGCTTCCTCTCACCATCCAAAGACATGCATGTTGGGTTAATTGGTTACTCTAAATTGCCCCTCGGAGTGAATGTGAGGGTGCGTGGTTCTTTGTCCCTCTATGTTGGCCTGTGGGTAGCTGGGATGGCCTCCAGCAACCCCACAACCCTCAATTGGATAAGCAGTATAGACAATGAATGAATGATAATTTTATTTAATTTTATTTAATTTTATTTTACATTTTATTTTATCTTATTTTATTTAAAGATTAAATTTTATTTAATGTCATTAAGGGGGAATACTGAAGACCTGCTCATAATTTTTATGCCTAAACAAACAAATGCTGCAACCATATTCATTGTAGTCATGTAAAAATAGTCCCTTCTTGGAGTCCCAGCCAAAGTGGTAATGATCAAGTATAAAATGACTTGTTAGAATAGAATCTTTATGGTCTTCGGCTCCCCAACACAGCCAACACAAAGACCCAATATAGTAGTGCATATGGGATGTATGTGCAATAAAAAAAATGTAATTAATATAATATAATAATTAAATAAAAAAAATTAAAACACTTAAAATCAGAATCAGACTTTATTTCTAAGTAAGTTTGCACTTACAAACAATTTGTCTTGGGTTGGTGATGAAAAAACAAGTAAAACTGAAAAAAAGACATACTGTAATTAGAACATAAATGGTTAACATAAACATGAAGTAAAATTGAAGAGGTAATAACTAAATTAAAGCAGTTCAAATCAACCTGTGTGATTCAGTTGAACTATTTTCAAGAGGCAGTGAGGGGATATTACAGGTAATATTTTCTCATGAACTCTGACAGAAAATGATGCTCCACTAAAGTGCATTACAGTATGTAATGCAGACATCCCAGTTAGTATGAAAACATACTCAAATTTTACCATCCATCAAATGTCTCTCAAGTTACATTTATTTGTTTTCACAAACACGTCTGTTAAGGGTTATGATTCTCATGGGGGTGCTAAAAGCACAGATTAACATCCTCCATTTGTTGCAACTCCTCTGGCTCAGAAGCCAGGGTGGGATAAACTTATTATTTCATTGATTAGGATAATGGATTAGAAAGAGTTAACAGCGTTCTGTGTGGAGAGATTCTAGAGCCTTAGAGAGAGGAGGAGGAAGTTTGCATTTAAAGCTGCTGATAGCGGCTGATTGTTGGTCAAATCTTGTAAAAACGGCATTTCATTTCACTTTAAGACTCCATTTCTGCTCTTTTCTCAGTGACCAGCTGTGCCAGCTCAACCATACTTTAAGAAAGAATTGCCGCATTGCAGTCAAGACCACCAACTTCTACTGGTTGGTGCTGCTGCTGGTGTTCCTCAACACCGTGGCCAGCGCCTCGGAGCACTACGGACAGCCCAAATGGCTCACAGAAATGCAAGGTAATAAATGAGCCACTTCAACCTTTACTGGCCTTTCTCTTTCTGATGTCCTGACTCCAAACATCTTTGCTGTGGAAGGAGTCTCTCATACGACTTCTCTTTCCCTCAGAACGAGCAAATAAGATCCTACTGCTGCTCTTCACTCTGGAGATGCTGATGAAGATGTACGCCTTCGGTCTTCAGATCTATTTCATGGCACTGTTCAACCGCTTCGATTGCTTTGTGGTGTGCGGGGGCATTCTGGAGACACTGCTCGTAGAGATGGATGTCATCCCGCCCATCGGCATCTCCGTGCTGCGCTGCATCCGACTGCTCCGGATATTCAAGATGACTCGGTGAATAGCAGCAAGGCTCTGCAAAGAACTCGCTCTCTTCAGTATAATGTCATTTCCCGGCGTGTCTTCATGCCCTCTCTCCGTTTGCAGGCACTGGGCTGCCCTCTCTGATCTGGTCACCTCACTGCTCAACTCCATGAAAGCTATCTGCTCCCTTCTGCTCCTGCTTTTCCTCTTCCTCATCATCTTTGCTTTGCTGGGTATGCAGTTGTTCGGGGGCAAATTCAACTTTGATGAGACTCAGATGAAGAGAAGCACCTTTGACTCGTTTCCTCAGGCTCTGCTGACGTGTTTCCAGGTGAAACCTCTCTAATGACCTCACTACTTTAAACTGCCAGCAGTGCAGAGCACCAAGACCTTGAGTCGAACTTTGTCTAACTGTGTCTTGTTTGTCTCGTCGAAGATCCTCACCGGAGAGGATTGGAACGCCGTCATGTATGACGGCATCATGGCATACGGAGGCCCAATCTTCCCTAACATGGTGGTGTGCATATACTTTGTCATCCTCTTCGTCTGTGGTAACTGTATCCTTTTTAAGTGAAGTGATCGACACGTTACAGCTTCCTGATCCACTCACAGTCTGAATATTTGATCCCAAAAGGAGCAAATTTGACTCCTTAATCTTGCAATCAGACATCCTGCTAAATGTCTTCTTGGCTATCGCTGTGGACAACTTAGCAGGAGGCGGTGGAAAGAACAACGTTGAGTAAGTTTTGGCGAGCAGAAGCACCGGACTGTTATCCTGTTATTTTCTGCTGCATTTACAGTATTTACAGCTCAAGATTAATGCCTTGATTTTTGTTTATCCAGAGAGAAAAAGGAGGAAGAAGAAGAGTGGGATGAGGATGAGGAGAAGGAGGATGAGGACGCAGGGGTAAAGATTTATCAGTGTTTCAATATTTGTAATGAGTGACATGAGTTTTAATTATAGGTGCACGATAGTTATCGGGCAAATAACAGGAAATTATTACGTCATTCCAATTGGTGTGATATCATGACGACTTGTCCTGATAACATATTGCTGCTTCAAAGGGGAGACCCAAATTTGCTTTCCCTTCTTATTTTAGACACTAGCTGCCCCCTACAATTGGAATTTTTAAGGTCAGATGTGCAGAAGTTGAAAATCCAAGTATTAAACTTGAAAAGTCTTTTTTTTGGTTTTGTTAATAGTTTTGATGTCATGATTAGGTATGAATTATTCATACCCTCCAGTTAGAGAAGGAAAAAAATCAGCTGTCAGTGAAGTAAGCTGAAATTGACAAAATTAAATGAAATGAAAAATACTATATTTATCCCAAGAGGGAAATAAAAGAATAATAATTAAAAAATATATATATATTATTAGAAATGTAATAATAAATAAATATTCTATGAAAATTGTGACACTTATTTTGAATTGTGGTTCAACAGAAATATTAAAAACAAACAGACAAAATATAAAGCAAGTAAACAAGCATGATGGGGTTTCAAAGCTAAAACTTTGTTGAGCAACACTTTGAGGCAATCACTGCAATCGTGTGTTTTCTGTAATGTAAATACCAGTTGACAGGTATTTTGGTCCACTGTTCATGGGAAAGGCGCTTTAATGTGTCTGGGCCAGTTTATTTTTGTTTTTTTTAAATAATTATTTTCTACCACAATTCAAAAGCAATATAGTATTTCACTAAATTATAATTTTGTAATTTTTTTAATTTATTATTAGCTTCTATAGTTTCCCTTTTATTTGAATTACTATTGTGAGTTTAATATTTTCTTTAATTGGAGGGTATGAATAATTTTGAGGACGACTGTATGTGTGTTATCGGTTATCAGTTATCTGTATCGGCCTTATGAGCTGAAATCTATGGTATCGTGTTTTTTTTTTTTTTTAAGTTATCAAGCATCCTTAGCTATAACAGATGTCTTTTGTCTGGAGTGTAGAATGAAGAGGATGACTGGCAGGAAAACGAGGAGCTGAGAGCCATCGAGGGTCTGGAGGGTAAGTGCAACTGACATCACGTAAGTCAGGAGCAACATTCGCCGGCACATTGACACTGTCCCGTTGCTCCTCGTTGTAGGAGTTGCTCCATTAAAGCCAGAATTTTCCGGGCCCAAAGAGAAGATTGTACCGATACCCGATGGAAGTTCCTTCTTCATCCTCGGAAAGAAAAACTGGTAATAATTTAGTTTGAAGTTGTTACACTTCAACCCAAGAAATGACGGGTTGTTGTACTGACGCACAGCATGTGGCTTCCTTCTCTTCATTCTTCAGCTTGCGAGTTGCCTGCCACAACTTCATTCATCACCCCTACTTCACCAACTTCATCCTCATCTTCATCATCCTCAGTAGTATTTCACTGGCTGCTGAGGATCCCATCAAATCCCACTCATTCAGGAATATTGTAAGGCCCTTAAAGACAGATATAATCTCTCCTCATGATCAGTTAAACTAAACTCGACCTCTGTCTTCCTCAGGTGCTTGGATACGCTGATTATGTCTTCACCTCAGTTTTCACTGTGGAGATCATACTAAAGGTAACAGATGTGGGTAAATAAAACTTTAAAATCTGCACTTAAAATCATATCTGACTCTCGTTACTTTGCTCTTCGGTTCACGTCTAGATGACCGTTTACGGAGCTTTCCTGCACACCGGCTCCTTCTGCAGGAATGCCTTCAACCTCCTCGACCTGCTGGTTGTCAGCGTGTCTCTCACATCTTTTTTCCTACAGTGAGTAGATTTCGGTTGATGTGCAAACTTACACCCCTCCAGTGCTTTCACACGTGCACCTAACACACACATGCACACACAGACCTCCATCACTGCACTAAATGTAAATGTACTTTATTTATGTAGCACTTTAGGACAACCCACTGGTGAAACAAGGTGCATTACAGAAGATCAAACAGTTTATAAACACACCAGAAAACAAGTACGAGTAAAAACAAAATAAAGAATAAAAGCACCAAAGAGAAAAATAAAAATAGATAAAGAGAAAAATAAAATAGGAACAGAAGTGTCACTATACTACTAAAGTTAAGATTTGAAGAGGCACTAGGATGCAGCTTTATCCACCCTGTAAATATATGCTTACCTGCTATATCTCTGTTTTCTTATTTACACGTGTTTAAGCCAAAAGACTCCTCAGAATTTCACCACACTTGCATAATGATAATAGAAGACCTTGAATCAGATTTGATCAAGTATAGCATTGTGTTTGCCTACTTATGCTTCCTCTTTCCAAATTTAATCAATTTAGCGTTAGTTTTGGTTTAGTTTATTGAACGGGGACTTTGTACAGCAGCATTAACATGGAGGAAAATATACTTTCAACAGATTTTAGCTTCCTGAGCTAATTTACAACTGCGGTCCCTGAGACACAAAAAAAGAAAATAGAAAACAATACAGAGCATGTATACATATATGAAGATAGAAAATAACGAAAGGATATTACAAAGTAAAGATACAGTAAAATAGAAGAGAAAATAAAGTTTAAGGAAAATATAGTAGTCATAAAGATAAGCACGAGTTTACTCGATTTAGCCACCAAACTTCCCTCATTGTCCTGTAGAGTATGGTGATATTTAATACATTTAATTTATTTGGTTGTGGTGACGACAAAACAAAACAAATCATTTCAATTGATGCTGACATTTCTGGGTTTTTTCAACATGTCTGTTTGTTTCTGTGAAAACTATTTTGAAGCGTTAACACATTTTTAGTTCTTGTTGGGGCGGGTTTCTAATTCTGGTAATGTTTATAAAGGAAAAAGCTGATTCTCCTGATGATGCTTTTCTTCTGGGTTCGGCACAATGGATGCTAATTGTGTTATTCTTCTCATCTGTACAGATGTCAATTTAATAAACTTTTGAAGTTTCAGTGTAATTCAGTCTAAATGTAACCTTTAAAAGGTTAAAGTTATATGTGTGGAGATAATATTGTTGTGCTTTCCTGTGCAGCACCCTCAGTGCCTGTTTATAGAGGGATTTCAGTGGTTTAGTGGTTGCCCAGTTTGGATGATAAACCAAATGATAAATGAGACCAGATCATTGCATTCATGCAGATTTTGGCTACTTCTCTCTTATTCACCTGAAGTTGGACAAATTTTATTTCCAAGTATAACAAACTTTTTTGATATAGTTTTAGGAGCTTAGCTTACAATCTAAAATAATTAACCTTAAGCCACCCGCGGGTCTGGGTCGGGTCGGGTCAGGCCATGTCGGATCAGATGGGTTTTGGTACGGATGTGTTGATTTCACGCTGCGTCCCCACAGCAAACTGTACCCTTACTCTGGAGGCGGAGAATTAGCTGGACAGCGTTGCTACGTGATTGCGTGACATCATCGCCGTGCAACACCTTTTTACCAAAACACCTCACCACATGTGGCAGAGACAAAGGAGTCACCCCTGCTTTGCTTTTATGCTGGGTCACGCGGGAAGTGATGGATTTTTCAACGAATCGACCGATTGCTGTGCATTAGCTCCACCTCTTTGGTCCAGATCAAAAAAGTGGGCCGGTTCGGGTCGGATATAAGGATACCCGTCCCAGTTTTTATCTGTGGAGACTAGGGCTGCACAATTAATCGTTAAAAGATCGTGATCTCAATTCACACATACATGCGATCTCATTTCTACCCAAAACAATTCTGAAGCATTTTTAATCATGAGCTTATCACAGGTGAGTTTCCGTTTTTCACGCCTTCAAATGCAGCACTGCTGTTGCCTCCCCACCCCCTAACCAATGGTAAAAAACTACAACTATGCATCTGCCAAAGAAGTGCTCCAACAAAGCTGTTGTGCAAACATGCTTTATTTTGAACTACCTTTTGAATAGGTTGTTTTAGGGTTTTTTTTGTTAAAGTTTATTTGTGCAATAAATATTTTTTGGGGAAAAAAATCGTGTCAGAGAATTGCGATCTTAATTTTAAGCAAAAAAATTGTGATTCACATTTTTGCCAGAATCATGCAGCCCTAGTGGAGACGCAAAAAAACATGGACGATCCAGCCCGGCCCGACCCAGACCCGCTGGTGGAAACGGGGCTTTATTTGCCCTCTTGTCAGGCCTAGCAATATGATGTAAAATGCAATTATAAACAAATATTCAATTAAATAAAAGATAAATAAAATGAATAAATTCAGGATATTAACAGATTTGGCAAAGCAAATCTGTTCAATACAACAAAGCAGCCAGATCATCATTCTGCTTGCTACGATGCTGGACAGAATGAATTAAAAGAGAAAGGAAGAAAAAAAGCATCTAAAATTATTCCTGTAGAGTATATCTGGACTCATCAATATTTGTCATTTTTTTCTCCCATTACTGTGACAGCGGGATAAATTTTCCAATTTTGCTTTACAACAGCATTGTTGCTATTTTCCCACATTTGATATCAAGCAAAAGAGTCACTCAGCCATTTTAGAGTTTTATAGTGTTGTTTATGGCTGTTTATGGACAATATGCTTTTCTCCCAATTCAATTGTTTTACAATTTTTTGGGCGTCGATTTGATTTAGATTGCGATTCATTGATATTGCAGAATTTTATGATTTTCAGTTTGGGTTTTTAACACCAGACCAAGTTGTCTGCCATTGTCCGCCATCTGTTTATGTTTTTTTCCAGAAGCAGATTTGACGTCATGTTGTTAGTTGAAAAACATTTCGCCCTCTGCTGGAGAAAACTAGGAACTTTTTTGCAGCTTATAAAAACAAATTAAAACAAAGCATTTAAATTTGACCCCCCCCCCCCCCCCCCCCCCCCCCCAAAAAAAAAAAAATTAAACAAAAATCTAGATTTAAAAATGATAAAACAAAACAAAAAATTCCTGATTTTGAATTTTCTGAATCCCCCTACCCCTAGTTTTACTGTAGTTTGTGAGTTTGGTTGTTTTCTGAATCTTCTCCATTGCTGCCCTCAGTTCAAGTGCAATCTCCGTGGTGAAGATTCTCCGAGTTCTCCGGGTGCTCAGGCCTCTTCGAGCCATTAACAGAGCCAAAGGTCTGAAGGTAAACAGCTCTGCTTCATCTACAGTAGTTGTTGCATTTACTTCTTGAAAATGTTCTGACACTGCGGGATGGAAATAAAAATAAAATGGAGTCACTTTTATACTATTTTCCTTTAACTGATAGGGAGTAGTACAAAGACGACGAATCAAATGTTTTTTAAAAGTTTTTTAATGCCTCTTTTTTTTTTCTTAATTTTTACTTATTGTGAATTTCTCAATGTTTTAAAATGTAGAGAAACAACATGATTACCTTAAAAAAAAAAAGGGTTTCCAGTGAGGTTTTCAGAAGTAAAAATGTGCAAAGTTCAACAGTTCAAGAATATTTCTTTCTTTGCATGAAGCTAAAAGAATTTGAGTGTTTGGTCATTTCATTTTAACTCACCATGATTAAAACATTTAGAGGATTTGGGAACATTTTTCTATCCAATGCACAAGGCTGAAAACCAGCAGAGCTGCACTAGAAATGAGCATCATTCTGATTGATGGAAATGCTTGGATTCAGTAACACTTCTGAAAAGTTAACACAGCTCAATACTGCATCCAGAAATTAAAACTACACAATGAAAATAGGAGAAGAGAGAAAACTCAAGAAAGAGCTTTTAGCAAAGCTGCTGTTTTTCCAGCCTGAAGTCGAACGCTGCCTGTAGTTTGACCAAACAAGGTGAAGTTCAAAACCCACAGTCTGTAATAGGACATGGGGTTTATTGGTGTAAACAGACTGCACATAATTCAAAATATAACATTCAGCACATGCTGCCATCTGGATAACATGTTTTTGAGGGAGGACTTGACCTTGTTTTGCTATTTTAACAATGTGCAGCCAAACCAGATTCTGTACCCATTACAATGACACAACTCTGCAGTAAGCCCAGGTGCTGAACTGGTCAGCCTCCAGTCCAGACCAGTCCACCACTGAATAAAAGCAGCGTCTTATAGAATGAAAAGCTACTGTGCAACTGAAACTAGATTAAGATTACAGTGACTGGTAAGGTTATCAATAAATAGTTTCTTATTTTCAACATTTGATACATGTTGTCTTTGTTTTACTGAAAAATAAGGTGTTTTTTTTGTGTGTTTGTTTGTTTGTTTTCATAGAATTTTCTGCCTTTTTTTTTTTTTATCAGTGCAGCATCTTATTTAAATGTGTCTGGTTGCAGAACGTGGTGCAGTGTGTGTTTGTGGCCATTCGCACCATCGGAAACATCCTGATTGTCACAACGCTCCTTCAGTTCATGTTTGCCTGCATCGGAGTGCAGCTTTTCAAGGTACATATTCACACTTTCTGCTTTATGTTTTTTCATGTCTTTGCTTGTTGAAAAGGGGAATTTATCTGGGAGGGTTGTTCATGGGAAAACTTCTTCATCTGGATTTTAGGGCCGATTCTTCAGCTGCACAGACGAAGCCAAGCACACTCCCGATGAGTGCAAGTACGTTTTTTTCCTTCATACCGTGTAAAATCCTGGACTTTGTATTTATGTTCTCTTTGTTTCATAAAATGTTGTATGTTTTTAATTCAAGGGGAACGTTTGTGGTCTACAAGGATGGGGACATGAACCATCCCATGGTGAAAGAGCGAGTTTGGGAAAACAACGATTTTAACTTCGACAATGTGCTGATGGGCATGTTGGCTTTATTTACCGTGTCAACGTTTGAAGGCTGGCCGCAGTGAGTATTTACATCTTCATTTTCAATGCAAATTATGAGGTTAACAAACTTTTTTCCCCCTTAATGATCAATTCTTCTGTGAGTCTGCTTCATCTGTCTGTAAAGTCTCTCCACTCTGTCCTCTGTTCATTGTTTACAAATAGCTGGTTTCATTCTTCAAATTGATCAGTAATTCCCTAAATGAGTGCGCTCAGCTTTATAGATCATTACTGAGAGAGGAGAGAAAAGTGCAGTCATTTAGGATTATTTTCATGTGGATCTCTGGTGATAATGTATGAGGCTGAATGAACAG
The DNA here is from genome assembly GCA_023101725.1 of Atherinomorus stipes. NCBI lineage: Eukaryota > Metazoa > Chordata > Actinopteri > Atheriniformes > Atherinidae > Atherinomorus > Atherinomorus stipes. The sequence goes on along the minus strand of JALJCO010001880.1, from coordinate 284,820 downwards.
GATTTCTACTGCGCAGGAAATACATGACGACCCAATATTAGGCTGATTACTGATTCATTGGACCAGTTTATTACTGGTTTTGCTTTTTTCTTTATAGGATTGGTTCCCATCTTATGATAAATTGTTAATTAAACCTCATAAATTAGGTGATAATCAAATTAATGAATAAATAAGGACATTTAAAAACAAATGACAAAGCTTTAGATTGTAATTTAAAGCATTTTAATTTACTTAAAATTTTTTATTTTCATATTTTAATTAATATTTTAATTTAGATTTTCTTTATCCCATATTCTTTTCTCTCTTGCTTTTCTGTCTATCATTGTCTTTATTAATCATCTTTAGTCTGTGGTTCTTCCACTAGCTTTTGCTCCAAGCTTGGCGGGCTGGATAAGATTGTTTAAATTAAAGTCAAGCATGTAAATTAATTTTTGATTAAAAAATAATTTATCTAAAAAGATGTACTCAAAGATATTAACAGAAGCTGAGGCTATGCCTCCATAAGATTACCTATATAAATCAGGGTGCAGTTACAGTTGTGGTGGAAAGTTTACATACCCTCCCAATAAAGAAAATTCAAAATTCACAATCGTAATTGAAAATAACAAGAAACTGAAAAAGTGATCATTTATATAAAAAAAATGTATTAAATTATAATTTAGTAAAATAAAAATACTGATTTTGAATTTTTATTTTTTTTTTAAAAATCTAGAAAACCTAAACTTTCCCAGACAAATTAAAGCACCTTGCTCATGAACAGTGGGCCAAAATACCGGCAAACAGGTGCAGGAGTCTTATTGAACAACAAAATTATAGCTCAGGAGCCCCATCATGTTTGCATACTTGTTTTATTTTTTATTTGTTTGTTTTTAATATTTCTGTTGAACCACAATTCAAACTCAATGTCAAGATGTTCATAAAATTTAATTTAATTTATTATTTGTCAGTTCCAATTTTCATGGGCAGCTAATTTTTTCTGTCTTTAAAGTACGGGTTTGTAAATTTTTAAGCACAACTGTAAAACAGATGTAGAGAAATTAACAATATTAATGCTCATGATTATTCTTGCACTGTGCCAACATCCATTTTTTTAATCTGTATATTTATTTAAGTTATTTTCTTATGTTTTGCAATTTTTTTTATTATGTTCAGGTCCACCATTTCCTTTAATTTTGGTAAAATCTAAAGTATCAGTTTTTCAGCTACTTTAAATCATGTCCTCACCTTTGTGTGTTTTATTTCTCATTTATAAAGGCTCTTGTACCGCGCAGTGGACGCCCATGCCATAAACAGAGGCCCCATTTACAACAACCGAGTAGAAATCTCCATCTTTTTCATCATCTACATCATCATCTCGCCTTCTTCATGATGAACATCTTCGTGGGTTTTGTCATCATCACATTTCGGGAGCAAGGAGAAGCTGAGTTCAAAAACTGCGAACTAAACAAAAACCAGGTGTGTTTTTGGAGAATAAGTAGATTTATGATTTTAGTTTTGGTTTCAGACTGAGGACTGTTTTCTGTCTTTCTCCCAACCTCAGCGTCAGTGTGTGTATTACGCGCTGAAAGCTCAACCCATCAAGATTTACATTCCCAAAAACCCATCCCAGCTCAAATTCTGGAAAATCATTAACTCCAGCCAGTTTGAGTATGTCATGTTTGTGCTGATCTTGGGAAACACTCTCACTCTGGCTGTTCAGGTACTTTTTCTCTTAAATCTTTCATTAGATTCAGAAATATTCAGCTGGCTTCACTGTCGTAATCTTTTATATCATCGTCTCTTCCAGCATTACGAGCAGTCCAAACTGTTCACCTCCGTCATGGACATCCTCAACATGATCTTCACTGTGGTTTTCACTGTAGAGATGGTTATCAAGCTGATGGCTCTGCGAGCTCATGTGAGATTTCACTCTGGCAATCACACACACACACACGCACACGAGGGGTGCGCGATACCGCAACATGTGGTGTCAGTTCAATCCCAAATTGATTAAGTATCCTTGATACTGATACTTTTCTAATAGGGCTGTAGAAATTTAAGTGTTAATGCAAAGAGATCCATGGCTCAGGTAAAAGAGCAGGTTGTCCAATAACCAGAAGTTCGAAGCCCAATCCCTCAGTCATCTGTTGTATCCTTGAGCAAGACACTCCAAACTCTCTCATCACTGGTGTATGAATGTGTAAGAATGTTTCGGTGGTGGTCATTGGTGTGCATTGGCTGCCACGTTTCCATCAGTAAAGTGTGCTATAAATCTAATCCATCGTTATTATAGAATGAATGCATTCATTTTTTTTTAACGCGCAAGTTATTTCCTCATAACATAAAAATCCGAATTTGACATTATCACAGCAAGAGAAGCTGATTTTAGGCGTCTAGGTGCCTTGCCACAGCAGTGAGCTGACGCTCCAGAAACTACTGTTATTTATGAAGATTCTGAAAGTTTGCAAGCCTTTGACATTAAAGTATTAATTTAATTAGTATCGATCAGTGTTTGTACCAACATTTGAATCAATATTATTGGTATTTACATCGATCCTCCCACCACTAAAACACACCGCAACTCCTCTGCTGTGTGTTGTTGACTTCATGTTTGCTTATTCTTCTGTGCAGCACTATTTTATCGATCCTTGGAACTCATTTGATGCGTTGATCGTGGTGGGGAGCGTGTTGGACATCGCTGTGTCTGAGTTTAGCGTAAGTTTGTTCACACTTTCTATTTTCAGAAGCAAAGAAAGGAAAATGTTTGTTTTAAAGTGTTTTCCTCACCCCTGGTTAATGTATTCAAAACTTGACTTTTTGTTTCAGTGATTTTATATCTAATAAGATATTAGAAAATGCTTTTATGACTGGCACATGTCTTATAGTACCTTATTTTCCTGACTATAAGTTGCTCCAAAGTATAAGTCACATTAGTCACAAAATGCATTATGAAGAGGAAAAAGATTAAAGAACATATAAATATAAGTCACACTGGACTATAAGTTGCATTTATTTATTTTGAACAGAGCGATTTTCAGATTTTTCATATCCTATTTGTTTCAGCTAAAAATTCCCCAATCAATCCAGTTCCAAAGTTAATGCCTTTAGATTATCATAAGCATCATGATTAAGAAAGATAAACAGTTTTTTTGAGGATTTGTTCTACAACACACACAGTGAAGCCAGGTGTCCAAAATGAACTCCTCTCGCTGAGATAAGGCTATTTTGGGATCTTTGCCCTCGGAGCAAAATATAGTTGTTCCAAGCCTAGAGCGCCCTCTTGTGACGTAAGACCATAATGTTTACTCCTTGGCTCATGTCAGTCAATATGAATTAACACTTAAAAACATGTCAAACTGTATATATTTTGATATATAAGTCGCAGGAGCAGTCAAACCATGAAAAAAAAGTGTGACTTATAGTCCAGAAAATACGGTCATCTCTTCATCATGAGGCCTGTTTTTCTGCCTCCTGTCTGAAATGATTTACCCAAAATAAATGGAGTTGAGCTTCATATCTACAAGGGCTGGATGTGTAATTTTGGTCTCAAGAGAAAGTCAAGACGGGAGATTAATACAGGAGTGTCAGAATTAAGATCCTTTATTATTTTGTGTTTGTTTTTGTTTTTTTATACTTTTTTTTTAGGCTGCTGGCTTGTCTAGTTTGTGTTGCACAGTGATGAGACTGACATCTTTCTGATCTGCAGAGTCTCTGCTTTCACATCTTTCACATCAGTGACAAAATTAGCAGTGAAATGTTTTTGTGACATGTCCACATGCTTGTATGGGGTTTGAATTGTGTTTTGTCTGAGCATCAACGCTTGGTAGAGGCTTTTAGTTTAGTTGCTTAGTTGCTTCATCATTTCGGCATGCTCCATGTTAGGGTGTGTGCATAGATTGAACTGCACACATCTCAGTCCCTTGTATAAAGGCTGTCATGATGAAGAGGGTAAGAGGCCTTAGCCACACCCAAATTTTAACATCTCTGAGTAAAAACTGGTATAAGAGAAGTAATTTTAACAAGTAAAAAGCAAGTAGCATATGCATCTTCTGAGTTATACTAATACAGCAACAATTACTGGATGTCTAAATTTTCCAGAAAATTAAATAAAATCATTTACGAATATAACATAAAGATAATTCAGATGCCCGAAAAAAAATGCTTTTATTTATAATTTCCAAGAATGAGATTGAAATCATGTTGTTTTTGTAGAGATTTCAACAATCAATTGAAAATGTAATTATACCAACATGTTATACTGTAGTTATATATATTAAGAGAAAATAAAAATATTTATTTTATAATGTTTAATTTAATTTGTTTATTTGATTGGGATAGTGGAGGTTAATAAAACATGCTGGATTATTGCAAAGAATGCTTATTTCCATCTGTGGTGCCAAGGGCAGGTAAGAAGACAAAAAAAGATCACGTAAGCTCATAAAAAACAGTGAATTATTAAGACAGACACAAAAGAGAAGAAAACCAAAGACTACATTTTGTCAGTGTTTGCACAAGACACTGATTCATTATGTCACAAATTTTAGTTAATTCCTGTCCTTAAAAAAACCCCAAAACAAAACAAAAACCAGAAAAACAACACAAGAAGTGAGGAAATTTGTATTTGGTTAGTTATTTCTCCCCTTTGATAACACCAGTTGGCGTTATATTACATGTTGTTGGAGCAAGGTACAGTATAACATGTAAGAATTGCTTTTCTGTGTAATGAGCAACACAGGTATCATGTAGGTTGTGCCCCCCCAAAATGAGCCAAAATCTGGCTTCAGATTCTCCTCAGATATGTCTCTGTATTAATCAGGTGAATACAGACTATCCAGTCTAATTACAGTAAAGGGAAATGTGGCTGTGCACCACCATGAAGAGAAAGTACAAGTCTCTGGCTGCAAGAAATGACACACTTTTGATATTTAAGAGAAACCCTCAAATTTTATGACTAGTCTTTAAAAGAAGCTCAAACTTTAATGAGAGAGCCAAGCTCCCTTTACTGAGGTGAAAGGCGGCTCAAATGAACACAAACTTGCAACATTTCTTGCCCACACAAGAGTATTCTGGTGCAAATCTTTGTAAAGTGCCCGTATTAAAACAGCATTGCATAAGATACATTATTAACTGTATAAGTGCATTCTGAAAAATCCAAATGAAAAACAAATGTACCAGAGGGACTCGTTGGAGGACTATTGGAATATCTTTTTAAATATCCTGATCTTATGGCAGATGTCCTCCTCCTGAAGTGAAACCATTTGTACTTAATAGCTTTTCAATTTCTTTCCTCTTGCATCCCTGTGTGCTGCAAACTGCCTGAACTAATGATCCAGGGAGGAGGCGGCCATGGGGAGGTGAGAGAGGAGCACCAACACTGACGCACCGATTCTCTTCCAGGATTGAGATTTTCTCAATTCCTTTTCTGATTGTTATATTTTTGTTGCAGTTATCCATCCTTGAGTCCTTATTAACTTGGATATGTTTTCCTTTTAGGGTGGAGGGAAAGGAGAAAGTGGGAAAGTGTCCATCACATTCTTCCGTTTATTCCGAGTGCTGAGGTTGGTGAAACTGCTCAGCAAAGGAGAGGGCATTCGAACTCTGCTCTGGACTTTTGTCAAGTCCCTGCAGGTCAGCGAGTCCACCTGAAGCAAAGAGTTTGTTACAATGTGTTTTTTATCATGACAGTTTTATAAGCTGCAGTTTTTCATCTGCTCAGGCTTTGCCTTATGTCGGCCTCCTCATCGCCATGATCTTTTTCATCTATGCTGTAATCGGCATGCAGGTGAGTCTCAGCCACCACAGATAGCTGAAGTCCTTTATTAAATGTCTCTTAACAATTCTGAGTTCATGTCAAAGTCATCATCTGGTTTAAACTGTGTTTCTGACCAAGAGCACCTCTTATGTTTAGATGTTTGGGAAAGTGGCTGTTGATAACAACACACACATCAACAGAAACTGCAACTTCCAGACTTTTTTCATGGCAGTTCTGGTCCTCTTTAGGTGAGCTGTTTTACTCCAAGTCAACATGTGAAATGTGTGGAGCTCTCATTAAATCATATCCAAGTTCCTCTAAACTTCTTCCAGTTTCCACACATTTTTCATGAGATTGAAAAGGGTCAGTCTGTTTGTATGGGTAGATGATCATTGTAATCATGGCTCTGTCTGGTTGAAGGTGCGCCACAGGTGAGCAGTGGCAGGAGATCATGCTGGCGGCTCTGCCCGGCAGACGCTGTGACCCAGAAGCTGACATCGAGCCTGGCGAGGAGTTCACCTGTGGTAGCAATTTGGCTTACCTCTACTTCATCAGCTTCTTTATGCTCTGTGCTTACCTGGTGAGGATTAATTCTGATCTGTTCTCTTTTAATCAATCAGTCTGTAGTAAACCACAAGTCCTCTTTAGATTCCAGCATCTAAATTTAGGCGTGATTAATTCAAAGTTCTGTTTTACAGGCGGTCTGGTTTAAAATGAAAGTAGAGATGATAGTGCTGCAACAGCAGTGTTCCTTTCTCTTCCTGCCCTTTAAAACCTACATGCATGGATTTTATTTATCCAGACAGTTTATTCACATTACAAGATATAAAGTGGTGCAAATATTTTGGTCAAAGGGAGTCTGGTGCTATTTAAAGACATTAAATGGGTCAGATGAAGGTGACTTTATGCCCAGCAAAGTGGCCAACCAGCTCCAAGTGGAACCCCAATACTTAATTTTGTTGCTAGTGATGGCCGGGTAATAACTGGAAATTCAGAAAGAAATAACCTGTTTCAGATTACTGGTAATGGGCTACTGTCACATGATAAAGGGATGTGATTCAGAGGGAACATGCATTTTTATAAGGTTGAAAGATGGATTTACAACAGCCTCCAGGTTCATGTTCAGCCGGTCTGTGTCCTACATTTCTTGTGTGGTTTCTTCTCGGGTGGACAGCTGCCATCCATCACTCTGTGTGTGGTCTTTGACCCTCAGCAGACCCACTGAAACGCAACTGGCAGCAAAAGTAGAGCAGCAGACCTGCAACCTGCACTTTCTTTCAATATGCAGGATGGACTGGCATAAATACAGTCACTTTTCTCTCACTGGCTCATTTATTCCTCGTTTTGATACTGGTCTAACTACCTGTTCACTATTCCATTAGCTTCAGGACACCTATAACATATTTTTTCCACTGCTGGGGTTCTTCTGTACACTTTCTTATAAGAAATACTGTAGTAATAAAAAAGGTAATTTCGTTCCTTTTTTCTATCAGATTATCAACTTGTTCATCGCTGTCATCATGGACAACTTTGAATATCTTACAAGAGATTGGACTGTGCTCGGCACTCACCACCTGGACGAGTTCAAGAGAGTCTGGTCTGACTATGACCCAGAGGCAACGTATGGCTTTTCTTTCATTTTCTTTCCTGCCCTAACCATCCCCCCTTCACAGCTTCCAAAATGAACTAATCAGTCTCATCAGTTGTCTGTTTGCATCTTGCAGCGGCCGCATTAAGCACATCGACGTGGTCACTATGTTACGCAGGATTCAACCGCCTCTTGGATTTGGAAAGTTGTGCCCTCATCGTGTTGCTTGCAAAGTGAGTAAGCTGCAAACTTTCAGTGAAACAGACCTGAATCGAGCAGCAGGGATAACCAGATCTGCCGTTTTCTGCTCCATCTTTTCCTCTCAGAGGCTGGTTGCCATGAACGTCCCGCTGCACCCTGATGGGACAGTCACCTTCAACGCTACTCTGTTTGCTCTTGTTCGAACCTCACTCAAAATCAAGACTGAAGGTTAGATCCAGAAGACCCAGAAGACTTGACTGTAAATGTGCTGTGTTTTCTTTGACACGTCTGTTTCTTGTTTGTGATCCTCTCAGGCCCTATTGATCAGCAGAACGAAGAGCTGAAGATTATAATTAAGAAGCTCTGGAAACGCACAAAGCCTAAACTCATTGATGAAATAATTCCGCCCCCTAGAGGTAAATCACAAAACTGCAAATCTGTCTGCTGTGAGGAAAAGTGAAGACTAAAATGAGATGTAAACAGCAATTTAAAAAAACAGCATTATTTATGTGAATAAACCTCATTATGTGAGGCCTGTTAGCCACAATCTAAATATTTTGTTTTTTATTTGTCACACCTTTTATTCCTCAGGTGATGAAGTGACTTGTGGAAAGTTTTACGCAAGTTTCTTGATTCAAGACTATTTCAAAAAGTATCGCAAGAGGAAAGAGAGGGAGAGGAAATCAAAGAGGAAGGACAAGGCAGCTGCCCTGCAGGTGAGTTTGGTTAATGCTTACTTCAAAGACCCAAACACACATGTTGAAATAGAGTTTTACTTCTTAGTGTGTGGCAATAACACTGACACAAGAATCTACTAAACTGAAACAAAAGACACACAGTTTTGGGACATTTTTTACCTGCCACCAAACACTCACTCCATCAGGTGTCACAAAGCTCATTTAGTGTCAGACTGGTTTTGTGAGCTGCAAAATTGAGTTCAGTGTACTTAAACATATGATCTGACTTCATAAGAGCACCTTTGGGATGTAGTGAAAAAGAACGGCATCATAAATGGACTACTTTCATTTCTGAAGCGACAGGCTGAGGATATCCCATCTTCAGCATCATAATCTCTCAGGAATGCTTCCAGCAGCTTGTTGACCTGATATTTCTGGGCCACAATTCAGTTCCTGCAGACGTAAATATCAGTGCAAGCATGATATCGACCACAACACATTTCCCCTCCTTTATGTGAGCATTGTTTTTAGAAGCAAGGCTTGATGTAGGATGAATAGTCGTCTGCTTTCTCTAACAATGCAAACTGACCAAATATTAAATGTAGGCTACTTTCTTCTGTGTGAGAAATCCTGCTCTGGTCCACGGCCAAATCAGTGGCTCAGAGCAGCATTAAAACATATTAATATCATCAACTTGGCTTCCCCCAGAGGGAGAATTGCTGAACAGCTCCAAGTTAGATTACACATTGCACCTTTACTGGTGAATTCCCCCATTCACATGTGACTCAGCTCTGCAGAGGCCTGGTAACAAGCCATTATTTGATTCAGGTGTGTTGGAGAAAGGATGCATCTAAACTTTGCAGCTCTTGAGGACTGGACTTGGGCACCCCTGCTTCATGTACAAGACATGCTTTACATTAAACATTAAAAGCATTACAGTGGGGTGCAGAAGTAAACAAACTTTCAAAAGAACTAAAATAAATTCAGTAAAAACAAAAATCTAAAAATTGAGTAAGGTAAAATGCAAGCAATAAAATAAACATTTGTTTTGATAAAAGGCAGCGGTAAATATAAAAAGTTTTTATTTGTTAAAATTTCTATAAAAGGTAGCTACTTTTCTTTTCAATATCCTGTCGTCCAAAAGACTTCTTGATGTTCAAACTCATGGATCACACTGTTTTTATGGGTGGAGGATCATTTGTGTAATAGGGGTGGAGTGCTTCCTCAGGTACAGAACTAGATAATGTTATTTTAATATAATAATCATCAATTTATTTAGAAAAAAATATTTTCTAGCAACAACAAAAAAAACAAAAACACAAACAGCTGTTTATGTTGGCATTAAAATGTAGGATTCCTGGAGTTTTATTTGTTATATTCAAAGGATAATTTGTCACAAACGTGTTTTTCACTGCAATGAAGAAAGCATTTCAACATATATATGAAGCTGGTTGAATACAGATTAAATGCAGCCAAAAAGGTCAGAGGGGGGTTTTCATGAAATGACTCAAATGTTTGGAACTGAATTTGTGTGTTTTATAGCAAGGACTGCGCACGCTGCAGGACCTGGCTCCAGAGATGCGTCTGGCCATGGCCTGTGACCTGGAGGAAGAGGAGGCCACGGAGGGAGAGATGACCGGTGATGAGATATTCGACAGTGAGGCAGGAACTTCTGTAAACCCCACGCCCGCCAGCACACCGATGCCCCCCATAGAAATGCTGGTGGAGCAGACGGCTGTGTTCATCGAACCGGAGCCCAGGATCGCCAACGGGGGCGTAATCACCAAGCAGGTGATGGGCCTACAGGAGCACGAGAGACCGGGATCAGAGCTGGCTGGGGTCAGCATTGTAACAGAGCAGCCTGTGAGATCTGAACCCCTGCCCATCAGGTACTGTGTTATCATTCAGTCTAAATATTTGTGCTGAAATCTGAAGGTGTATTAAGCTGAGGTTCGTTCTGATTTGTTTTATTTCTCTTGTTACCAAACAAACAGAATGGACTCCATCGGTGAACCGCCTCTTCCTCCTCCCCCGGAAATACTAGTGGAAGAAGTTGTAGCTCAAGAAGCCTTCAATGCCGCTGCAGACGGATCAGCTGAGCAGTTTTATAGCAGTGAAGTGGAAGCTGCAAGTCCTGCCTCTGTAGACCGGTACAAAATAAGGGAGATATGTAGGATAGAGCCGCAGCACATGCTGTATTTCATTTAAAGGAATTATATGCATCAAAAAGCTAAACCCTAAAGATATATTTTGCTCTCTCTCCTCAATCTTGCAGGTATGTATATCCAGACGCAACGTCTCCTGTTCCAACTGAGACCGGCTACAATAGCCAGAGTTTTGACAGAACCAGCAGCATAGGAGAAATACCCTACGATGCTCATGATGCCAACGGCTTCGTTGGCAACGGTTACGCTAACAGCAACATAAATGGAGGAAGTGTCGCTGAAAGTCCCACCCCCTATACGGCAAATGGATATAACAGTAATGGCTACGCAGGATACCATGAAAATGGCAGCGTCATCAGCGCTAACGGTAATGGGAGCACGGTGAACGGCTGCAATGAAAATGGCAGCACTGTCAGCGGTTACCATGAGAACGGCGGCAGCCAGTTTATCAGGAGACGGCTTCTTCCTTCCATACCTACAGGTGAGAAGCGCATACTGATGTGACCTTCACAGCACAAACCCACAACAACTAGTTTCACATTAACTCTCAAATAACAGGAGAGAGGAATAGGTTTACTAATGTATCCTAGATTTACGGTCAAATGGTCCTCACATTAGATGAAACTTTTACAAATAATTTATTGATCCAAACATTCAGAGCTGAATTAGTAAAAAAAAAAAAAAAAAGGTCAGAGGGCTGTGTTTGGGACGTTTCTGGGCAGAGATTTCCGTATTGTTTCCAGCCAATGACAGAGCTAGGGGCATAGCGCTCTGTGGGGATAAACTCATTGATTGGAGCAAACTTTTTAAAAATTATTTAAACATCAACATCAGATTCACTCAAATTCTTGACAAAAAAAAAATAGCAGCTGCAGAGCTTTAGATGGTGCAAACTCGAAAACCAGGGTTAATATTGGTTTGGTTTTCACCCACATCCGAGCTTTGATGGAGAGGCTTGGGGTGCAAGAGTGATGCGGCCATTAGCCCGATGGGAGGGGCTCTCATTTTGAATAATGTTCACAAACAGAAATGGGGAAAACTCCAGACTATACCTTTAATCTGCATGTACTCAGTCCATTCTGACAACATCTACTTGTTTTTTGTTTCAGGTCGTAAGCCTGCCTTTAACTTCCAGTGTCTGAGGCCGCAGAGCAGCGTGGACAACCTCCCCATCCCTGGAAACTACTACGGAAACACGTCTCCAACCAGATCCCGCCTGCAGGTAAAATGCGGGCAAACACACTCTGAATCTTAGCGTTCCTCATCTTGCTTCAGCAGCCTTCATCTTCTGCTCTTAACAGACCCAGCACAGCCTGGACTCGCGGCCCAGCAGCGTGTCCTCCATGTCCTCCGCCTCCTGGGTGAACACAGCTGCAGCTGGCACCACTCCTCTTCCAGGAATAATTGCCCCCTCGGGGCGCAGGGGCAAGCTCATCTACACTCCCATGATTCTGGTGGATGAAACGACGGCTACCAGTCAGCCGCTGTGGAACGACGGCTCTGCCAGCCTTCCAGCAGGAAGGCGCCCAGGCTGGTACCCCGGTCAGACCAGGACCTTCACCAGCGTGAGGATGCCACCCCCAGTCAACCAAGGTTTTGTAGCCAAAGGCAGCGCAGACAGCCTGGTAGAGTCGGTGAGTCATCATGGACCAGGATCCATTTGCTGCTTCTTATTCCACATGAGAGTTCAAACTATACTGTTGCTCACCAAAGCCCAGATCAAAGTAGCACATTAGCTAACATCTTTGCTTTTCTGATTTTTCTCTGCCGCCAACAGATCTTAATCTCTGAGGGTCTCGGGATTTACGCTAGAGACCCAAAGTTTGTGAACTTTGCCAAGCGGGAGATAGCCGAAGCCTGCCACATGAGCCTGGACGACATGGAGAGCGCTGCTGCCGACCTGATCGCCCGCGGAACCAGTCAAACACTTTCCCGCTTCGAGGACGAACTGGCCGACGAAATGAACTGCGTGATCTCTTACTGAGATGAGAAAAGAGACAAGGACAGTGAAATAGGAAGTTGATAAGCAAGAAAAATCCAAATTTTCACAGAGGTGCGTGTTCGTACAGGTTGTGAAGAAAAGCAAACATCCTGCCAAGGAGATGTCTTGTAAACCTTTATGTATGAATGCCAAAACACACGCACCAGTATTTTAAGAGCACATGTGACTCCCTCTGCAAGGACTGATGAACATTTTGTGGATTAGAGCGGAGTCTGCTGAGCGTGAAATCAACCTGAGGCTCTTCGCGTCGTGATGACAAAGAGCCATCTTTTTCTGTTGTATTCTCATTCTGTGCCGTACTTGAATTGTCATCACTTGACACGTCTGTGTGCTCAGTTCCAGTTCAGGCAAATAAACTGCAAATCCACAATATATTGACCTTTTACATGTAGATCAATAAAACATCTTTGAATACAGAAGATGAGATACAGAACAGCATTAGCTATTTTAGAGAAATATTTAAGTAAATTAAATATCCTCTAAGATGCAACATGCAAACTTGTAGCAAAAAATGTAAAAAGAAAAAAGTCTTTTTGATTCAGGAGAAGGTTAAAATGAGTGGCTGTACAGAGTGCACAAATAAAATATGTTTTCTCAAGTGTATGGTTCATAATAGTCATCAATTTCATGTAGTAGGATACAGTTCCTTTCCAGTAATGGTCTTCTTTGTGTACGTATGTAGACACGGATGTTTAAAACCACAGTAAAATATGATCAGTGAATTGTATAATCAGTAATTAATGGACCAGCAGATGGACGACATCTGGTTTCACTTCCCCCTTCAAAGAAAAGACGTGTGCAAAACAATGAGCATTATGTGTCTGTTGTTGTGTGTTGCTGGGTGTGATGTTGCTGAACTCTCCTGAAAAGCACATTTGGTTTATTCAAACTGAGTAGTGAGTTTTTAGAGTAGAATGTCAATTTTACATTTTCTTGTACATGTTTTTTATTTGTAAGTTCAAAGCAGGGATGGGTGATACCAACATTTTTCCTGTTGATACAGTATCAGTAGTTTATGGCACTTTTTCATTGATACTGATACTTTTGTCCCTTAAAAGAAAATCAAATGATTGTAAAGTTTTCATTAATATCTTGAATGCAAGGACAATAAGTAAAACTTGAGAACAGAAAATGCTTTTAAAATAATGAATTATATTGATGAGTAAATTAAGCAAAAATAAAATTAAAAACTTCCTTCAATTATCAAATAACCCAAGTACAGCTTAAGATTATTTTAATTTATTCAGTGGAAAATGTTCAAATATAGAAGGTAGTAGTAATATTATAAATTTACCAAAACATAATGTGCAATAATCTGCATAAAAAACACTGGAAAAATAACAAAACATCATCATCACTAACAGTAGCAGCATCCTCATGATATCTGATAGGCTTCCACAATCATGTGAGACAGAAGCTAGAATCTGGCTGGTTTTGCACATTATTTCATTCCCTAAAACTCCCAGCAGTGAAAAATTGCATGTTTTGTATCTGGACAGTGCATCTCAATACTAAAAAAAGTATCGAATCTGACATTTTCTCTGGTTGGTATGGAAGTATCGACTCCAGGGTATCGATACGCCCATCCCTAGTTTAAAGTAATCTCTTGTCGGGTGAGTCAAGCCAGTAATCAGATGCAGCTCTGGAAACGGGTCCCTCCAGGAAAAGTACTCTTGTGGATTCCCATATGTTTAAGTTTTTAATAGAGTTTCTGCTTATTAAATGAAAAACTGGTATCACTGAAGGAAAACCTGCTATCAATAGCTCATCTTGTTTAGGAACCATAAAGACTGGGACTGAATTGCACTATTGAAAAAATAAAGCGATGTTATTAACGGCTTTACATGTCAGGGAAAGGATCAAACTGGGAAATATGATCTTTCCCATCAGGTCCTGTCAGAGTTCTTGCTTCAGCACTGTGGATCAGCTGCAGGCTTCTCAGGGAGCTACATGGACATCTTGATGATGTTGGAAACTGAAATAGTTGAGCCCAGAGGTAGCGAATGCATGGACCAGTTTTTCTACATCAGCTCAAGACAGGATGTTCCTGGTTTTGATTGTGTCTGAAAATAACTCTGTAGGTCTGAAGCTCCGGGCAATGCTTTCCTGACCAAAATGGGGAAACTATTCTTGTGATTTAAATACAATAACTAGTTTTGTTTGCACACAGAAGTTGACGTTACATTCATGCATACCTTACATATTTGATTCATTCCCTCTCACATTATACACCTGCTGTTAAGTGTTTACTGCAGTAATGGAAATTTCTGTCACCAGAAGAAAATACGAGCATTTAACTGAGAAGATTTAACTGACATCATCAGTCTGAGCAACTCGATAAAATTAGAAGTTATGATTGTTTCCTGCTCTTTAGCATCCACATGATCTTAGCTTCCTCATTCTCCACCACCTTGGAAGGTGTTTCCCAGTTTCAGCTTAGAGGTCATTGGTTCATATTCTGCAGAGATGTTCCTGTACACCACTGGTGTTCAGAGTCGGTCCTCGAGGATCTGCTGTCTGCCTGCAGGTTTTGGATGTTTCCTGCTGCAGCACTCCTGAATCCAGTATGGCATCAGTTCTATTACAATTTTGATGTCATCATTTGACACAACTGTAGCTCCTCGTCAGTGGTTCAAAACCATTTAGCTTTGCTTAACTTATCGGGACTCTTTGCCACATCTTCATTTCCTCTTCTGTGCATGCAGAAAACTTAAAGTCAAAATAGACAAAACTGTGCAATCATAGAAAAGTCAACATTAAAGGGACACTGTGTAATCGGGAGCAGCTCCCTCGTACTTTTCATGCTGCATTCGCGTGAAACCGGGCAGACCGACGACAGCCGATGCATGTAAAGTTACCACTGGCCTCTATGTGAAGACGTGGTCAGTCAGTTACAGTGACATCAGTCCACATCTGATTTGTTGTCATGGCGATGTCGTATTGTTTTCCCTGACCCATGTTTTACCGTCTTTCGCTCGGCTTCATTGATTAAAATGACATCTGGTTTGTTACCAACGGCCGTCTGCCCGACTGCACGTGAACCCAGCATCAGTGAGACGCTAGCTTCTCCCCACTGCAGCGCGGTGACTTTTCAAAGGCATTACCTCGAACTGAGCTGAAAACTCCGGTGTTTCCGGTGAGTTTCTGTGTTTTCCTACTGTCACGCTTCTCCCGAACGCAAAAACATGGCGATACGACATGGCAGCCTCCACCGAGCCGCCCCGCTCGATGTGTAAATGAATGATACGAACGGCAAATTTAGAACTTAGAAGAGCGCTTCAGTTTGTTGATGGGAGTGATTACTGATTAATGAAAAAACACTTTTGAATCAAATAATCAGTTTTTGTGAATAAAACACAGGAGAACTTACACAATATCCGTTTAAAGAAAAGTTAACATTTTCTGTAATGGCATCAACTTTCCCTTTTGTCCAGTAGCCATGAACTTTAGTTTAGTTTGGGCAAAAATTGTGAGAAAATGTGTCAAATTTATGGCTTAAAGAGGTCATGTGACCTCTGTATTTGTCAGAAAGCTACAACTTTGGGCTAAATGAAAGCCCTGGATGTCCCCTTTACAGTGATACCAAACAGCCATATACAGAACACTCACATCTTGGAAAATTATAGCCATTTCTAACATTGGGCGAATAATCAGTCATTATGCCTATTAATCAATAATTATGACTAAACCGTAACTTTTACAGCTTGAAATCCAGCAGAAATAGATTCAGTGCCAAAAATACAAGTTACAACCAAGAAAACAGTTTTACCCTCAAATGCCTACCACCTCATTTTCTGAAGGGTTTTTCCCAAATTCGGTCCTGACCATTGTGTTTGTTTTATTTTTACCTGTACACAGTGTTTCACTGGTACAGCAAACAGCAGATCAGAAACATTTTTCTCCATTTGATTTAATTTGTTGCTTCGTGACTGTGACACTAAGGATATTGCACAGTCATCGCCTTCACCCTCCTGCATCCCTGCACACGATGATGTGAACAGATACTCTGACTTTTTGTTTTTGCCTATTTTGGTAGAACAGATTACAATTGTTCGAGTGATTTTCTTAGAAATCATCTGTTAAAACTTGGGGCCGCAGTAACTTCTATAAAATGTTATTTCTAGAGTAACAAGGATGTGTTCTGACTAACAGATGGTTTTGCTTGGTGTGACTTTTGGTTTCCTGTTGGTTAAAAATCTAATTTGAATCAATACTTTTTTTTTCTCAAGTTCAGACCAGTCTAATTTCTCTCATCCTATTTCCATTAACAGGTGCAGGTGAGCCGAACTTCGATAGTCTAAGGCAATTCCATACCGTAGTGCAAAGAAGAGGCAGGGATGGAAAGTTAAAGCCCTGCTGGACAAGATTCAGCCAGAGCTCATCAGCCACGACCCCACAGAGCTGGGAGAAGGTGACCAATCGACATTTGAGCAGAGGCATCAAGACAGGGTCCAAGCTCACTGTGTTCAAAAACTTTACAGAAAGTTTTATATTAAACCTGCAATCACAGTAAGGCAGCTTTAATTCACACTGGACTGAAATTATCTTAATCTCTTCCAGGGCTTTGACCCACTTAATAAGTACCAAAACGTACCTTCAGGGGTACAATGGCTTGTCACGGTGGGTACTTATATGCACCCTTATAGTTTGTACCTTATTAAGACCACTATTGTACCTCTAGTGGCAAACTTGTACCCTAACTTAGAAGTACAAAAATGTACCCTTTTGAAAAAGGTACAAAACTGACACATACAGGGAACATTGTTATTATTATTATTATTATTATTATTATATTAAAACATATAATAATCATGTATATTCATCTTTTTCCTCAGACATGAATCAAACATTTCTTTTGCATTTTTCAAAATTTTATTCTATTAAAAATAAAACACACAAATTGACATTTCATTGCACTTTTAAACATTGTCAAACCGTTATATATGACATCTTATTCACAAAGTATCATGAAAGTCCATTTTATTCCCTGGTTTCAGTAAAGTCCATTCTTTATCAAGTCTGACTCTGAATGCACTAAAGTATGGCTCATAAGATGGAGGAACCAGGATTTTGCTACAAAGATTCCACACGGTTTCTAACATGAACTGATCTGCCAGAAAAGTGGGACGGTCTCTAAATGCAGCACATTGATCACAAAAAAATAAGATTGTGTATCTAATACTGCTGACCATTACCTCAGACACGCAAGATAGTTTTTTCACTGAAGTCTACAGCACAGAGGCTCTGATTGACCGTTTACAGGATAACTTTCTTTTTTTTCAACCTGGACCTTATTTCTAGGAGTATATACGTGCGTTTACTCATCAGTAAAGTTTCTGCATCACTTTGAAGTCGCCCTTCGGTGTACATCCAGTAAGATGGCGGAGACGGGGCAGCCACTATATAAGGCATTATCTGCAGTTATACTCCTTAATTTCATGAATGCTATAAGTAGAATGAACAGACAAATGAGTATAATTGTCTGCAAAAGCTGCTGTTAATGTTAAAAAATTACATTTTAAAGTTAATGAATAATCATGCAAAATAATCGAGATCTCAATTTCAATCAAAATAATTGTGATTATCATTTCTGCCATAATCGAGCAGCCCTAGATGCAACCGTAATGCCTGTGAACTTTGCTAGATTGGCGTGTTCCACAGCACTTCATGTTAAGACACTTACACCAGTAAACGTCCTTTTTGGCATCGTGCCTTCTGCCCAATGTTGGTGTGAGGTGAAAGGATCCCCACTCAGAATATTTGGTGCCTATGGGGGGCAACAAGAAGTTAAACTAACCAGCTAGATTTGTACAACTTTTCATGCACTTGATCCTGTAAAGCTGCCTTGCATTCAATACAAGACAGTTCCTTACACTAATGTATTACTTTGGAGGTATGCAGGTATTCGGAGTATTAGCTCCATCTATCTACACACACACACATACATACAGATCTGGGCATGAAAAAATTCCCCTTTCAGCCGACTGCCAGCCACTAACCAGCGACTTACCAGCGACTTGTCTGCTAATTCAATCACACAGAGAAACGCCTGTGTGTCCAGGGGAAACGATGTCAGAGCATAAATGAATGCCCGGAACAAGGATGTTTCCATACGCCAAGTTTGGACACGGTACATGATGACATATTTGTGGGACAAGTCGTTCAGCCAGTGATAGTGCAGTAATGGTGCACTATTAGTGCACTACTTCTGGCAGAAAAAGGAGGAACTTTTTCATGCCCAGATCTGTACACGAACAAATATATATATATATATATATATATGTGTGTGTGTGTGTGTGTATTCATTTGTATATATACTGTGTTGATATATTTACCCTCCAGGATGTAATCAGGAAAATGGTGGAGGACAGAATGAAAATAGAAGAAGAAAGAAAGAACATGGAGAAGAAGACAGTAAAACTATCTGGCCGGAAATCTGCTCTGGCCAGATTCAAAAAATACAAAAAGGCCTTTTGTTCAGTTCACATCGAGTGACATTCTGTTGGAGTGACCTTTGAACTTCACATAAAGGACGCTCTTTTTGGAGACATTAATCAACTATAGCAGCGAAACAGCTGCAGGGTCCCGGAATCCTGAAGTTATAGCCCTGACAATGCTGTGCACTATGTTGGCTGCTTAGTTGTGGTGTTGCATCCTTTTCCTGCCAGCATCTTACACCCTGCTGTTGGGTGCTGGGTTGTTTCAGGGGCCTCTTCACAACCTGGTCCACTGCGATGTTTTAAAGTGCTTTATAAATTAAGTTGAATCCTGGTATCCTGACTGGAAAGAAATGCTAACAGTGGTGGGTTTACCACACCAAAAAACATTGACGTCTAAGTAATTTATCATGTGTCAGCTGTCATCTTGGTCAAGTGTATTTTTGGTAAATTCTGACATACAAAAATATGAACTTCCCTACCTTTTTATGACATGTATAACAAAAGGTCTATGCAAGTAAATTTGCCATCAAATTTGTGGGATATGTTCAGCAGATAGAGGAGCAGAGAAAAGCTGTAACTCTATTTTGTTTCCCATTCTAATGTGGTGTAGATGTTCCCACCAACACTTTGTTTCCCAGCAACTGCAGATGGCTCATGTTTGGTTATGAGCTGCAGAGACAGCTTGAGGGAGTGTGGTCTTCCCTCACAGTGCACTCAGATTCACTACAAAGTGTGTTTTTCTGCAGTCTGTACGTGAACTTTCCTAAACTTCCCATGTGTAGGGTAGATTTTGCCTGGAGGGTCCACTAAAAGGAAAAAAAAAATCAAAACGTACAGCTATGTACGTGCTGCTTGTTAATGTCTCGCAGCCGCTCACGGACCTTCACCGACCTCTTTCTTTCCCCTCTGCATCGCTCCTTCTGTCTACTTGAGCGTGAACAGTTTCCATGCGCTCCTTTCTTTATCATACCCCCCCCCCCCCCTTCTCCCCGGGTAATCTCTGCTCGCTTAGAATAAAGCAGCGCTGCGATTGGCCAGACGGCTCAGCTCCCTTCCACTACCCTCTACTCCAGTCCAGCGACTGCTCTGACGTCAACACGCTTCACACGTCCTCGCCCAGCTCGTGACGCAGCCCAGCTCTTCCTTCTGAGCGGCTTCCTCCCCTGGGCTGTTCCGGATTAGACGCCTCCCTCCGTCCGCCCCTCTGATCCTCTTATCAGCGAGTAAGCGGCCAAGATGGATGTTGTAAACCAGGTAAGGCTTTGGGGAGGAAATAATCTATTTCATCATTTTTACCTTTGGTAGTTGCTGTTGCATTTGTTGTGAGTCCTTTTAATTGATCGACCGTCAGGATACTATTATACTATTATCATTTTATTTATATATTTATTTTACCAGAGATCCTCCGACCTCGGGATTTCATTGCAGCGCTTTCGACCAATTGCAATCGATAAAAATATATTCTGTCATTTTACAGAAAGCTATAAAACCTGCTTTTTAATGGCGCGAGGATACAGATTTTTTTTTTCCTTCTTCTTCCACTGATGCTGCAGTCAGTGTGACGGACGGGCCTGCTGACAGTCCCAAAATGTGTGGGATGTCCAGAGACTCTGCAGCAATGACATTTAGCACAGGAAGGAGACGATGTTACCTCCCGATACTCGCCTAATTGATTTAGATGGTTGTTCTTTAAATAACAAAAGAAGAATTTGATTCATTTGTGCGGCCGCCGGTGCAGCCGCAGTAGGCCCGATTCACAGAGGAGAGGACGGTCTCCCGCATCCCTAACAGCTCATCTCCCGGAGAGCAGAATGCTTTCTGACAAAGCCATCCAGGCTTTCCCGGGAAACAGGCGGGAATCGGGCTGTCAAGCTGCCCTGAGCAGGCTGTCACCACACGCGTCACCCGCTTAATATGGATGTTTGGCATCCAAACTGATGCCCGAACAGAAAAAAAGGGAGAAAAACAATGAGGATGTAACAGTAGGTCCGCGGCCTGAGAGAAAAGCAGCACTGCTTTAGAGTCCTGTGCGGCCATTTATTGATGCACGCAGGGACACACCGCCTTCTTTGCGGTGTCGCATTCACCGGCGCATAAATGCATCCTCCTTTCGTCAATTAAAGAAGGATTCTGCAGTATTTTCCCCCATAAATAAATAAAATACCTGCTGTGAAGTGTGCAAGCACGAGAGCAGAGAGACAGTCAGTTAATCAGCTTTGCCTAATTGTAATGCCGGCAGGAGCTCTCTCTCTCTCTCTCTCTCTCACTCACACACACACACACACACACACACACACACACACATTTACAGTTTCACACATACACACACTACAGCCTATGAAAGCAGTACCAAAATGACTCCACTCTGCTCACATAGCATTTCATGAGCCCACAAAGACGCGAGGAGAGGCTGCGACTCACTTTTATTCACTGGTGAATTTCTGCTCCACGCAAACACCTGCAGGTGCCAGCAGTAACCTTTGGGCTATCACACCGAGGCCTAATTAGGCGCGTGTTTTTTTCTCTCAGCATCGCCATGCCTGGTCTGCTGAGATGCTGAGTTTAGAATATGAGCAGAAATGTCAAAAACTCCAGAGCTTATTTGTGATTTATTGTTTTGACAGCTGGTGGCCCAAGGGCAGTTCACAATACTCAAACAACCACTGGGATTTATAAAAGCTCTACAATGGGTAAGTCTTCTTTTTCACTCATATTTTATGGTAATTGTATATGCATAAATAATTCATTTTTCAAGGCAAAAATATTGGAGGTTTTTTTTCCCTTTGTTTTTCATTCTTCCTGTTTTGCAGTAAATAATGTGTATTCTGACATAGTGTCACTCAGAGGTCATAAAGCTGTGTGTTGCTGTGAGGGGTTGGCTATCACACATTTTTCAGTTTACCCCTGGAGGCTCCTCCTACTGTAAGGTCTGTGCAGGTGTGCTCAGATAATGGCTGATACTGACGCTGAGGAGTCTGTTTTGATGACACTGAACAATAGACACCAGTATTACATCACTGTTGTAGTAACACTGTGCAAGTCTGCTGAGCAATAATAATTTACTTCCTTCTATTATTACTGCATAATAGTACAGTTTTCTACAGATTTCTTTGACGATTGGTCTCTGCCAGATGATGGCTAAAAGTGTGCTTTTATGATGAAGGAAGCAGCATTTCATTAATTGATTCACAGATTTTTTTAAAGATTAGTTTAAGTAGCTATTTATTTGTGCATGCTGATAACATCCTGATAAATAGTCTTGTTTACATTTATTTGTTCATTTCTAGGGAACATGGTCTATTTAAAACAATGAACCATGTTTTTAATCTGATAGTTAATCAGGAAATTATTATTTTTTCACCACTCGTATAAATTTGCAGGGTTAAATTATCAAGCAAAAGCATCATATCAGCAATATGTTGACTTCACCTTGACCTTTTGCCATTTTTTCCCTCCCCACTAATACAGGGGTCTGAGAACCCAAACATTTAAAAGCTGGGTGAGGACATGAAGGGAACAACAATTCCTGTTGCTGCTTCATGTACTGTAGATCTATCCAGAGGGAAGTGAAGTCCATCATGTGATGCATTGTCTTCCTCAATATTTGTCCTCCATCAGCAGCAGGGTACTCAGTGAGTGGATGCTGCAGGGTTGACAGCAGTGCTGCTCTATTGCAGTTTTTTTTCTTGCCTACAGCTGGGGGAGTGGTGGGAGTACAAGTACTAATTACCCATGCAAGCCCCACAGCTAAGAGAGAGTATTATGTTATGTTATGTTATGTTTAATTTTTTTTTTTATCCCCTCAAACGATAAACCAAAGGTTTAGAATTAATCTTCCTGAGGTCACCTTGGAATTTCTAGAGTTAGGTGCACCCATGAAATTTTGAAGTAGCTCTATTTTTTGCCGATTATGAAATATTTACATGCAAGCATAAAATAGACATTGATTTAGGGGGCATGAACAGCTTTAACTGAGCAAGGGTTGCCCATTTGTGGATGGGTCCCAATCATTTTTAGCCACACCCCTGCTCTCAAGCATAAAAACACCGGTAACACAATCCAGATGAAGTCATTTGTGCCAAAGCTGTGTTGACAGAGCTCCACACTCTAATAGGCTCTGCAGATATGCTGGAGAACAGTCAGAGGAATGAGTGTAGTGCATGACTCTGTAGTCCTTCCCTGGAGCTGTGTGAGTATGCCAACACCTCATCACTGCCTCCCTGGGTCACTGCAAGCCAACCACCAATCAGCAGGCCCGCTCGGGAGGCCAGGGCGCATGAATCATCTGTCAGAGGGTCTGCGTGCCTCAGCGTCAGGCTGGAGGAGGAGCTGCTGGAGCTGCTGCTCTTTCTGGATTAATATGGGTATGCATCAGCAGCAACGCAGGGTTTTTGTAAGAGGGAAAAAGTGCCAAACCTCAGAAGTATTTCTCCAGATTCTTGAGCAGGAGCCAATGGAAACGGGCAATAATGAAAAATGTGTTGCAGAATTTATGTTTTCATGAAGCACAGTGCAAACAGCGATGAAATAATAGAAAAGTCGTGTGTTTAATGAGTTATCGGAAGTTGACCCGTCACATAAGTGGGTTGAGGATGTGTGAGTCGGTGATTCTGTCTGAGGGCAGTTTGGGTTTTTTTTTATGTGTGAGAATGAAACTGAGTTCTGTACGGTATGTGTGACTCATGTAGCTTTGCCCACCTCCCCAACAAACCCCACCCTCTTTCAGTCTCCGGGGAATCATGCTGACAAAGCCTAGATTTGATGGATGTTGGGAGACATCGAGTTCCCAAATACAGCACACATAGAGCTCAACCACAGAGGAGGCAAACTGCCTCCTGCCCCTCCTGCTGCACGATGCTGGGTTGGATTTAATCTGCATTCAAATTTCTGCTCTGACTCATTCTCAACAATCATAAAAAGGCTGTTTGTGAGAACACAAAGCAACAGCCTTATTCACTTTGGTATAATCCCTAATGTGGAATAAAGGTTGTTGGTTCTGTGGTGGCTCAGGGGGCTATTGCTGTCCAGGCGCTGTGTTGTTATTTCTCTAGGGCATCTGGTAAAGGCAAGAGGTTGTGTTTATGTCTGTATTTTTTTTTTGTTACTTTAAAAATTGCATTCTGTTATTAAAAGGCTCACAGTCGTTCTCAAAATTATTCATACCCTTCCATTAAAGAAAAGACTAAATTCAATATAGTAATTCAAATAACAAGAAACTAAATAGACTAATAATCAATAAAAATTTACAAAAACATATTTTAGTGAAATTAAATAATGGTTTTGAATTGGAGTTGAAAATAATAATCTAAAAAAATAAACAAACGAAACTGTCCCAGACCAAATTGTCCACCCTGCTTATGGACACTGCGCCAAATTACCGATCAAACCGCACAGAAATCTTGTTGAACATCAGAGAAAATACCTGATTGCAGTGATTACCTCAAAGTGTTGCTCAACAAAGTTATAGCTTCAGAGCCGCATCATACTTATTTACTTGTTTTATATTTAGTTTGTTTTTAATATGATTGCTGAACCACAATTCAAAGTCAATGTTATGAATTTAATGGATTTTTGCATTAATTATTACTTTTGTCAATTTCAACTAATTTCACTTACAGATGATTTTTTTTCTGTCTTTAATGGGAGTGTTTGAATAATTATGAGCATGACTATATATATATATATATATATATATATATATATGTATATATATATATATATATATATCAGAAGGTTGATTGATGCTTGTCTTTTTTTAAGTTGTTTTAGTTTACATGGAGCAAAAACATATATAACACACACACACACATATATATATATATATATACATACAGTATATATATATATATATATATATATATATATATATATATATATATATATATATATATATATATATATATATATATAATATCTATATGTTTTTGCTCTATGTGAACTGAAACAACTTAAAAAAAAACAAGCATCAATAAACCTTCAGATAACTGTCGTACTTTTTTACAGCTTTTATCCAAGTGTTCATCAATTTTATTGAACCAGAGAGCTGGAGAGGAATTCAGACTGGTGAGAACAGCAGTGGTAGACAGATTGTTTGAGTCAGAAAGTGAAGAACTGTGTATCTTCTCAGCACAGAAGAGCTGACAACCATCCAGCATACCAGGAGGAGTAGAAACCAGCCTCCTTGCTGCGGATGGCACAGCAAGTAGTGTTACCATGGTACCTAACACTGTGTGTGGCACCATTTCTTTTCTCACAGTCTGGCTGTCCTACGCGTCCTTTACCATCAATCCTCCCTCTACTTCTCCATCACTGTAAGGGTTCAGATTTTATCTGCACCAAAATGTCCCCCTGTTTGGATTCAGCCTGCTGGGCAGACCTTGAGTTTTTAACCAAGCTAGCAGAGCAGCTCCAGGGACGACTACATCAGACTAGCTGGTAGCAAGGGTTTTTTAAAAACAGAAATGTGTATACAGTTGTGTATGGTCACACTTCCTCAACAAGGAATGTGAGAAAAACTGGACGATAATCCTCTGGAGCACGATGAGTTTGATATTTATGACTTATAGGAGGATGCAGTGTCGGATTAATGGATTGCTGTGAATATTGTGACAAGGATTTATATTTTCCTCATGATGAAATACAATAACTGCAATCAATTTGTGCTTATCTATTTATGTATTTATTTCAGTGTTGGATTCCCACATAACTTATTTTTTTTAAATGCAAATGAATTGTTTTCATATATATAAAGCAGTAGTGAAATGATGTGACACCTAGTGGTAAAGTTGCAGACTGCAACTATCTGAGGATTCTTTCCCTTTTTCCAAAAATGTATGAAATTTGATTTTAGTTTGAATGCAGAAATTTTTAAGAAAAACTTTGTTTATCTGTTCTAGGGGAAACTATTATCATGATGATGAAACAATTATAATAAGTGATATTCAAATATTGTTTTAAATTTGTACACCAAGAAAACTACTGTCATATAATTCTATATTCATGTAATTTAATTTTTATGATATTTATTCTGCAAATAAATTTTGAATTAGACCCCATGGGAACGTGTTGCCCCATTTGATTAATCTTGTCAACATAATCTAAATTCCCTTTACACTGTATGACTTTGTAGGTTGAATTATAGTTGTGGTGAGGGCTGCTTTTCCATAGATAATCCAAATAGAAATGTTCATTTTGTTGGTTATGAAATGATAAAACCAGATCACTGGAGTAGCTGGACCCATGACAGCAAAACCAGTTACCCCAGTTAAATCACTGCACTAAACAAACTGAGATGGATGTTGTTTATCTTTAGAACAACATACTACACTGCTCATTATGTGAAGGTTTGTGCTTACACTGCAGTTGCTGCTCATGCTGTAGATATTGATTAATTGCACAGCTTCTGCAGCATTTGAGTCTGTATTTCTATGGTTTAATCACAAAGTACAACATAAAAAGACATTTATTTATGATATTTTAGATCTAAAAGTTAAAATGTTAATTCAACCCCAATTATCATTCACTTAACATTATCTTGATTTTTCATAAAGAACACACTTAAACACATGTAAATTGTTCAGTTGTCACAAATCCAGCAAAGACTATTTTACAAAATATGCTACTTTACAGTAGATTTATTTTTCTGAACTCTTTCCAGGAAGTATGTAGCTGGGATAGTATGCCTCCTTCATCACATCCACAGTAATTAGCATTGATTATTAAAACCTGTTAATCAGCTTTATTTCACAAACGTCAGGCAGAGAAGGTGTCTGAGACATTGTCGGGACTCAAATGAAAATCAAAATCCTTCAGGACCAGAGAGGGACGAGTAAAGTGATCACAATGAGGCTCGCTTTGTCACACAAGATTACTGTAAATAGTTTACAGTGTTTGTTGATGCTTCCAGAAGGTAGATAGTACTACAAGCCTAGAGTTAAGACGGAAGTTACGTGTCGTGTGTGTGTGATTACAAATCAGCTCACATGCGGGGCAGTGGTAGTGTGTGTGTGTGTGTGTGTCTATGTGTGTTTCTTTACTGTAGCCGGTGGTTGAGTATTTGGTGACAGATGGTAGAGCACCTCAGCCAGATTAATAGCTGGATTGTCCATCCAATCGGATCTGGCCTGCAGTGTTGGCAGGGTGTGGTAAAAATAGTCTGACTCGTCTAATCTGCTGTGTGTGTGTGAGGAATTGTGTGTCTTTTTCCCATTTGTGTGTATTAGTGTTGTTCATGAGACAATAAGTGAGTGCTGACTGTGCTGTGTGCGCGTGAAGTTACCGACAGGTGACCTTTGAATGGATGTACAATCACTGTTGCACCAGAAAATGTACAAACAACTGAGGAAAACTTATATCTAATGGTAGCCATGGCAACAGGTTCAGCCTTTCCTCTAGCCTGTTGGTTGCGCTGCATTGATTTACACTCTGTATGAATTTATTAGCAGCTTCCCATAATTGGTGGATCATGATCAGCCTGCCTGAGATGTTGCAGGTAGCGAAGAATATCTGAAAGATGCAGTACCTGCCGTCTTTACGCTGTTACATCAATATCAATGCAGTGAATTAATATCACGGTGTCATATGAGCCCATCAGAAAAGAAAGTGTGATAAACAGTTTGTTTCTTTCACATGAATGTCAAAGGTCACTGAGATGAGTTGTTTAATTCCCCTTTGTTTTTCTTCTCTTTTCTCCCACAGATCTTTGCGATCTTCGCCTTCTCGACATGTGGCAGCTACTCAGGCATGTTCAAACTGAGCGTGGAGTGTAAAAACCGATCAGAAAGCGATCTAGGCATAGAAGTAGAATTTGAATATCCGTTCAGGTATGTATTATGTTCTCGATTTAACCAAGTATAGAAAAAGTTAAAAACAGTTGTCATCACACACTTCTATTGCATTTCCATTTCAATAAATTACCTGGGCTCCACTTTTAATGCTACTTTATAGAAAAGGTTTATAGAAAATGTTTTTAAAGAATTGGATTTGAAAACAAACTAAAAAAAAACTTTTCCTCCATTGTTTGGTGCACATGAAGTAGCACCAAAATTGATATGAAAAAAAATATATTTAATAAAAATATAAATTAAAGATGTTTTTTTTTTTTTCTTTCTACCTGGAAAAATGAACCCTCATTGACGGTTCAAGGTCTAGTTTCTTTTAATTCTCCTTTCAACCTACTTTGCCAGCGAATGATGATGAGGTCATCCTGTTAAAATGATAGTCATGGAAAAGTCTGTCATTTAAGTGTATATATATATATTTAATAGATAAAATTAAGACACACAGTACACATAGACACATACCCCTATATATGATCATGTAACAACCACCAACATTTCTAAGAGGTTGCTTTTGGCTTCTAACAAAACAAGTAAACACAAGTGAAGAATTAGCTTGAATTAGCTTGCAATGTCAAATCTGTTCATTTGTTTAATTTTAAAACCGTAAACTAAACTGTTACCATTGTATAAATGTTAAAATGTAAATAAACTGTTGTGGGTTTTGTTAGCAATGAACAAAAACAAAACAAACAAACTTACTAACAACAAAATGTTTGCGTGTCCAGAATTTATGCGAAGCTATGCTAGCATTTCCTAAATGTAGCTTTATAATTTCCACACAGTTGTGAGCTGGTTATTCTCATATTTTATTCAGGAAGATGTTTCCTAAAAAATAAAGCTGGTAATTTAGAGGCGCTATTCCCCTTATCCTTTCTTACTATCTTATTAGTCTCTGGTGGAAATTACTCAAGTAAACCTGCTGACATGACGCTGGTAAAACCTGCTCTGTTAAAAGTATGATTTCTGCAGTGAAAATGTTGTTTATCCACACATTTTTTAAAGATAATTTACATAATCAAAAGCTAAAAAATTAGCATTTTGAAAGCTGGAAGAAAGTAATTTGGGTTTTTTTTATATGCAAAAACGTCTCAGGCAATTGTTGAACTGGTCAGTATACAGCAGGAATCACCAAATCCAGACCTCTTGGGCCAGAAGGTTTGTGTCCCTGTGCTAACACACCTGACTCAAATTAATAAGTTATTGTGCAGAACTTCATGGGCTGTTAGATCCATTTAATGTGACTCAGGTGTGCAGGAGTAAGGAAAGCTTTCTAGAAACTGGACCAGGAGGTCCAGATTTGGTGATCCCTGGTATATAGGCTACGCTTAAATACCATAATGCGGGTTACTCAAGTTGGCATGAGGGCCACAATCCTGCAGGTTTTCAATGTAACCCTTGTCCAACACACCTGAGATCGATCCAACAGCCAATGAAGTTCTGCACAACGACTCATTAATACGAGTCAGGTGTGTTGGAGGAGGGCGACATTGAAAACCTGCAGGGTCGCGGCTCTCATAGGACTGACTTAAGTAACCCTGCCATAATGTTATGCAATATTTCAGAAGCTCATCAAACATTTTCTTGTCAGAGGTTTGATTTGTAAATAGTAAGGTAGCTTTACCGAATAAGTGGTTGTGTTGCAAGGAGAAGTTAGTTGGTTTGGTCCTTAACTTCCTCAGTCTTGAACCTCAATGCGTCCCACATGTTTTAAGTTTTTTGGGATAAATGTGTGTTGAATGAAATAAATGCAATGGTGATGATGGAAAACACAAGAAGTCATGCTTCAGTAAAGTGCAAGTTTCTCAACTGTGTACTTACAATGAATACAAAATTTGAATAGAAGCACTTTTTACCACTGATCTCAATTAATGCAACATGCTATGCGTGTGTAAACTATTAGCCCCATACTGGTGAATGATACGCCACAATCTGCCTGTTCTCACTGCTTCTCTTTCTCCGTCCCGTGTCCATCCTCAGGCTTCATCAGGTTTACTTTGATGCCCCCACCTGTAAGGGAGAGAACCGGGAACGTCTGTTCCTGGTTGGGGACTACTCCTCTTCAGCTGAGTTCTTTGTCACCATTGGAGTCTTTTCCTTCCTCTACTCCATGGCAGCCCTCTCTGTGTACTGTTTCATCCTGGAAAAGTACCGCGAAAACAACAAGGGGGCCCAGATTGTGAGTTTTTGTCTTTTATTCTTGCTTTGCAACTTTGCAATTGTTAAATCAGCGATTTTTGGTTGTTTAAGAAAAATAAAGTTGGTGTGTTGCTGATCTCCAGGACTTCGGTGTGACGGCAGTATTTGCCTTCATGTGGCTCGTGTCTTCGTGTGCTTGGGCTAAAGGCCTATCAGATGTGAAAACAGCCACTGATCCAGAAGAGGTCATCTCTCTCATCGCAGCCTGTGATGAGCAAGAAAATCGCTGCCGTGAGATCTACGACCCAAAGGTGTCTGGCCTCAACACCTCTGTGGTAAGTACCAAACATCTGACTGAGTTAAACTATCGAAGTCAAAACAAAAATAAAATTATTAAAGGTACAGTGTGTAAAAAAATCAAAGGTCAATGGCAGAAAAATGTGATGTATAATTGAAAACTGTGTTTCTATTTATGTGTAATCGCTGCACTAGAATAACTGTTATGTGTTTATTTTCTTAGAATAAGTCATTTATCTCTGCTGCTTGGGGGGTGCACATATGAGGACTGCCATATTTGTTCCACCATTTTTACTACAGTGTTCCTGAACAGACAAAACAATGTGTGTGAAGTGAGAACCCTCTGAACTTTAAAGGAATAGTACACCCACAGAATGATGTGCGTTCATTTTCTACTCACCCTCATCCTTAACAAGACTCTTGCGCTTTTTTAATACTAACGGCCACCATACTTTTGACAACAGCGCTTGGAATATGAAGTAATTTGAAAGAAAACACATTTTCTTTCAAATACCAATCTTTACCACTAGATGTCAGTAATTCTTACATACTGTACCTTTAACAGCAGACATGTTTTTCCTTTCTGCCACACAGGCTTTTGGCTTCATCAACCTGATCCTGTGGATTGGAAACCTGTGGTTCGTCTTCAAAGAGACCGGCTGGCTGGCTGCATTCTCTGGAACATACGTCCCATCACAGGAGAAGCAGCCCGCTCCTGATTCCTTCGGTCAGGGAGGCTACGGACAGCAGGACCCCTATGCTGGCTCCCAGGGAGGGTACCAGCCCGATTATGGCCAGCAGGGAGGCTACAACGAGGACGGAGGATACAACCAGGGCTATGAGCAGCAGCCCACCTCCTACTCTAATCAAATGTGAGCCTTCCCAGCCAAACCACAGCTGCAGGATGGTGAGTACGTTTCATGAGCACATGGACCTGCTGGAACTGCATAAAAACATCTCAGAGGAAATGACCTAATCTGATCTTTAATTCTAGTATGATGTAGCACTGTTTCTCAAATGGGGGCAGGTGTACCCCTAGGGGTACTTTGAGACACTCCAGGGTGTACGTGAATTTTTTAAAGGGACTAGAGGCAGGATTAAGAAATAAGACTCGCGACTGGTGCTGCGGGTAACTGTAGCCACCAGCCAAGCCGTCCGGAAGCACGCACAAACAGATTCTATAACATTGTTTATTACGCTGGTAAAGTCTTTTTCTTTGTATTTCCACTTTTTAGTGGTCTTTCAGTAGATCTGGATTGTTTGCTGACGGCAGAAGTATCCATAACCCATGCAGTGTTTGAATTCACCGCGACCATCTCCTTTCTGTATCAAAGAGATCAGGGACGCATATGCAGCGTCAATTGAATACTGAATACACCGCTCATGGTCACTGAATACATGTGTGGATTTTCAGCTTTGGGTCAGAAAACAACCAGACTTTTTAGTGCTTTACTACCTCAGCTGCTAACTTTCACATTGCATTATTTTAAATGGGGTGAACTTTTTCCAGTCTTGACCGCTCGGAGATGCTTCTACCTTCACCCAATAATACTTCTCAGTCTGTACAGTCTTGTTGGCTGTACTCTGTGTTTTCTTTTTTAGATAAATGCATCTGAGTTGGAACAGTATTCAGCGTGTTGCCAAAGGACACGTTTAAGGGGAAGTTCGTTTTTTTTCAATCTGGACCTATTTTTTTTTTTTTACCATAAAATCCGTTCATTTACTCACCCAGACAGTTTTGGTGCAACTTGAAATCCTTCAGGAGATATTTAGATCCACTCCAGATCAGCATATGTCCAATATAATGGCAGTGATGGTGCAACCGCGCGCAGCCTCTAAATAAGGCATTATCTGCCACAAACTCCTTCATTTCACCAATATTTTGTTACGAAACATTAGTCGGACCCCCTGTAAGCTCGATGTGGCTTTTTTGTGGTGATTCGTCCTTATTTACAGACGTTTTTACTGCGGCAGCTTTGATGACGTCACTATTATGCGACACCATAACAAGTAAATGTCTGTAAATAAGGACGAATCACCACAAAAAGGCTGCTTTGAGATCACAGGGGGGGTTGTGGCAGATCATGCCTTATTTAGAGGCTACGCGCAGTTTCACCATCACTTCCATTATACTGGACATACGCTGATCTCGAGTGGATCTAAATATCTCCCGAAGGAATTCAAGTTACTCCAAAACTGTCCGTTTGAATAAATGAATGGATTTCATGCTAGAAAATAGGTACAGATTGAAAAGAAACTAACTTCCCCTTTAACCAGGAAAACTGAGGAATAAAAGCACTGATCCTCCAGTTGGCAGGCGACTGCTTTTGCTCCTGAGTTCATGCCAACAGCAGTGGCTGTAATTGTTCCTTCTTTCCAGACAGGCCACCAGAAGATCAGTCAAATGTGACTGAAGGGGAATCAAAGGGACAAAATTCAAGGCTTTACCAGTATGAGTTTGACTAATCCAGATGGTATCGCCCATAGCTACACACTTTGATTCAGAATTTCCTCTTTTGCACGATTATTCTTGGAAACACTGTGAGGAAAGGCCAAGAAGGTTTTTTTTTTAAACTATGACCTTTAAACAGCTACAGTTAAATATTTAAGTTGGTGGAGATGAATCAAAGAGCAATCAGACATTATGCAGGCGATTCGTTTCTTATAAAGCTTGCAAACTGTCTACAAATCCAGCAGATAAAGAAGAGACATCCGTGAAATTATTCATTTTCATATATTTAACATAAAATGAATGAATAATTCTAGTCTGAAAAGCAGCTCTAATCATTGCGATGACTTTCTTCTTCAGAAACAACGTCTGCAATACTGCAGCAGTTGTTCATTCAAACATCGTGTGTTTATGCAACAAAGGTGAGAGGCGTATGACGTAGGGATGGATGAATAGTGTGCAGTTTGTACTACGGCTCCCTGTGAGCCCTTTGATCTCATCCCGCTACAACCACCAGCTCTCTTTGCTCTTTGAGTTACACTACCCTCAGAAGTCTAAAAACTATGCTGATCTTTTTGATGTTGTGCGCGGAGGCTGTAGTATACTCTACCTGACTGCTAACACTGCACACAGCCCTGCAAGAGTCAGAAATATGAATTTTATGTTTAATCATCTCTCTGTATGCACTCAGTGTGTCCTCTTTGATGGCAGTTAACCTGTTAGTTTGGTAATATGTCTGAACATTGATCGTGTTTTTACTGCAATTTTTAAAAATAACAAGTAATGATTGAAACAGAACCTTTTTTTTTAAATCTAATACTCATCTAATTGGTTTTTATAGGGTAATCCTTGCAAGCAAAACAGGGTTTAATATAACAGTTCAGTAGATCTGCAATCAATATTACCGTTCTTGTATTGGGGATAAGAATTTGTTCATAGTAGCTTGTTTGGTTCATTTAAAAATTAAAAGTACTCACCACAGTTTTACTGTTTACATGTAGATACCATGTAAATACTGTTCTGGCTGCTGCTGTTAAATGTAGAGATGCACCGATCCCATATCCGGATTGGATATCGGCTCCGATGTTGACTAATTAGCTGGATCGGATATCGGATGAATGAGGCCGATCCCGCATTTTTTTTTAGTAATATCATCCACAGCAATGCAGTTACAGCGATCTTCTTTTTGTTGCTAATGTCCACTTAATTTGTTGACAAATAATATTAAGTAGTAAATTTATATCTGTGTTAATTTGTTACTTTTAAAAAATGGTAAGTAAATTGTCAAGCCTGATGCCTTGACTAACATATCGTAACATATCGAAGTATATGGTTCATTCATTCAACAAAGGTATGGGATCGTATTGGCCGATAGACTCAGCCCAGGTATGGTATGGGATTGGATCAGATAAACTGGATTGGTGCATCTCTAGTTAAATACAGCAGGCTATTTGTCTGGGTTTATCTATTTTCATGTGATAAGATCATTTTTCTTTTACAAAAACAATATATTTCTACAATGTAATAAACAAAATATACCCTGTGTATGTTAACTGCATAGTAAAATACAGCAGTCTTGGTAGTTGTGTCACTTTTTCTATGGCCTGCGTGCATTTAATTCTTCGCTTTTTAGAACAGTAGAAAGAAATATGCAGTAGTTTTGCATCTACTGCAGAAAAATAGGCAATGTTAGACTTCCTGGCAAAAGCTAAACATACATTTTTTATTGTTTCTTATTAAGTCATACTACTCAGCTTCTTCAAAAGCACAATATATGAATGACATATTTGAGCTAAAATGGCCTAAATCAGGAATCTATATTTACAACATCATTATTTCCTGGAATTGACCCATATTGTCATTAGTAGTATTAGTGTCTGTATTCATGGAAGCTCACTGTTTGAATAATGTGATCAATTGCTTTTATTTAATATTTTCTTTCCCTCTTCTTTCTCTTTTTTTCCATCCCAGGGCAAGCTTGTGATTCTGGGGCACGGTTCTTGACCACCACCTGCGTTTTCCTCGCTCCTCTGTTTGTCTGTTTGTGTATCTGTGAGTCGACAGGCGCAGGGATGGAGGGGGGTGGGAAGGGGGGAGGGAGGGGGGGGGGGTGTACTCTTGGGGCTGGGAAAGGGATGGCCACCGGTGGAGCAGGGTGCTGGGGCGGGGCATGGGGCGGTGTGGGGGGTCTTCGCTGTAACATGATGTTTATTCTCGTGATGTATTTAACTGTAGAAGACAACGGAGGATTGTCTGTTTGGTTATACGAGAAAAACTTGAATACAAATACCAAAACATTCGTTGATGAAGATTTAAAAGAAATCTTGTAATGGAAAAGACTTACATTTATGAGGAAAAAAATTGTAGTAATATTTAACTTGGGAGAATGTATTTGTCTGTGCTGTGTAAATATCAACATGCTGATATATATGATTATATGTACACAGTTGAATAATTGTGCACTCCATATTAGTTGTTATACAACAAATGTTGAGCACAGAGTTATTCAATTGCATTTACTTTGGTTCTGTTTAGGAGCTCACTTAGTTCAATCTTTACCCCTCAGTTCCCCTTAAACAGCTCATTACACAATCATGTTTTTATTTACTCAGAATACAAACATCTTTTTTTTTTTTCTTTTCCTCGGTTTGCTTTTTTTTATTTTTATGTGATATGATCAGGATTATTGATAGGACTTAATCAGGGTGAAGGTTGTTGCAAATGCAAATGTTAAAAAAGAAAAGAGAAGATATTTATCTGTGTAAAAAATGAGCAAAGAAAGAGATTTATGGTAGTGGTAGTGGTTGAAGTTGGTTCTTAGCATGTTGTTTTGACTATGTTTTTATATGTAAATATTTTTTTTTTCCATCACACATCACAGTCAAGAGTGGATGAATTCTTGTGATACACTCGATATTTTAAATCCCAACATCTAAAATCCAAAAATTGTGTAGGGACAAGGAAATTTCGTGAGCATCTCATATTTGCTGTGCTGTTCCAGAATCTGCTATAGTGCTGTCAGTATGGAAATCGTGAATTGGGCAGTGAACAAGAGTTTTAGCGACGTGTGTTTGTTTATTCGTTTGGATTTGTGTAACGGCATCCAACCATTTTTGTCGATGAACTTCGTCCTGTTTTCAGTCGCCTTTTATGTGGTCCAGAGAGTTGTAAGACAGAGTTATATAGTTTTTTAACTGGTGTTTCTATTACACTGTAATCAGTGACATACATACTCACATTAACATGAAGTTAAAGGTAAACAAGAGTAAAGTTTATTAGATTTCAAAGCGCTTGGTTATGCCACATATTATAATGAGGCAGTTTGAACAATACGCCTCCATATATATATATGTATAATCCTCCTGCATCCTCTTTTTTTTCTTTTTCTGATGGCAAGCCAGTTTACTGCATGCAACCTCCTCCTTATATCCCAAAACATTCATGATCGTATATGAGAAGCTGAGGCTCAAAGCTGCAGATAAGTGCAAATATACATTTGATACGTCATAGTGGTCACTGCACAGCACATACTAAACAGCAGCTCTGTTATATTCTACTTAAAGCACAAAGTGAGTGCTGCAATAATTAGTTTCATTAAGATATAAATACACTGGTATGGCTGCCAATTCTACGTTTGGATATTCACGAGCATGTTTGCCAAATGGTAAGAAATGTGTTTTGATTGGGTAGTTCTGCTTCCACATTTCTCATCAGAGTGGGTTATTCATATCCAGTATATCATCGTCCATTGTACAGACATTCATTTGTTTAAAAAAATCAGGGTTCTTTGATTCAGGCAGTGTAGAGGCTACTGGCTTTCTCTCTTCCTCTAGTCCCACCACCTCTGTTTTTTCTCTCTGTCTTTCTTTCACTTGTAGCTCTTATAAATATGCTGAAATGAAATATACTCTGTTGTTAGTGGTGAATGATGTCTTGTGATACTCTCTAAGCCTTTGGATAGTGCTGTGTTTATTGTGTATGATGTATTCATATTAGTATTTATGATAATGATAAGTGAGAGAGAAAAAAAAATATCCAAGACTCTCCAGAATTCTGATGTATTCTTATTATATGGGATCCATGTGAAACAAAATGAAATAAACTTGAAATTATTCTGTTGAAGGTTAAAATGTCTTTTTCTATTCAGCAGAACTAAGCATCCTTTTAAGTCACCTGTTTTGGTTTATTTCAGATTTATTTGTATTTATTAACATCAGAATGTTGATACAAGTAATATGATATTTTAATTTGATCCTTATCATCATGGATATCTGCCCTCTAGTGGTCGTAAAAGCAACGGCACGTCAATTTGAAAAATGGCGTGCTTGGATGCAGTCCAGTTGAATTAGTAGAGTATTTTAGCCCTAACTGGGGTCAGTTTCTGACTTCAGACAAGTAAGATTGTCACTGCGTCACCCAACCAGGAAGTGACGCAATTTCTTTGTAGCATTTTTTTGTATGTTACCAGGGTAACCTGCAAAATGCAACCCAGAATGGGTTGTGAAAAGTCTGGATTTTATCCCTGACATAGTTTTTTTTCACTCTCTCAGTTTTGCTTTTTTTTTTAAAATATCACAGAAGTTGGAAAAATGTTTTCATATGTTTGATTTTTATGTTTTTTTGTTTGTTTGTTTGTTTTTTCCAATCCAAATTAATGAAAAAGTGTGTGTGAGCCACCATCTGATCTCCCTCCCTGCCTCTTTGGAAGTCTTTTTTTTTTTTTCTTCATCTTTTCTGAGGTATAAATGTTCATATAAGTTTATTTCCCCCTGAGCAGAAGATCTTCTGTATATGGTCATTTAAGCTGGAGGAATCTAACAGCTCTCAATGACTGAAGAGGCTAATCCAAATGAAAGCGATCCAGTTTCTCATGTACGGCGTTGTTTATTAGTGCAAAACAAACATTGACCAGCGCTTCAGCTGGTGGTGAAATGAAGCAGGTGCCGGGCTGGAAGACAACTGGACAGTTAAAGCAGAGTGGCGTCTTCACTGGCTAGAAGAACTCAGTGGTACAAAAAAAAAAAGAGCAACAGTTGGAAAAAAAAGCCAGCAACCCCCCTCCCCCCAAAAGAAAATACAAAAGCAAAGTGAATTTGAGACAATAAAAAAGAGTAAATTGTCCAAATATTCTTTATCTTGCAAGTGTACAATATTGATAATACTACATGAATATTCAAACAGACTTTAAAGTTTAGTGCAAGTACACACATGTACTTTTGGTTTAATAGTCTTTTAGTTATATTTTATGGAATGAATCTGATCATACAAACTTATGTTGGATATACTCAAAGTGGCAATAACAAAACTCAATGGTGTGAGAGTTAAGTTTGATTGATCATTTCTCATGTTAGACCTGATTTATTGTTAGTCTTTTGAGTGAAGTTTACTCCATACAAATACCTTTAACATTTATCCACTTGTAAGAGAATGGCTCAGTTAGAAATGTAACTGCTAAAGAAAAGACACAGCAGATGGTTCATCTGGTGTCTGAGTCATTCCTGAATGTTGAATACACATTCCAGTAATGGTTCACAGTAGCAGCCCATATGAATCACTTCAGATAACTACAGTTGAACTCTCAATAACACCTTGTTTGACAAAATGTAAATGAGGTGCAAAGAAATTAAAACATGCATGCACCACATAAAACTCCACTCTTGTTGTATACATGGCGTATTCATATCTGTAGATGTGAATATACTGTGTGTGGAGTGCATAGTTATAAAGTTTAACAAGGTTTTAAATGAAAAATAATTGGGATCTTGTATAGAGCAGGGGTCTGCAACATTTACTAATAAAAGAGCCATTTTCAATCACCACTTTTGAGCCAAAAATCTAATAATATCCAATACAGTACTACACAGACATTGTCTAACTCTTAATTTCCAATATCCGATATTAACTGATACTGATCTATACAGACAACTTTAAAGTTGTATCTCTAGTATTTTAAGAGACACAACTATATTCTGCCCCGACAGAAAAGTTCCCAATATAGGCTTAACTCAGCCAGAGGAGTTCGTTTTGGATACCTGACTGCCATATATCAGATACTAGCAGGTATTAGCCAACATGTGGCTAATTATAATGTTTCTGTCAACTTGGCAACTTAATCAACAACTAAACTCCGTTACAAAATCTTGCAAGGTTAGTAGAAATATTGGTATGATAAAAAACTATAACAATATTTTCCGATTTCACATTTAAATGTCATTATTGGCCAATAATATTGGTAGGCCGATAATGTTAGACATCTCTACTTCAAATGAATTGGAATAAACAAAACTAAACATTTTTTGTTTGTTTTTTTAAGTGCTGTGACAAAGAAAATGCCAAACCTGTGGACCACCAGATTTCATAGACACAAACCTGATCAATATTGCTGACATTGCTTGACTGATCTCAGATGACTGAATCAATTTGCTGGGTCAAGGTGTTTGTTGTCATTTTAATGGTACTGTCCTTAATGATTCGTAGAGAGACATACAGTATGTGCTAAGTCATAACACAATAGCTATCAGTGTAGCATGAACTTTGTACATTTTGCAGTAAATTCTGCGCAAAAGTTGAATATCCTGAGCTTTTGTGAGTAGTGCCTGTATTACATAGCTACAAGAAGAGGTGCATAATGGATTAAGTCATCTTTTGCTGAACTGATGCTTGATTAAACTTAATTGAACTTCAGGGAGAATCGTTGTGGCTGCTAATGGGGATCCACATTTTTTTTAACCCCCCTCCAAAAAAATAATAATAATAAAAATAGCTTAAATGAAGAGTCATTTGGAAACGGTAAGAAACGGATCTTCTAGGGGAGCCGAGACAAAAGTGCAGACTCTTTTAACATATTTGGACTATCCATTTGTTCTTGCTTGTCTAAGATCATTAGTTATTTTTTTCATTGCAAATGAGACGTGTGAGGGAGTAGATTAGTATATTCATCAGTTTTTATTCCTTTGAAAAAAAATGTATGGAAAAAAATGCAGGTGTCATATTAATAATTTTCTGACCATTAACCTAAATTGCCAAAAAAAAAAAAAAGTTTTATATGTAATTAGGTGGGATTTTATTATTAAGTAGGTACAATACATGTTGTAAATGGTATTTATTTTTCCTCCGTAATGAAAAACTATTAATTCCACACAGAAAGCGGCTATGTAACCAGTAACTGCATTATATTATGTTGCTATGTTATTCTCTGCGGTGTCAACAGTGACTCCCCTTGAGGAAAGAGAAAGCCAACGCCCCGTGCATATACATTCAGCTCCTCCACTCGTCCCCTCCTCAAACCAACCAGCAGGGCTATTTCAACAAGACCTTACAGAGGGAAAAGGTGATTCATCCGCCTGAAAAACGAAGTGGAAAAAGTTCCTCTGCTTCTCTGCTAACTTAAAGAAGAGCATTAATCAACGACAGTGGATATTTGTTCAAACGCTGTTGGTCTCTTTCTGACAAGTCTCCTGCAACAGCTCCTGCCATTTCAGTAGCTTTTTTAAGAATGGCTGATACGACTGCGACCAGCCCTGCGGCCAACTGCCTGGAGAAGCTGAAAAGTTACGTCAAGACCCAGAAAGGTTTCATCCTCGCAGCAGAAATAGTAAGTTTACTGACCCGAGAAAGAAACGTGCAACTTTCAGCTTCTGTGCTGCTCAGTTCTGTTTACAAAGATTCCTCTAATACGCCTGCAGCTTATTAATATTTCATAGCTTGTTAAGTGAGTTAATGTATCGCTATTGCCAAGTGAGGGAGATATGGGGAACTATTTAAACTAGTTTTTGTGCTCTACGTGCTCAGTTCTCACGGTTTTCTCACTGGAATGGCAGGCATGTGGTCGGGGGGTGAGGGCTCATGACCAAAGGTTAAGGGTTTCCACCTGTCACTGTTTTTCTCATTTGGTACCAAAGAGCCAAATGCTGAGTGTTAATATTGTAAACATTAACAAATTAACAAAAGTTCAACAGCCTAGCGTCTCTAATCTGGCTTCCCCGTTTACACTTAAAGCTGCACTATTTGTGGGCGGAATATGGATGTTTAACCTGAGGTGAAGAGGAAATGAAATGCATATCACATTACACACTGTATAATGGTCCATAAGGCCCCCCCCCCCCCCCCCCCCCCCCCCACACACACACACACACACACACACACTTTCTGTCTTTGCACATGTGGTTTTAGTGACCTGAAATATTTGCACCTACAGAGGTGGAAGTAGACACATTAGAGCAAAACCCGCAAGCCCTAATAATAAAGTTGTCCAAAGTACAATCTCTTCCTGTCTGGGAAGAGTTTTGTATATTGTTCTTAATCACGTTTGCACATGAATGCTTTCGTTTGCATTTCACAGTGGTGTGCTCTCATACACAGGGGCCTCTGTGACCCTCATGTTTTGCATAACTCCTGCATTTTCACTTGCTTTGTATTTAAATACTGCTCCAGAAATACTGTACTTTAAAGTTTTGAGTTTAAGTGATCTCATTATGTGACTTTTTACTCTTTTTACTTTACATGTTTGTTACATTTGTGTCTTTACTCAGTTTAGATATGAAATAGGGCTGGACGATAATTCAATATCAATATATATCGATCGATAGAGGTTTTTTCAATATAAAAAAAAAGAGGGTCAATAAAAGTTCGATACAGAAGCACATTTTTTTCTGCTGTAGCCTTTCGGGTAGCATGATACTACAGTCACTCCTTCCACCAAACCAATCACAAACACAGACCGAGGCAAAGGCTGAACTGGAATTCAGTGTTATGCCCCTTTCAGACTTGCACTGGAAAGCGGTAATATTGGGAACTCTGTCCTTTATAACGCTGCATTCAGACATGCGTACCGGTAAAATGGCTTCAGTGTGAACTATATTATAAGTAGGTCAACTAGCAAAAGCTTAAATGGCCGGGGCTGCACCTAAAATAGCTCTGAATTTGATAATGGCTTCTTTTTTTTTTGATAAATATCGATATCGATCGATACAGATTGTTTTTTATCGATAATCTTTTTTTCTATATCGTCCAGCCCTAATGTGAAATAGGTATTTGCCCTGTAAAATGTGGTGTTTCTATGATTTGGGTTACCTAACAGCTGAGACGTATCTGATTGCACCACATAAACTCCACCTTTAGCAATGACACCATTTAAGTGCCATAAATATATTTTTACTGTGGCTTTACTACAGAGAATGATTGAAAATTACTTCTACTGCTATGTTGTATTATAAAAGCTTCTCATCAAGCACATGCATCTGATTACTATGATACACCTGCTAGGTTTATTACAGTTAATGTAAAACATCTGTATTATTACCTCAGTTTC
This sequence comes from Atherinomorus stipes, assembly GCA_023101725.1. Taxonomy (NCBI): domain Eukaryota; kingdom Metazoa; phylum Chordata; class Actinopteri; order Atheriniformes; family Atherinidae; genus Atherinomorus; species Atherinomorus stipes. Next base: position 242,984 of record JALJCO010001880.1, on the reverse strand, counting down.
TAAACATGAGGAAAAAAACAGATCTCTTAACTTAAGCTCATTATAAAGCAGGCTCTCAGATCTTGTTGGTCAGTGGTCCACCCACTCGTAGAGGCTGCTTTTTTTTTTTTTTTTTTTCCTGCAGTAATGGAAATTCCAGACTGGTGTGAAGTTTAGTCCGGGGAACAAAGAATGCACAAACTACTCAGCCCACATTTCTGTTGCTATTCAAGGATAAACTGTAGGCTGAACTTGATGTCAGTGATAGCTTGCTGTTTCCTCTGCTGCTCGCAGCTTCTCTGGAACCTGATAAAACTCTAAGGAAGTAATCTGTGATGGTGAAAGTCTGAAATAGTTTTGAAAGTAGTCCGAGGGATGTGGGGGAGAAACAGGAAGACACATGTCATTACTGCTTATTGTGCTGATTTCCAATTGAAGAGGAAATGGGGTGTTTAACCCCAGCAGGGTTACTCAAATCCTCCAGCTGGTAAACCAAAAAATTAAGGCTGGAATGATATTTTATGCATTTGCATTGGCATAAACATGACCATTTTGGAGCTTGTATCAGCCTGTAACTTTACAGGTCACACACCCATATAGTCCAATTTTCTGTTTGTCAAGTGGCACGATCAGGCCAAGAGTGATAAGCGGGGATGAGTCATGCGCTTTGCCGTGTACGAGTATGAAGCAGTGACATCGCTCTGATAGCTGGAAGCTTCTTGACTGATTTCTCAAACTTTGTGGAGAAATGAGATGAGAGCAAAGCACGGTGCGCAATACAGTGATTAATTGAAACTCTGCTCTCCTCATCACTCAGTCAGCACACATGGTTTCCGTGTTTTAAAAAACGAAAGAAGGGAAAAAAGAAGAGAGAAACGCCCCAGAAAGTGTGTGACTTCCCTAGCAACTGTTGCTGTTTGGTGTGTCTCTGCACCACGGATTGTTGAGCTCTTTTGACTCTCATGTTGCTCCTGACTATAATTAGCCAACCGTTACCAACAATTTCCCTCCTGTCAATTTAAAAAAGCAGCTCATGACACTGATGGGAATAGATCCTGGCTGCCCCCCCCCCCACCACCACCACCACTGCAAACAGATCCAGCACTGTGTGGTCCAATATAAAGGTGTCAACATCTCAGCGCTTTTCTTGTTCAGAGGGACTCTTGTGTCGTGGGCGTTTCTGTGCGACGGCGTCTTCAGCAGCTACTGGGAGCAGCCGGCTGCGGCCTGAATAGAGCTGCTTTTGTGTTGCACTTTGGCCTCGGCCTCTTCACTGCTCTACAGAGGCAGTCTGTGCCAGTCTCGAGAACACATGAAGTACTGATGCATGTGCCTCGCTGACTGGCTGTGGGTTGCATGGGAGGGGAGGGGAGGCTGTGACAGATGTAGGGCTGGTGTCAAGTCAGTTAAGTGTATCATGTAAGTTGCAGTGATTTGACGCTGTTTACTGAGTAGTCTGTGTCTGCGAATAAACTGGAGTAATGTGCATTATGTGTGTGTTATTTTATCAAATACAAATCAGAGTCAGATTTATGGGAATTATCACAGAACTAACTCAACTAATGCTGCAAGATATCAGATTTTTGTAAATATTTTGGAAATCAAATGTGTAAAACGAAGAATCTGCTGTTAGAATTATCAGAATATATTAACTATATTTTCAGTATTGAGAAACTGTATGAAAGTTAGAGTTTTTGTCTCTTTATTAGCCTTACTTGCAACAAGCTAATTACAGAAAGCAGGGATTGTCGCCCTGGCAGCTCATGATGTTGCACATCCAAGTTGTTACAACAACCCATAATAGATGAACCAAACATTGTGTCTGAAAAGACCATTTGCATTTTTATTAGCCATCATGATTTGTCTTGTGAACTCTTAAAGGTACAGTGTGTAAGAATTGCTGCCATCTAGTGGTAAAGATGGGTATAGCAATAGGTTCATATGGCTAGCATTGTTGTGAATATACGGTGGCTGGCAGTGGGCATAATTCTCCCAGACATAAAGATGTTTTCACCTGTGAGTGGATCCAGTAGTGTCAGGTGTAGCTATGACTATACAGTGGTAGGGCTGGGCGATATAGACCAAATATCATATCATGAAATTTTTGTTTTAGATGACGATATATGATATATGCAGGTATTTTTACCCCAATTTGCATGAATGTTTCATTTTATATCAAACACCTTTTTTTTTGTATTGAAACATGTTTCGCTTAAAAGGTATACGTTGCTCCACTTCAGTGATGGAATTGACAAAACACTGGTTAGAAATGTTTGTTAAATTGAAATAATTCAAGATAGTTGGCTGGCCTTGGGAAGGATTGTCTTCCAGACAGATAGTTTAGATAATCAAGTGACACCTTTGTTGTCAGAAGGAGTTCGTCAAGGTGCAGTTGGATAATTACAAAAAATAAATAAACATTTGCACAACTAATATCGCGATATAACAGTATATGTAAATCTCTCTCATGTAAATTGTAAATATCATATCTCCCTCATCATACCTGTATATCACCCTGCCCTATACAATGCGTAACTACTTTTAATGTCTTTTAAACAAAGGTACAGCAATTTTAAAGTTCAGAGGGTTTTCACTTCACACACATCGTTTTGTCCATTTAAGGACACTGTAGTAAAAATGGTGGTAAATATGGCAGCCTCCATGTATGTGGACCTCCAGCAAGCAGATATAAATGGCTCATTCTTGGAAAATAAACATTTAACAGCTATTATAGTTACGCGAGAACACATCAATAGAAACACAGTTTTGAATTATGTATTACTGGTACATTATTATATGATACATTACATTATTACATTACATTATTACATTATATATTACATACATCTGCCATTGACCTTTGATTTTGTTACGCACTACACCTTTAAGGCCCATTTGTGCTCTATGCTACAGATACAGAGCCTTTTGCTTGTGTTCTGATTCCTTTTCATGCATTATTTAGTCTGTTTTCAGAGAACTTTCCTCTTTGTAGTCTGAGGTAGCAGAAGGCAATACCACCAGAGACTGTGGGGGCAGTGTAGAGTTGTAGAGCTGACGTACGACCAGTGAAAGGAACAAAGAAAAAGAGGAAGCTGCTATGTATTTAATGGCTGCGCAGACCCCTGTGGTCTACTACACTGCCTCTTTTTACGTCTCTTTCTCAGAACATTCATTATTGTGAGCTCCTCCATCGTTGCCATCTTTGTTTTCTAAAACCATTGGCAGAACTCTGAGGTGGACTCTAAACTCTGCATCGCCCTCTGGTGGGCGTACTCCCTAACAACCGTGCCGATGTAAAAGTGAGTATAAGGACAGGGATGTTTGAAACATACTTAAAAGGGGTACATGAACCTTAAAGACGCACCACAGAACTTTTAGCAGTATTCTCAGTGATGTGCCCCCTATCGACGACTAAATTGGCATCCATCTTGCATCCTACCTACACCGTGAGCTCACTCAAGCCGGTCTTATCTTGACTGTTGTCTTATCCCTTGTTATGTCCCCTCCTCTCTTTCTTTTCCTCTCTTCCTCTGTTGTTTCCTTGCGTTTCTTTGCTGAATCCGCTATGGTGCGTGTTCAAAACAACTGTTCCATTTGTTAGCATATGACGTGGTGCGCACTGTGCAACCAAGTCGGCTGCAACGTCTGACCGCGTCCTGGATGGGAAAAGGGCCATAGTGCGGTTTCTCAACCTCCGGACGCTGCTGGGCAGCGATGGCTCGAGAAATGAGCATAATGAATGTTTGCGTCCCATCAAAATTAGTCAGAAAGATATATTTTTAAGGTCGAAAAGTTACACTGTGGGTCTTTTGAGAAAGAATCGGTTTGGTGATGTCTTTGGTTGCAATATGCAACTTTGCCACTAGATGTCAATAACACCAACTTTGTTCTCCTCCAATAATAAAATATGACAAGAAATGTGATTAGGAATTTTGAATACTTACTGTGTCACACGCTCATACAAAATTTACAGGATCTCAGAAATTTTCCGTTAAGTGACTTTGTGTAAAGACGACCTTGTGCAATCTGATATGTTCATGGTGGATGCCAGAAATAGGTGATGTGCAGAATAAATGACTGCTGAACATATAATCTACCATACAAAACAAAAACACTATCAGAATATGAACAAGTGAACAAGAAGCACGTTGTAATATGCAATATGAGTGTGGCTCATTTATATCAGTGTAGATCAGGTCGCAGGGGCAGCTAGTTGAGAACGAAAAACCAGACATCCCTCTCCCAAGCGACACTCTCCGGCTCCTCCTTGGGGGATCCCAAAGCGTTCCCAAGCCAGAAGGGATGTGTAATCCCATAAGCACATCATGGGTGTCCCTCTGGGTCCTGTCCCAGTTGGATGTCCTTAAAAGACCTCTTAAGAGAAGCCAGATCAAATGTCCATACCACCTCAGCTGACCCCCCCTCAACGTGAAAGAGCAGTGGCTTTTCTACCAGCTCCACAACAGGCTGAGTCCTGCCGACCTCTGAAGGAAACTCATTTCAGCTCCAAATCAGGAGAATTAGACAAAAGCAAAGAAAACTAAATATGAAGACACATTAAAGACTGAAAGCCCCCCCCCCGTGACCCTGGAAGAAACCTGATGGATGACTTGGGAGAAATTGTTCGTTGAGTTTTTTTTTGCTAGCGTTCTCATTTGTATGTGGAGATGTGGGTTGTATGCTTTGTGTGTCTGTGTATGTGTTAAATAAATAAAATAAATTGCAATTTGATAGATTATATTATTAAAATTACGGATAGCAACAATTGAGAAATAAAATTATTATGGTACTGCAAACGGTTTCATTAAATGTGTCATAAAATTGCATTCAGTTCCATTACTGGTGTCGGCTCGCATGTCAGGATGCTGCACGTCTCTCATGTGCTCTGATTGGTCAGTTTTGTGATCCAAAGTGGCAAAACTGAAGTGGACAAGCAAAGGAGGAAAACACTGGACTCCAAATGATGTTCTAGTTAGTTCAGGGGTGTCAAACGTATGGCTCGTGGCCCAAAATCTGCAAGCCAGAGGGTCCAGCCTGGCCTGTGGGATGATGTTGGTAAACGTGACAATGGCATAGAAATCATTAAGTGCATTTTTAAAAATGATTAGTTTCCGCAATTACTATTTTTTCCACTGGAGGTTATATTTTATGTTTAGATATAAAAGATTTACAAAGCATGGCAACAAGTACTTATATTTTTTATCTGACATCTTTCTTATTTCACAGCTGTCACCTCAGTTCAGGTGGATTACTACAATATAATATGTACATTTAAAATTGTTTTCTGATCTGGACAAGTTATTCTAATCATAATATCAAGTACTGTATTTTTCCAGTTCCAGATACGTATGATTAAATGTTTTGTGATTTTGTAGATCCATTGTTATCTATTAACATAAACATAAATTGATAAATGTAAATGATCAAATGAGGCAAAATATTGTTGAAGTAGCGCTTATTTTTCAAGAAAATTCAGAATATGTTTTATAAATGATGGCTCATTAAATGTAAGCATCTCGTAATTGTTCTTATTTGCAGGAAAACAAAGGGAAAATTAGGAGTTTTTGTTATTTATAGGTTATTATGCTGTTATTTTATCAGTCTAGCCCACTTGAGATCAAATCGCACCACATATGGGCCTGGACCCTTGAACTAAAATAAGTTTACTCCCTTCTTTTAGTGTAAACTAAAGCTTTTTTCATGATGATGATCACCTAAAGGAAAAAAAATAGACTATAATGTCTTTGAAAATAAAAAGGATAAAGTCTAATCCGAAGCAATGATGTACAAAAGCACTAAAAAACTGGGAGTAAAATGTCTCAGAGTAAATGAGATGGTTCAGCTTTAAGAGATGGAGGACTGTGAATTACTCCAACTTTCTAAGCCTTCACAGTTGTCATGTGGTTTGTCCTGGTTGTGTGAACGCTTCCACCCACACAGTTTGACGGCAGCAACAAAAGCCACATTATAAAGGACTGATAGTGAGCTGTGGGCCGGCCAAGTTTATGATTCCTCCACACTGGCAGCATTTCACTGCACTGAGAAGAATGCAAGCTGACTTTTTTTTCTCCAAATATGGAAAAATATGAGAGAACATGTGAGAGATTTAAGCTGAAAGCAGAATATACAGTGAATACATATGAAGTGACTGAGAGAGTGCATTGTAATCCATGCAGTTGCTGCACTCTGAGAGTATTTTAGGTGGATTACAGTAAGTGATTTTCTTTGTAAAAATGTTGACTTGGAGCAAGTCTAGTGCCTGAGTAAACATAATGATGGCTTTGTTGGAGCAATGTCGGACAAGCTGCTGTTTGATAATGGAATCCAAAATGAACGTGTTTAGTTGAGGCAGTGGCTGTTAGTTTCCGTTCAGATTTCTGGGATATCAGAGATCCTCTGTGTTGTTTTCTTCATCTCTTCTCATATCTCTCTGCAGATCCTCAGCTTCATCATCCTCATCTGCTATGCAGCATCTCTGTACGGAGGCTACTCTGCTGTCGCCATCTGCGAGATGGTCTTCGCCATCGTCTTCTTCGGCATCTTCATGATGGAGCTGGACAAGCAGATCCAAGTGGTCAACTGGGTCTGGAGCGTGAGTCTCCTGCACGCCCACGCGTTTGTGCGCAGATGCTCCCGATGCTTCATCCTCTGCTTCATCTTCTGCTTCTCTCTTCCGCGCAGGATTTTTTCCGTGCCGTTATCGGCGCAGCCCTTTACATCATCACATCGCTCATTTGTGTCATCGGAGGAGCTGGGGATGGAGCGCGCATTGCAGGCGGGGTAAGTTAAAACACAACTGTAAACATGAGCGCCATGCATTTTGAAACTGCATCTTCATTCAAGTTTTATTTGTTTTGACCACACCATGCAACTGCTTTCTACATCAGCGTAGTTACAGAGGTCAGAAACAGGGGTTTTCTTTCTTCTCTCTCTATGAATATGTTCACTATGATACACACTGAAGTTCTGTAAATATTGAATAACATGAGAAACGTTTCCTTCCTCTTCAGGTCTTGAGCAAACCGTAGGTCTTTTGTTGTAATTTGTCTTTTTTAGTTTTATGTCATCGTTTTGATACAAAAATAGTCTGCATTCAGTTTGAGATGTTCATAGCCTTTGCTGGGAGATACTGCACCTGGGAAATATTGAATAAAGAAAGGAGCAGCATCTAAATGTGTTGGCAGCCTGAGGCAGATATGTGCAAATACAAAGTCTTACAAAAAAAAAAGATAAGATCATGCTGCTTCATATCTGTCATCACAGAGCTGTTTTCACAGAAGAGGAAGATGACTTTGCACTTCCCTAAAACCAAACACACAAGCAGGCTTCAACTGTTCACAAGAAAAACCTGAAAATAGACACACACAATTACTTTTTCAGGAATATAGAAAAGTTTTAAAAGCAAACACTCTGTTGGAAATTATAACTGCATGTAGAATTCTCATGCACGCAAGTCATTGATATTACAGTAGATTTTACAAGAGAATCAGAACATCAGAAATACCTGAAATGTACATTAGTCACTAACCTAAGCTGATGCCTCGCTAGAATTAGGGATGGGCATATCGATACCCTGGAGTCGATACTTCAGTTCCAGCAAGACAAAATATTGGATTCAATAGTTTAGTTTATGAATTTATTTGACAGAGACAGTGTACAATAAACATTAGTCTTAAAAAGAAGAGATGTTTTGTACCAGAGTTAGCTAATGCTAATTTCCATCCGTTGTCCCCGGGCAGGTACACACATTTAAAAAACACTTTACATAACAAACTACAATTAATCTAAAATACAAAAAATCCTGTAAATATAATATATACCGACAGTCATCAAAATGTTTACAGATTAGCTGAACTGATACTGTCACATACAGTAAACTACAATTGGTCTAAAATTCAAAAAGATACTGTAAATATAAAATATACAGATAGTCATAAAAAATATTTACAGATTAGCTACTTTTTGAGTAACGAGATACCACTGTACAGATACAAAACATGCAATTTGTTTTAACTTTTTATGGTTTAAGGCAATTAAATTCTATGCAAAATCAGCCAGATTCTAGCTTCTGTGTCACATGATCAGATGTCATGATGCTGCTGCAACTGTTAGTGATGATGATGATGTTATTGTATTTTTTAGTGGTTTAATGCAGGTTAATGCACATTATGTTTTGGTAAATTTATAATATTGATTTGATTGGTTTATTTCGAGCAAACCAAAAAAAAAAGTACGTTCTATATGAATACACATACATCTTACTTTTAGAAAAGATAATAAAAGGGGGAAAAAGCTGATAAAACGAAAAATTTACAGTTTATCTAGCTCGAAAAGGAGCCTATTAGTATTCCTTTATTTATATTTAAACATTTTCCACTGAATAAACTTAAAAAAATCTTAACTTGTATTTAAGTCATTTGATAACTGAAAGGAGTTTTTAATCATATTTTTGTTCACTTTACTCATCAATACAATCTATTGTTTTTAAAGCATGTCTTTCCAGTGCTTCTGTTCTCAAGTTTTACTTATAAAGCTATCGCCCTTGCATTCAAGATATTAATGCAAGCCGTACAATCACGATTTTCTTTTAAAAGGCAAAAAGTATCGGTATCTGTTTCGGTATCCATATAGATGGGAAAAGTGCCGTAACTACTTGAATCATGTTGATGGGAAAAAGTTCTGTATCGCCCATCCCTAGCTAGAATATAGAAAAACATTATGTAACATATCAAAGAGTTTAAGAGTTTAAACTCTTAAAAAAAGAGTTTATCAAAGAATTTCAGTTAAATTTATTCCAAGTTCACATGAGATTTCATATCATATTTTGGAGAACCTATTGTTGCTTACTTCAGTTGGAATTTTAAACGGGTTCTTCTTTTACCTACGTTTTCATTCTTTTCTCATGTCTGCTGGTAATTTTTTAACTATGTGACTGTTTTTTTTTTTTAAAGGTGTTTGGTTTGATTGCTGGTGTGCTGTTTGCATATGACACTTACACCATCTACCTGCAAATCAAGACTACCAGACAGCACACGGCAGCTGCCACCGGTGAGAGCAGCACATTTACATCTCTAATCTGCCTCAGTTTTCTCTGTATACTTCATTCATTCCTTTTCTTTCTTACAGATGACAGAGTTTAAACACTCCGCTCCCTGTACTTCTTCCAAGAATGCAGCAGAAGTACAAAAAGAGGACATTAGTTCAGACGTAAAAAAGGGGGTCAGTGAGGACGATGGACAGCGAAAAATGAGCAGGTCACCGTTTGATCATCGCATTTGTATGGCGTGATCAAATGAGATGTATAATAGGGCCGTGCCTGAGAGGAGCATGACATAACCAAAGGGAGTGGTACTGTAAATCTGTACCTGCATGTCTTTTATCTCAGCCTCCACAGACCACTGACTAAAAAAGGGAAATCTGTCAATAACGGGTGACGTAAGACTTTGGTTGATGTCATCGAGCAGCTTGTCTAAAACACTCGTCTACTGTTAATGGACTGCTGTAGTAAATAGCAACTGTGTTATTTGGACTTCAGAGTAACTGACACAAAAATGGGTGCTTTAGTGATTATTTAACATCGTAGTTTTGCCCTTCTTGACTTTTGTTTTCAAAATTTTTTGCAAGATTGCTTTGCTGGGTAAACATTTCATTCTCTGTTATTTAATCGTTGCTATTCCTGTGTTACGGTGCCTTAAAGTCTTGTTTAAATCACCCAGTTTTTCCTTTATCTTACACTTTTCTTATTTTTGTTCCTTTTAATTCCTGAATCTTAAATATTTGAGGTGGTCTATTGTTATTTATCTACAATTTCCTGGCTGTTTTTCTACTAAAAGAGGTTAATAGAGTGCCATTCTCCTCTTAATCTATCTCCTTGATTCTTGCTCAGGTTATGATTTTGTTTTTACTTGTGTAACACTTTTTTTAAGGTGCAGAATTTAATTTTCTATTAATATTTTATACTGCCAGGTAGTAAAGTCCAGGTTGGGTTTTTATGCATTTGTTCAGTTTTGACAAGGCACAAGATATTTTTTTTTTGTTAATTTTAAAGAAAAGTAAGGGAAATTCTATAATTGATGTATGATAACAGCATGTACTAAAGTTGTTTCCTCAGCTTTGTTTTTTTTTTTGTTTGTTTGTTTGTTTTGTTTTCTTTTGATCACGATTGTCATGTGTTTTCTAACTTGCTTTACAAGAAAGTGCAGCTTGACATTTCAAATTTCAGATCCGCCTTTTTTTTTCAGAAATAAAGCAGTTGTTACTACAATGATTTTTTTGTTTCTGTAGCTTGTATTGTACATCTATTTTTCATGTTACACCATCCCAATGTTTAAAAATGTTTTTTTTTTTTTTTTTAATCTCCAGAGGTTTACAGATTTGGAATTTGTCTTGTTTTTTATTGCCACTAGATGGAAGCAGTCTGCAACTCATTATCTGTAACGTTAAACTGCAAAGGTTGCCTTTCCATACGCACCTCTGGGACAGTTACTGAGTTAAATTGTTGATCAGCAAGGCAGTAGTGCTCTTGCTACTCTGTTAAGATCAATAGTAATATATTTTTCTCTTTTTCAAACACAATTCCAGCAAGGGTCATGGTTTATGTGGTGCAGCATTCATCTGTGCTCTTTAATCTGATTTTTTTTTTTCGTTTGCAGTGTATGGATTCTGTTCTTACTCCTCATTTTGAGATTACATTGTTTTTATGAAAATCCGCTTCTTTATTTAGTGCTGTGTGCTTCCACTGCCTTTCAGTTGTAATAAGGACTCATGTTATTTTAAAGCTCTGCAGTGGAATGATAATCCCTTGTTTGGGGTCATGCCAGCTGCTATCAAACTGTTTTCCAGGGTCATTGGAGTGTAATAATGCCTTCCCCTCAAACACACCTGTTTGCATATTTCCATTCCTGAAATATGCGCTTAGTTTTTTTCACTTTTATTTTGAAGTAAAATCTGATGTGATTTCTTTTTTTTCCCTTTTATTTCTGTAAATTTTTCAGACAGTCATAAAGTAATTGTAGCTTCAATTAAAACTCGTTGGTAGGATTTATAAAAGTTTGTATGCATCTGCTTCCCTGTGGATGAATCATACTACAGCTTGGTTTTTGAACAGGAGAGGTGAAAGTTAGATTTTGTCAAGTTAGCACATATTTAAATTAAATAAGGAATACTTAAATCAAAAGTAGCTTGGCACAAAAAGTAAGGAAATCTGTTTGATCATTTCTTTGTTTTATTTATTTGATCACTTCATGGCAATGGGTCTTATTCAGTTGGAAAGCCTGTTTATTTCTCTTTTAAATGGAGACACATTTATAAGGAAAATGCATTTGTGCGATGAGCAGCAGAGTTGAGTATGTGACTTGCAACAGTAAAAAGCTTGACAAACGCTAAGCTGATTGCATTTATAGGGTAACAGCATTACTGTAAGTGGAGGCAGTGTCATGCTGTGGGGCAGCAAGTCTCTCACTGGAATAAACTCACTTCTCACCACTGAAGGCAATTTTCTAGACATTTCAAGAAGAGATGCTGCAGTTATTTGCAATCCCATATTTCTACAATCAGGGGCTGAATTAAATCCTGCAACATAACAACACTCGTCCTACATAGTGAGTTTAATCAGAGACTAGAACTTGGGAGTGGAGAGTCTGTCTCACTTGTGGGATCAGTTTGGTCATAGTGTTCATGCCAAAATGACCAACACACCCACAATGGCTGACTTGCACCAAATGTTGTTTGAAACAGGAGTGCAAAGGTGTTGTATCTATTACTGTATGGTTCTTTCTCATGCAATTGAGTTTTTTTTTTTTAAGGATTTTTGGGCTCTTGTAGCCTTTATATGAAAGTACATTGATAGGAAAGGGGACAGAGAGAGTGAGGACCGGGAATCAAACTGGGGCGGACTGCACTGAGGAACTGTAGCCTCTGTTCATGGGGCAGCTGCTCAACCAACTGAGCTAAACACCCCCAATACAACTGAGGTTATTAAATGATTGAATTGATAAATTGAATGCAAGAAGTAAAATAAAAAAAAAAATCCCAAAGGGAAATTGGAATATTGTTGTCAGGATTTTCTTTTATAGTGAAATTGCCATGATGTTTTATTTACTTTTTTTTTTCAGACAAGAAAAAATAGCAAATTAAGCTGTTTGGTATTGGGTGAAGATTTTAATACATTTTTATGGGTGTAGCTCACATACTGTATCTGATATATATAAATATTTATAGATGTATATCTGCTGTTCATCCCACGAATGCATTTGCCTTATTATGGATTTTCATACCAAACACAAATTTCCTTACATTTTGTTCTAATTTGAGCTTATTTGTTTGTATCGTGTGTTTTGTTTCCTGCTGTGAGCTATTTTATTTTTACAGTCTTTGGTTATTTCAGACATGTGATAAATTACATGCTTTATTTTGAAAAGCAGGCGGAAGTACTGTTTCTTGTCAGTTGTGCAACCTTACTTATTCAGATCCGATGCCAAAGTCGTAAGCCAAGACGGAATGAAGAGTCCGGGGCAGTCCGCTGGGAGCAGCATGTAATTCAGCACAGACGGTGCTTGTGGCAGTTTTTGGACGTTAATGTCGGTCCTCTTCTTTGCTTTAGTCGGTAACTGTTTCACCTTCCGTCGACATGTTTCTGCGCGGCTCTAAAAAACGACGGTCGAACCGCTCGGTAAGTGCCTGTTGTTTTTTGCCGTAGGTATATTTATTCCTCCTTTCATAAGTTGACGAACTTTTTGGGAAGCATCTTCCTTTAATTTAAGGTGTAGGTTTGTGTTACCTCTAAGTTTTTCTTAATGTGTCCTTTGTTTACTGTAAAAGTAGACATGACATTAACTTGTAGCCTTGGTCCAACACAGAGAGCAACCCAAGCGGAACTTCGTCCCACCTTCACCTGGCTTTTGTTTCGGCCAGTTGCTTTTTATTGAGAAAAAACAAGCACATTTCCCAACTATTTTACAGTAAATATGCAGTTTTATAATAGTATGTCCTTCAAGTCATGCATTCTTTGTTTCTTGAGTCAGTCGCGAGCTCCAGGTACAGTCAGGAGGAGATAGACTACGTCATAGATTTGTACCTGAGCAGGTCGGGATGTTTTTCATGTTATTTTCCTTTGTCAGACTCCCATTGTAATCTAAACAAATCAGGCTAAGTTTAAGATAATTTTTCATAGTTGAGTATTTGCTTCAAAAATTGCTTACATTGTCAGCTTGTTGAATAGCTGACTAACAGCTGTGTGGTCGTCCAACATCTGGCTCTGCAGCACAGCTGGAATATTTCACGTAACTGCTGTTTGCAGCGAACCTGATTTCTGATGGTAAAAGCCACACACAAAATGGACAAACCACAAGTCAGATTATTAACTTATTATTAACTGTTTTAGCTCTGTTGAAACCTGGAATCATAGTTGTAGTTTTCAAAAGTGTTTGGACAATATTTGAAAAATCAGTGCACTGACTCATAAAACGTTAAAAAGTGCACTAAAGCATTCAGTAAACTTATTCTCATTGAGGATATTTGGCACTAAATCTTGCACTTGAAAACTATTTGTGCACTGGCTATTTTTCTTTGTTTTTATTTTATTTATTTGTTCTATTGTTTAGGTCCTTGCCCCATTTTTCATGTTTAATATGAGAAGAAAATGGCAAAAAGCACTAATAATAATTAAATTATGCCGGTAAAGATATTTTTTACATGAATAAAGGGAGTCTGTGCAAATAAATAAATAAGCATCACTATAGTATTTTAAGACCTTTTAATAAGTAGGCATAATCCTCTTAAGGTTTGATCAGAATGAAATTGCGTCGTTGATCCAAGTTTTCTTGCAATTTTCAAACTTTTCTAGGTAAAGTCTTAAAATTAATCTTAATTTCACTGTTGCAAAATTATGGTCCAAGCTATTTTAGTACTCATAATTACTTGTATTTTTAAAAGGAAGGGTCATTTTTCCTTTTTTTTTTTTTTTTTTGTTAAATAATAAGATGCTTTTGTCTCTGGGTCTGGTATGGCACTGAACTTTAAGATCAAGTCAAAACATCTGCTGTGAAAAACACCTATTACTTAAAGTCCATGCTTTGTCTGGGACTCCACTTACTCTACTCCGCACTCACAGATAAATCTCTGTTTGACCCTCAGAATGACACCTTTATATAATAAACTAAAATATTGTTCTTTAAGTTGACCTCGAATGCAGGAAGCATTAGTGCATAAACCATGAGAGAGAGGTGAGGAGATGGCTGGCCGTCAAGCTGTGTGTTTGATCCTGCCTAGTGACGAGAGGTCTACTCAGCATGCCAAGACAGCAAAGACCCCCACCCGTGACCTCTCCGGTTAATATTTAATCTATCCATCAGCACAACTTTGACAACCGGAATGACTCATTTCTTTCTTTGGGTTGTGAGCTTTTTAAGTGAACTCTTTTCTTACCTAAGAAGTTCCACACACTTATGGCCAAACCTACATCATTTTGGTGTATTATTTATCCCTTTTACCTGATTTATTGTAAGTAATCTCTAGCTTTAAGCCTTTGCTAATGCATGCACATGCAAGATAAAAAGTTGGCAGCCTTTCAGCATGTCTGTCACCTGGTTACAGTGTTACTTGGTAGCAAGATGGAGCTCAAGCAAACCTCCATGTGATTAAACCTTATACTCAGTGAAAATAAAGGAGTTAATATGAAAAGTTTGGCTAAACATGGTCTATGTGTATGTGAGCTGTGCTGAACTTGAAGTGTGGGTTAAGTGTTATTTACTTTCCCCACACTTTGTTTAGAGGAAACTTCCGACACCACTCCCATCACATCCTTCAGTCACCGCAGCACAAAAGGAAAACCGACCTCTCCAGACGCAGACTTGACACATTATCTTTTATGGAAAACTAAATTGCAACATGCAAAACCCTTCGAGCCCTTTCTGGCTTTGTTAAGGACATTTACAGTCATGACAAAGAAATGTATGATAAACTTGCAGTGCTGTTTTTTTTTTATTAACTTGTCACTTTTTGGTTGTTAACCCTTAAAACTCCAAGCCTTTTTTTTTTTTTTGCTATTTCTGGACCACCCCATTTGTTTTTGTTTTTGTAAAAATGTAGAAGCTCAACAATTTTAAACACCGTCAACTAAGGCTGCACAATATATTGTTTGAGAATTGCAATGTACATGTGTAATAGTCACATTGCAGGTCCTGCAATCTAGGAGGCATTACACACCAAGATCTACCAATTACCATCATTCCTCATCAGTTTAGCAAAGAACAAACCTTTTGACGTAAAACGTATTTCATATTTGTACACAATAGAATGAAACGTGTACTCAGGTCTTCCACAATAAAAGTAAGCAGTAAAAGATGACAATAAGAATAACAAAAATACAGCCAAAAAATACACACTCACGTCACAAAGAAGATCACAGTAGGCTAATTGTTAATAAGATTTCATAACTTCAGGTGCAATTCCAACAAGTCATCTGCTGAAAATTCCTGTATTCCTTCATTTCATAATGCAATATATATCACAGGGTTAGAAAAAATCGCAGCATCAGTTTTTTAGTGCAATATTGTGCAGCCGTCAGCAAATATACATTATTTTTTTCAGGACAGCCTCAGTTGTCAGATTAAATACATCTAAAGTACTAAGTAAAAATGAATGTGCTACAGTAAATAAAAGTATCAACATTTATAACACCATAAAGTCCAACTTAAAAACCAAACAGAATTTATAACAAACATAATTTAGTAGAAATAACACCGATCAACAGTGACCATATCATAGATTACTCTTTGAGAATTTACTATATTCCCTAAATGAACACTATAATTTATGGCTTGATTGTAAACTTCCTGGGTGTGATGTACATAGCTGGAAAACCTTTATAGATAATCTAAATGCTAAGCTATGGATCACAAGTTACCATACAGAGTTACACACTATCGTTTCTGAGAATCATTGACAAAGTATACAGTATGTGACAGGATTTGGAGGCATCAGAAATCTAGCGGCATTTTACGGCTGAAGGAAAACAGCCCATAAACACCTGTAGTTTTCCATCTGGTATTCTGTTTTTATTTAGTAATCACCTGCAGTGTTATGTTGAACCAAGCTGACGTGGTTTAATGTATGTTTGTAGATAAGATCATTATGGCTTAAAAGATGTAGAGAATGACATTAAACTATCCAGGATGTTCTGGTGATTCGTAGTAATTTACATCAGGGAACGAAATATTTCAAGGTGATTTGCAACTTTTTCTCAGAATTTCTAAACCCTCATCTTAACTACATCACTAATGAAACCATGCTTAAGTCTTAATTACTATCTGTCCTTTAGTGAGTGATGGGACGTGTCATGATGTTAACCCTTTTACGTGTTAAATATCACACAGTGTTAGAATTGGCCCAAACTTATGCTTGATTTGACTTTGTTTTTGGAAGACTTCCATCTCATCAACGAGAGGCAGAGACACAGGCTGTCATCCTTCAATAGAGAAATAACGTAATCCTTACCCTCCATCAGAGAATAGACTTTAAAGTTCTGCTGTTGGTCTATAAAGCTCTGAATGGTTTAGACCCAAAATACATCAGTGACCTCTTGACCCAGTATGAACCTACCAGACCCCTCAGGTCATCTGGATCTGGTCTTTTATCAGTTCCCAGAGTCAGAACCAGACATGGAGAAGCTGCGTTCAGCTTCTATGCTCCACATGTCTGGAACAAACTCCCAGAAAGTCTCAGATCAGCTGAAACACTGAGTTTATTTAAATCCAGGTTGAAGACCCACCTGTTCTCAGCTGCATTTACGTAGATTTTATTCAAAAGTTAAAATCCGCACATCTCTATATTCTCTCTTTTTAATCTTAAATGCTTTTGATTTTGAATCATGCTTTCTAATTTTTTTCTCCCTTTTGCTTATAATGTTTTATGTGAAGCACTTTAAATTGTTCTGTACATGAAATGTGCTATACAAATAAACTTGCCTTACCCTCATTAGAGCAGCTTGAGACAAATGCAATACATAAGATCTTTGTTTGCACATGCTAGAAAGCAGCAGTCCTTACATGTAGTTATCAAAATCACAGGGAAAACTTAGCTAAAAGACTCAATTAAACATTGGCATCCAAACAAAACAGTTCAAACCCCAAGCAAGTAAATGTTTGTAACAAAAAACAGAACAGCACTGTCCTCTTTAGAGCTTCTACTAATTTCTCCACTTGAAGCAAACCACACAAACAAGGTGTCTGCAAACTCTGCTGGTTACAAAAGTGTCTGTGTCATCACAGTGATAAAAAAAAAAAAGTTGATTTCAGATAATAATTTTAAAAAAAAATCACAAAACCATACATGTCTTGTTTGTTTGTGGTTAAAAGTTTCATTCCATCTCAGAAAAATATTTATGAAGATCTGGATAGTTTCCATGGAGATGAAGGGGGTTTTATAATGAAGCGCTCACTCTTCCTGTCATATGTTATCTTGGTTTTCACTTCTTTCTAGATCTTATGGTGTTTCTCAGGAAATTTGTCAGAATTTGGGGGCTATCCCTCTGTCATCCACATCAGCTAATGGCTTCCTGACATATTTACCAGCGTAACATTAAAACACAATTAAAACACAGGTTCATTTCTTTACTTCTACTTTTGCACAGTTTCTCATTGTACATCAGATGAATGGAGCTGCTATCCTCTGGTTTTCTCTGATAGTTATGTGGTTTTATTTAAGGGGAGGGTGGTTAACCATTTTAATGCTCCACTGTGCAGGTGAATTTACTCTGACAGAGCACAGTAACACGTACCTTGATTCTGACACTTCTGTAGTAATCATATCTCAGTTTTTTTTTTTTTTTTGAGGCCACGATTATACATACATGTCTTACAGTTTTGAAGAAATACTTTATTTTGGGTGTCATTTTGGAGAGGAAACAGAAAACCAGGCCCCGTTAAGAAGAAACGAGTCGGCTTGCTACCAAAACTTATGAAAGAACAAAGAAAATGTTGCATCCAGGCAATAAAACGTCTTTTTCCTACAATCCTCAGAAGGTGAGAAGCTGCTATTTTACTATGTTCCTTCAGTGGTTGGTGTTAACAGATTTACACAGGAGTATTAAACTGTAGGCAACAAGCTCTCAGCATCTGTTACAGAGGTCAGACAACCAGGACATCTTTTTTTACATTGCTCCAGTGCACTTTCTACCCTTCATGATTGTTGGGCCGAAATAAATGATTCACTCTTAAATGTGTACATCAGCATGAAATGTAGAAATAAATTCATGCATCGCTTAAATCAGGTCAAAAAGTCTCTTAAGAAAAAGAAGAGGAGAGTAAAGCATGAAGTGTGTCATTTCATTAGTGCCCTCTAGATCCTGGGCTGTACAGTTCAGGCCGGGTACAGTTTCCAAAAGTGTCCTTTTCCTGCAGCTATTTTCTTTTCGTGATATTCAGGAGTTGTTTACCCGTGTTGAATGTACAGAGTTTTTGTAGTATGTGCCTCCCAGGCTCAGGCACCATGTCATTGTGACAACGTAGGAACTTGTTCCTGAAGAACTAACAACTGAAAGGCCCAGTCATCCAGAAATGATCTCTACGCTTCATTTAACCCATATTGTCACCATTCATACCTGGCTGAGAGGTGATTAATAAAGCAGCATGGAGTCAGACTGATCTCAGCTTGCGTCTGTTAACGTGACAGACTGTGATGCATTAGGAACAGCTCCTAAACATGATTTTAGACTACATATCGATGCAAATAAATAAACATATTAACACTGGAAGCTGTGTAACTTCACAGAATCATTTCTAAATGAAAAAAAAAACATGAAAAATGAAACAAATCAAGCTACCTGTGATTTCTGAGTACAGTAACAAAACACTTTCGATTTCTGCAACAACCCTTGGATATAAGCGAGATTAGCAAGTAAACAGTCCTGCCAGCCAAAGTAATGCACGGCAGTTCTTCAGAGTGCACATTAAAATCTGCTGGGGAAACAGGCTTGACATGAATGCTGATGGTTTAGTGGTTAGAGTGTGGGGGGGGGGTAAGGTGAACAGGTATGCACAGGCACCCTGCTGTATCCCATATCTTGATTTTATTACTTTGCTCGTTAAAGCTGGTGCTTTGCAGATTCATGCGCAATTTGTTTATGCATTTAAAAGTCAGCTTCAAGTTAGATTTTACTGAGCAACACATATGTGGGCTTTTGGTCAGAAAATAAAGTTGGTTTCATTGAAAAAAAGGAGCGGAAACAACTCAGATTTATATACAGATGAATATAGAGTCCCATCAAATGGAAACGAATACAGAGATCACTCTTTCAGGTTGTAGTTTTTTAGCAGTGTGTCCTCACAGCAAGCACTGATAGAATAACTGTGGAGTTAAGGCATCCGAGGAAAAGAAAGTAGAGACAGAATGACTACATGGAGAGGGAAAGGGTGCAGCTCTCATCCTGTGTCTGCTTCCTTCCTCTCATCTCTAAAAAGAGGCCTGCGTCTGCAGTGTGTAGTCTGCACACACAATCGCACAAGGCTGCAGGAGTCGACGTGAGATGTGAGTTGGTTGTTTTAGTGCTAAGCTGTAGAGTTGCCCTTGGCGAAGTCCAATGCACTGCTCAGCACTTTTGGCAAAAAGCCTTTTTGAGATTTTTACTAGTATTACCTCAGAGGGCTCAGTGTAGCTCTGTGGCTAAAGTGCTCTCATAGAAACAGGTTAAATTTGGGGCAAATTAAGTCTATTTAACATAAGTTGCAAGATGTAGATCTTGGTCCGTGGTGAATTCATGCACACACTTTGAAAGCTGAAAATTCATATGAAAAACTCTTCTTATTAATCATAAATGCAGTGATTTTATATGCTGTCACACACAAGCTGCAGTGTAAATAAAATTAATCCACTCCAGAATTACAAAGGCTTATAATTCCTTTTAGTTTAATGAAGGGATATTTAGCAACATACTTTACAAGTGATATTAAGAAGTCTACAGTTTCCCCACACTACACCTTTATGATGCTATTTCTCTGACTGATAAAAAAATAAAAGAAACATTTATTAACCTTTGTTCAAACCCAAGTGTCATTTGCCAAAAGATACGAACGGTACTCAGATCAGGAAATGTCGTGAGCCGAAGTGACTTCATGTTGTGTTTTCAGCAGGAGGAAGAGGACCCAGACAGAGGCCAGCCCTGCATGCGCTGTGGAGACCAGTGCCCCGGCTTCCGTGTCCACGGCTGGAGGTATAAACCCAAGAGCTCTTAGGCATTGTCAGCGCTGCCGGGGAACAATGCAGGAAATGTTTGTTTCATGCTGCATATTCATCTTTGGCTTGAGCCACAGATTCTTCTGGTCCTTTCCAGATCTTATGCAACCACTGATAACAAATCTTATACTATTACTTTAAAATACAGCTGTGTAAAGAATTAGAAGTCACAAAGGCTTTGATTATTATTATTAAGTATCTGCTGTCTATCATTGACAAATAGCCAATAAGCATCAATTTTTTATATATAAAACAGCTATGATTTCATACCATTGCCGACTGATTTTTTCACAGTGCAGGCGAGTTTGTCTTTTAAGGACAGAAGCATTTCTACAGATAGAAATCGGCTTAGCTGTGATCTGTATACATGACGGGTGACGATATACATTAAGGGACAACAGACACAACACATGACCCTCAGTACCACACGATAACTCAGAGAAGATCATCTCAACTCGCTCTGTTGTCATAAAGAATTAGGGTTATACATGATTGCCATTAAGCCTTGACATCCACAACAGCAGCTGCTGCAGTTTGTTTGAGTAAACATTATCTACATGTGGAAACGAAACACAGCAGGATTACCAGTCGTCATCCTGCCACGTGCGCTTCATGCCAGAACTGCAGCAGTTTTCACTTCCTCAGCCAGCATAGTATTTATCATTTATTCCCATTTTCAGCATGAAAATGGGATTATATTGTGCATCTGCTCACCAGGATGCCTATTGAGATGAGTGAACATTCGCTTTTTGGCCAAATGCACTAAATGGTCATCTCATTCACAAGCCAAGCTCTGACCCAAGCCAAGATGAATGTTTTAGTTGGCAACAACAGTGTGAGTTAATTGTAAGTGAAATGACTTTTAATTCCTACTTTTTAGATAAAAATGTCTGCTACGTAACTCTTTTACCTACTTTTTTGGGAATTGCTAGACTGTCAATGTCACACCTCACTAACAACCATCTGTATGAATCCAGTTTGTTTGGTTCCTCTTTCCTTTCCCTCTCTCCTCTAGTTACCCTCTTAACCACTTTATACCCACCCCCTTTCACTTTTTTTAATTTCAGATTTTATTCACCTTTTACATTTTACTTAAATGTATCCAATGGAAACATTTTATGCACATAAAACAAGCAAAAGTAGTTTCTTATTCTGTGATTCAGATCATGAATTGCATTTTACCAGCTACATTTTAGGACTGATGAACATCTACATGAATATGGAGAGATATGGAGATGGTTTATTTATCGTCATAAAGCTCCATTTAAATCCCAAATGCTTGACTGAAGCCAGCCATGGCTTTGTGATGGAATCATCACAATCATCTTCTCATGCACTTTTTTCCTCAGTTTTTTTCCCCCTTCCATTTAAGTCAACACAAAAGCTTAGAAGTTAGGATGTAATCTAAAACACGTGTGCTGCGCTCTACCTCCGGCCGCTCATTGATCTGTTTACAGTATGTTTAATCTGTGGAGGATTTACATAATGCGCTTTTTTATTTGCATTTTTTTTTTTCATTATGCATATGGCCGCTGGGCAGATTACAGATGACTTTAGACAAGATGACAAAGACGCATGTCTTGTTTAGACATTTCAAGTCTCCCTCTCAGACAATCCAGGCAAATGAGGGACATGAAAGTGATTACATGATTGAGATTTATAGGGGTCAGTGTTTAAGACCCCAGAGTCTGCTTCTAATTGCATCCTTTTTAATTTCCCATTGAGACTCACACCTTTGCTGAAGGAGAAGCTCACCCAAGCAACCACAGGCTCAGCTGGTGATGCTCACTGAGAGGGAAGTGATCCATCTTCATCCATGGGCTTTTCCAGGCTGAGCTTAAACTGGGGTGGGAGGCAGATGGTGCTTCCGCTGCCCAGCGGCAAGTGAATTGAGTTATTTCTGACCCACAGGTCCCCATCACGCTTCAAAAGTGTTCAAAGTCACCACTGCTATTAGTCTGGGTAGCCATGTGGCAATTACTCAGCCACTTATAAGTGGCAGAGAGTTATGGGACGAAGCCCATCTGTTTCTTAGACTCAGATCTGACGATTCACTCCCCCCTTCCCCCCTCCTACAGTTAGCTTCAGTCATAGATTATGATGCAGAGGGTTATCATAAGGCTGCTACATTGACTATCCCATACAATGAAAATGCCCAATAAGTAAAACAGGTTGGCAGTTTGAAAATTAACCACCTTCTAATTATTATTGTGCGTTCACTGTTGCTTGCAGTTATTTTCATTATTGATTAATCTGGTAATTATCCTGTTGATGAACTGTTTTATCACTAAATTGGGAAGAAATTGGTGAAAAAAAAATTGGCATTCATGTGATTTCAGAAAGATGTGTAATTCACTGCATTCCAAGTCAAAGAAAAGCAGAAACCCTGAAAAGTCTGTGTATTTTCTAGTCTTTGCTGAGCGGTCAGTCAGCTCAGAGATCTGTCGTGACTTTACAGAGATTGAAAGTCACGCTGCTTGTTGGGTATTTCTCTAGAGACACTTTATTGTCATTCGTGGCAATCTTGATTGTGTAGTGTGACGAATATGACAGCAAAGCATTGCTCACAAGCCCAAAATCTGCTCCTCTTATTCATGTTAACGGTGGCGTCAAAGCAACAATCGTCCATCTGTTATGAATCACTTGCAGCATTTTGGCCACAGGAGGATCACAGCATGGTGACAGTCACCAGGACTTCTTATCTTCAAGATTTATAATTACCCTTCGGGGATTTAAAAAATGTTCTTCATTTCATTTTAGGTGGAGTGTGAGTAAATTGTGATACTAATTAGAAATGTGAAGAAACTTCTGCTGCTTGTGTACTGTAGCTTAACCTTTGAGTGAATTTGTAAGCACTTAAAGATCAGTGTGTATTTTGGGTAGGGTTGTGTTGGTGGGATGAGGCCTTTTGTTTGCGCCCCCATGCAGAACGGAGGAGGGTGGGAGTCAAATCTGGCGGGGACGTTAAAAAGGGCTGCTCAGACTGAGAAATTATCACATGGAGAGGAGCTGCCACAGAATACCCTGCTCTTAATCAGCCAATATGTTAGTTAGCAGAAACCTATTTGATGCAGATCTTTACAGCTTCAGAGGACCGCAGGTCTGGATGGGACAGCAACCTGCTAACCAGGATTAATTTATCATGATTATTACAGAAGGTAATGAAGAAACCATGTTTTTATGCAGATTGTCAGGATGGTGAGATGAAGATGGAGTTAATTACTTTGTTTTGTACATTAAGAACTGTTTGTATGGACTTTGCATATTATTCAGATATGCTGTATTACTCTCTACATTTTGGTTAGTTTGGGTAAGTTATTCATAGGATGATGCCTGCTGCAATGGATTTTAATACTATTATTGAAAAGTATTTAAGCTAGTGGTTATCGTTTGAGTTTACTTCAGATTTGTATAATGTCATTTACTTTTTTGCTATTTTTATCTAGATGTGTCTATTTAATCCACCTGTTGGAGGACAGTAATCTTATCTGTCCTCAATTTGTGTGCTTTATCCGTAGTTTATCTTTATGATCATCGAGTCAGTGAATGCAAGTAAAATATAGTCCACAATAACAGTGATGCTGCATCAGTGTTCAGGTCCATCAAAACAACTCTGGAGGCAGATTGTGGATTCCTGTCCAAAGCAGCATCTGCCATGCCTCCTGTTAGTAACCCACATTGGTGGTGATCCACTACTTCAGTGCAACTTTCTATTATTTTAAGTCAGACACAGCAGGCATATTTGGAAGAAAGCTACATCTCAAACTTACAAGATAAAAATATTAGACATGGGGGTGAAAATGCCCGTGACGATCCCCCAAGAAGAGCCTCTATGTCTTGCCTTGCAGATGGTGTGTTCTTTTTCGCTTGTTTCAGTCTGGCATATTTATTCTTGCCGTAGATTTTCCTGGCTTAGCTTTCCCAGATAAATGTAAATTAGTCTGGAAAGTTTGTTTTCAGCTTTCAAGGGGAAACAGATGACTCTTCTGAATGCAACTGGATAGTAATAACCGCCCCACCCTCAGTGGCATCTTTCAGTGGGACTCCTCTGTCGGTCTTTTCCTACCAAAACTGTCTCCGATTTGATGAATGGTTGTAAATGGTGTGTTTGGGCAGGCAAGATAAAAAATCTGTTAAATGACAGGATTCTGTCAGAGCAAAAGGAACACAAGCTCTCAAATTTTACATTTGTCTGGCTCCCAGGCCACAAATTTCTACTTGGGTAATGAAAAGCATACTTTATATACTTTCCCTTATTTGAAGCTTCTAATTAATTTTTGTCAAATCACGAATAAACATGGCTCACATCCAGAGGGAAGAGAGACGAGCTGTGTTACATCACAGGCTATTGACTCAGATCAGTTTAACAGGATAAGGCTCATCACAGCAGGTACTGAGGAAATTGCAGTACCACAAAACTGTTCTAAAACGTTCTTGTTGGTTTCCTGCAGTGACGATTAAACAACAAGGTGTATCGAAATAAATGAGTATGTTTTAGAATGGTAGCTACACAGTACATGAGATTAGATTGGCTCTTGCAGTTGCTGATTTGCATTTTTGTCACACTTGCTTTCATTTCTGTTGGTGGAGGCTGCTGGTGGCGCGGCATCAGTGAGGTAGCTGCTATGTGAGATGAGTATCTGCCATCTGTCCCATCATGCCAGGTCTCTGACTGTGTCTTTATACCCACATACGTGGGCCTTGTGTTCTTGCCTCCTCTTTTGTTAACACAGGCACATGCAGACAAATTCAGCTGGGACCAGATTTGTGCCAACATGACTTAAACAAGACTAAAGCTAGCTTCCTATGTTTCTTACTATTTACATCGGATCTACTTGCTTAGCAATTATGGACATTCCTATACAAAACGTAGCAGCGTGTACTGTCCTCAGCTTGAGAAAATCCGCTGGAATCCCATAATAGCATCTCTTATCTTTGTTTTGTCAACAATTAACTTAAGATGTGCGAAGAGAAAGGAGTACATTCACACTGATATCCAGTTATTACCAGTTATTACAAGTGGTCACTAGCATTTTAAAGATTTATTAGGAGCGTGGGGCTCTGTAATTTACCAGGGGTTGTCTGTGTGAGAGTGTGTGAGCTTTTTGGTTGTATGGGGGGTTGGGTGCTGGAATAAAGCAGCTTTATGCCTTATGAACTTGAGCCACAAGTGCCAGCTGGCAAGCCGTTATGCAATCAGAATGGAGATGTACACATGAAGTAAATACTGCATATGGCCACATTGTCACACCCAGTCAAATACGTGACACCCACGCCTCACTTTCAGCCAGGGGCACTTTGTTCTGACTCCACCAGTCCCACAGACGGCCACACCCACCTCCAGATTGAATGCGATGCAGAGACTGAGGACAAGACAGTTGTAATACGAGGCAGAGGGAGATTATTGCTCCCATCTTCACCTCCCTCTCTTAACTGTGCTGGATTGACAGGCAGGCTTATGTCAGTGACCTCATTTCCTGCTTGTTTGGTAGAGATGTGCTGGTCCTGATGCAGATCCTGTGAGATGTTGGCATGAAGAGGCCATGAATTGATCTGAGTTTATCTCTGATCCGGAGATTGATTTTCCTGTGTGTGTTTCTAATCATGTTGTGACAACAGTTGTATTAGGACTGACTGCAGGAGATGATTTCTGGGCTGCGTTCTGACGTAATGTCTCCAGCACAGTGTGTTTGTAAATTATATGGTTAAAGTCACAGGAACTGACATGTGAATGTGATTATAAAGGAGTCTTTAAGGGTTTGTTTTAGTAACTGATTTAGTGTTTTATTTTAAGTAAGGTTTCTCAGTCTTTTTATTTTTATTCTGTGTGTATATAAGTGCTGTCAAACAGTAACGGAAAAGATAGATACATTTTAAGTTTTAATTAAGGGTCAAAACTTTGCATTTTTCTCTTTAGTACTTGAAGCACCTGGTGAAGCCACCTGCAGTATTAAATGTAAAGTCTGACATTCGATCACCTTTTGCTTCTGTTGTAAATCAGATAGAAAGTCCTCAGGGTTGAAGCTTAAAACTCTCTTTGCCTCCACAGGAAGATCTGCATACACTGCAAGTGCGTAAGAGAGGAGCATGCAGTGCGTTCTGTGCCGGGGCAGCTGGAAAAGATGATGACCAAGCTGGTGTCAGACTTCCAGAGACACTCCATCTCTGATGACGACTCGGGATGTGCATCTGAGGAGTACGCATGGGTCCCACCTGGGCTCAAGCCCGAACAGGTAACAGCTAGGGCAAGGAGCAGCCGCAGAGTCAAGACATAAATCAATACTACACAGGCACAGAGGATGCTCTCTCTCACCTGAACATGTTCATACATAGACTTGAACTATTTGATACATTCACATTTGTATTTATGTCAGCAGTTGAGTGAATTACTCTGTAATTGGATAAATTGCTGTCTGTAGTCTCTTATTTCTGCTTTGATTTTCTTCTTTTACAGGTATACCAGTACTTCAGCTGCTTACCAGAAGACAGGGTGCCTTATGTGAACAGTCCAGGGGAGAGATACAGAATCAAACAGCTGCTGCACCAACTCCCAGCTCATGACAGCGAGGTAACATCAGAGTGACACAAAACTCATTGACATATTAATTGTTCATGAAGATAATCATCATTTACAAATGTTACACCAATTACATGCTACAATTACATTTGTGTTATTATTTTGTACGCTAATTATAATGCTTTCGTCTTTATTTTTTTTTATTTCATGCAGCCCCAGTACTGTAACTCTCTGGATGAGGAGGAGAAAAAGGAGTTGCGTCTCTTCAGTCAGCAGAGAAAAAGAGAGAATTTGGGCAGAGGTGTTGTCAGACTCTTCCCAGTAACCATGACCGGAGCCATATGCCAGCAGGTGTAGAAAGATTTTCTGTTCCTGATATAAAAAATGAAACAGATTCCATCATGAGGCCAGTATAGATGATGATGCACTTCTTAAATTGTATCAGAAGGCAATTTCCTGTGCATGTAAGCACAGGTATAGCTCAGGGGCCACAGCACTCTGGGATTTAATGATCACAGTCACAGAGCTATGTGGGCAAATTACTGCGCAACCTAAAGTATTCACCATTTGTTAAAGGATATACAACCTAACTTCCTTCCTTCTCCGCCACACCCCCACCCAACTACATCTATTTTTCCAGTGCGGCAGGCAGATCTGTGGTGGAGATATAGCTGTGTTTGCCAATCGGGCAGGACACAGCAGCTGCTGGCACCCTCAGTGTTTCCAGTGTGCCTCCTGCAATGAGCTGCTGGTCGATCTAATCTACTTTTACCAGGATGGACAAATATACTGCGGCCGGCACCACGCTGAGAGGCTCAAGCCCCGCTGCCAGGCCTGCGACGAGGTGACTGCATCCACAAAATCTCCATGCTGTTCTCATTTAAACTCACCTGCAACAGACTTTTGCAGCAGTTCTCCAATGATAAAATGCTGTAGGAGTCAGGAAATGGAGACTAATTGCACAGGCCCAGTTCAGGGGTTTTTTTTTCAAACAGTATTTTGTAATTTACAGAAGAAGAATAAAGGCAGAAACTACTGTAAATCTCTTGCATGAGAGACTGATAAATTTGGTAGAATACTTTATTTATATTTCCCCAATGTAATCATAGATGTATTTTGGCATTTTTCCTAATCGCTACGTACTATTTCTGGGTTTGTTTTTTTCTATTGGTCTCTTTCTGTTTTGATTGACCTCTCTCTGTGACTTAAGGGATTAGTTGAGATAGTTTACTAATGGATCTCCCAGGACTGACCTACAAGAGTTCTGTAGACCTAGACAGGGCTTAGCCACTAACAGAAGGGCAACAGTGGCATCACTTTCTCTATTTTCTTCCCTAAGATGTCAGAGTTTTGTAGCTTTTTATGATTGTGATTTGTTTACTTCTGTATGATATAACTTTCTGACATAACAGACTCTTTTTAACTTTCATTCCAGATTATTCTAGCAGATGAATGTACAGAGGCAGAAGGAAGATACTGGCACATGAAGCACTTCTGCTGTTTTGAGTGTGAGGCTGCACTGGGGGGCCAGCGCTACATCATGAGAGAAAGTCGACCATACTGCTGCTCCTGCTACGAATCCCTGTATGCCGAATACTGTGATACCTGCGGAGATCACATAGGTACTGCGCTATTTTTCACTGTTTTTCGCTACAGCTTTTTTCTCTCAGGTCATACTATTCAGTGGACAAGAAGCCCAGTTTCCCAAAACACAAGAATCCCTTGTCTTTGCTTGTAAATCAGACAGTCTTTTCTCTCATTGCAGTTAACACAAAGGTTTAAACAACTGCTACCACTCAAACCAGCAGTTAGTTCAGAATTTCCTGTTAACCAAACATATGTGTCCTCTTTCTGTGGGAGGGGCTCACTCAGGCACAGGGAGTGCATGCAGACACCTCATCAAGGTTAAAACTAGGAAAACTCTTGCTAACCAATTCATCAGCTTACCACCTAAATCTCAATTTGACTTTTTGTTTTTGTTTTTGTAATGAAGCAGCCTCTGAACGATTTCTGTCATTTTGTTGGAATAGCTTTGGTCCAACTTGCCCTCAGGGGAAGTGTAATTACAAATCAATACAAAGCCGTTCTCAGTCATCACCCTTATTCTGTTACAATACATCGCTGTCCTGTTGTGTGATCGCTAAAAGGTCAGATGAAATAATCTTTTGGAGGAATATTTCATTCCTTCAGAACAGTTCCAGAGGCAGCTGATGAGAAGGCTCTGGTTTAATGTCACTTTTAACTATTATTCTTGTATAGTTATCATCAAAATTTCACTTATGTAGATACTCTTATGATACCTCTTTATTACTATACTTCACACCTTTTCAAAGGCTTGTTAAAACACAGATATCTAATCAGCCAATCACATGGCAGCAAAGCCAGGCATTTTTGTGCATGTTCTTCTCATGTATGTGTGGGCTCTCTCCAGGTACACCGGCCTCCTCCCATCATCCAGAGGCATGATGGGAGGAGGCATGATGTTAGGTTATTTGGTCACTAAATTCTCCCAAGGAAGTGTGAGTGTGAATGGTTTGTCTCTTTGTGAAGGCCTTGCGATTGCCCCCATCCCCCTTCTCCACCACCTCTATTGTTTAAAAGCAACATCAATATTATCTTCTGTCCATCACTGAAACATTTTTATTACTTTTCGTATATATGCTTTGTGAAAAACACATAGTTACCTCATAAATTGTTTAAAACAAAGTTCCTGCCGTATGTAATTTGGGCATTTTATTGTGGCTTTTGACCGCTGATGCATGTACACACAAGTGTAGAGTTGCAGGGGCTGATGTGTGTGTATATAGAGCATAATAATGTTTACACACATTGATGAAATAAAAACATCTCTGCAGCTGGCACAGACATGAATAATCACAAGAATATTTCCTCTCAGGTATCGACCAGGGCCAGATGACATATGAGGGTCAGCACTGGCACGCTGTGGAGTCGTGTTTCTGCTGCGCCCGCTGCCGGCTGCCGCTGCTGGGACGGCCCTTCCTCCCTCGGGGGGGTCTCATCTTCTGCTCCAGATCCTGTTCACTCGGTGAGGACCCCAATAACTCAGACTCCTGCGACTCAGCACTGCAGAGCAAATCACCTCATCATAATCGACAGTTGGACACAGCAGAGAGACGGCGTCATCTACAGTGTGGTTCTCCGCTGCAGCCACTAGAGGGCATCAGCCCCTCTGTAACTCCTGCAAAAGACTGCATTCACTCTGCAGCGGAAAACAGAGGTAAGAATGAGAAGTTTAGATAGGAGATGTTGCCTGGGTCCCAGTGAGTTCATATTTAGGGTATTGATGATATTTTACTCACTCCACCTTATTTAATTGAGCTTCCTCTCTTAGGTGTCCACTGCACGGCTCCAGTTCAGAATGGAGCTCCTTTACCCAGTGGTCTTCCTCACCCAAGAGGCTCCTACTCACCTCTGCCCCACATTCACCTAGGAAATGGCTTAGGTCCATCTTGGCCCAGTGACGTTCCACATTACAGTTTACTGCCAAGGGACTGTGGTGTCAAACCTCCAGGCAGTGGTTTTCAGTTCCAAGCAGTGCCAAATGGAAATACTGGACTAACTGGTCGGAACTCGAGAGGAACATCGACTAATAAAGATTGTAGAAACTGGGTTGAAAAGACGAATCAAGCTATGCAAGGTAGCAAAAACAAATTGAGTCATGCTTCAAAGATTAAATTTTGTCTTCTAATTACATCCTGTTCTCCAATTATTCTCTCCTTAGTGTTTCCTCCTCAGAAAAACTCCCACGTCCACCAGTTCATTTCATCAGACTCGCCTCCTCTCTCATCAAGCAACTCCCCCACACTGCCTCCCCCTCTGCCCATTAAGTCTCGTGACTTAATGCCCCGGGAGTCGCCTCCTCCGACCCTTCCCCATCAAGAAGACAGACCCTGTGGTTCTCCATCCCCGCTGACTCGCAGTGGCACAGCGAGAGTTAGCTTCAGAGAACCAATTAGCAGCAGCTATTCTGTTGAAGAGGATGAGGATGAAGATGAGAGTGAGGAGGGGCTGCCACAAGAGGGTGAGGAAAACCAGCAGGATGAAGACGAGGAAGATGATGAGGGAGGTTTTGGAAGCAGGTTGCATCTGCGGAAAGGCATCCCACCACAGATGGATCTGCTGGGTAAGACGCTTTCAGGATGTTGAATATTCTTATTTAAATTGTCTCTGGTTTTCTCACGATTTCTTTTATCCAATCAGATGGCTCTTCATACCAGCAACGCAATCTGAGGCGAGGATGGGGTCGCTGCCGCATCCCAACAGACCCTAGTCTTCACCCAGGTTCAGAGCGGCGCTCCCGGAGCTCGCGGCCCGACCGGCCCCAGCTGGACACCCTGGACTGGAGAAGCGAGAAAGACCGAGACGGCCGGGGCTCCTCCAACACCTCCTCACTGACCCTCCAGCCGGGAAAGCACAGACACGAAGACTCCTGCTCCACCTGCTCGTCATCCTCAGACTCAGAGGAGGAAGGTTTCTTTCTGGGAGAACGTATTCCTCTGCCACCACAACTTCGAAAGCAGCAGGCTGAGAAAAGCCAAGAGGGAGAGGCAGAGGAGGGGAAGGAGGTGCAGAGAGACTTCGGCCTGAGAGGCAGCATAAGGCGGAGAAGAGCTCTCAGTCAGAGTGCAAGAGACAAAGACAAAAACTGCTCTGTCTCCTAACCAACAACTACTGGCAACAAAAACACTGCACATTACTTTCTTTTCAATTATGGTGCAAAAGAACAACAAATGACCGTTGTTACTCTGGTGTTTATCAGGCTTATGATGGTGACGTAGGCTTTGATCTAACATGTAGACTTTTTCAAAGGTGAACCACAGCTGTTGTTCCTGACACACAAAGGGAAACAGAGTAGCCTCAGAGAAGTCATTACCTCATGTTTATGATACTGGCTGTTTGACTTTGAGGTATTACAGAGTAGAAAACAATGAATCATGCTGTTAGGAGTGAATGAGGGGCTATTGTCTGTTTAGTTGATTCAAACTGGTTGTATTGCTGCAGTAAAATGTTAATTCTCTTTAACATTAGAAAGGTTTACATATGCAAATCAGCAGTGACACATTTGAGAGGTGGCCAGTTCACTATACTTCATAAAACTTAAAGGGGAAGTTTGTTTTTTTCAATCTGGACCTGTTTTCTAGCATGAAATACATGTTCATTTACTCACCCAGACAGTTTTGGTGCAACTTGAGATCCTTCAGGAGATATTTAGATCCACTCGAGATCAGCGTATGTCTAAAATAATGGAAGTGATGGGGCAACTGCGCGCAGCTTCTAAATAATCATTATCTGCCACAAACTCCTTCATTTCACCAATGTTTTGTTATGAAACATTAGTCAGACCCCCCTGTGAGCTCGAAGCGTCTTTTTTGTGGTGATTCGTCCTTATTTACGGACATTTTTACTGCGGCGGCTTTGATGACTATTATGCAACATCATAACGAGCAAATGTCTGTAAATAAGAACGAATCACCACAAAAAAAGCCACTTCAAGCTCACGGAGGGGGGTCCGACTAATGTTTCCTTACAAAACATTGGTGAAATAAACGAGTTTGTGGCAGATAATGCCTTATTTAGAGGCTGCGCGCGGTTGCCCGCTTTTTAGTGGACATACGCTGATCTTGAGTGGATCTAAATATCTCCCAAAGGAATTCAAGTTACACCAAAACTGTCTGGGTGAGTAAATGAACGTATTTTGTGCTGGAAAATAGGTCCAGACTGAAAAAGAAAACGATCTTCCCCTTTAAGTCACCTAATTTAGGCAGACCTGAGTCCACTGGGGTGCAAAGCCGTTGAATGTGTTGTAAATTTTAGTTTTTAATCAAAAGTTGTCAAACTAAAACAAAAACTGTGACAGACCAAACACTCTTCACTTTTCTTTAGAAAGTTTTTACTTTTTTGATTGACGTTAAATTATTTTGGTGTTCATACAACCATGGTTGTATGAACACCAAAAAGTACTCTTGGAAATTTCCTCAAAATGAAAATGAAACCCGTCTCCCCTCTGGTTTAAGCTCCAACATGTTATTGCACTTTAGAAAGAAAAATCCCCAGCTTCATATTACTTTGTGATAAATCACAATGTTAGAGTGGCCATTTTAAAGTTTTCTGCCCATGTTGACCTAACTGGTGCTAACGACCGCAGGGTTTAACAACACAGGACACAGAACTGCTGGAACAGCCATTTTTATGTAGTTACAGTCGTACTGACTGACATTGTTGTTTAAAATCTTGACTGTTATACTTTGGAGGTGATGAGACCGCAACAGATGTTTAGTTTGGATTATCAAGAACAAATTTATATACAGCAGTGTTCCAGCAATTCCACGTTTCTGTGCTCTCAAGTGCAATCTTCCAATGGGCGTTATCTTTTAACATTATTAATATTAAATGGCCAAAAAATATGGGTTTTAATATCTTAACACAAGGTGATTTGTATCAATTCCTGATGTTGATAGTTCGAACAAAATACTGTAAAATCTGTAGCCTGTGATCACATGACTTTAAGGTCATTTGTTTTTATGTACATGGTGTGGGTTACTGTACCTTGTTTTTCATTTGGGGTAAAAAGAAAAGATCTTATGATGTTTTTATGTGTCTTTGATTGTATGTTATATAGATTTGAGTAAATTTATCTAACATTCATCTACGCATATTTTTTCCACACATCCTCAGTGTTTTTAAAAGTACAAACCTGAGTGTAATTTCATTAGTTTTGGGATGTACCACCAGGTTTTGGCTATGCAGGGGAAAGAGTCATGGAAACAAGTGAATTAATTCATAATTAAAACAAGAGCAGACTGCATACTTTTACCCAGGCTGAATAAAACAAAAAGCACTCAGATCCGGATCAACATCTGCAATTAATCCTCTCTAAATCGTGCTGCACATAAAATAAGTTTTTTAAAGGAAGAAACTGGGAAAAAAAAACAAGCAGTACCATTCACATAACAGTAAGCCATGTAGAGCAGAGTCCAATATAGGTAATAATTAGCTCCATATAATCCAAACTACAAAAGTCTGCTGCCATATGGTTGGATTAATTCCAGAATCACGATTTTTAAAAGAGCATTGCGAGATTTTCTACTTTTTTGCTTTCGTAAAAGATTAAAATACTTCCTCCACTTAATTTGAGGGGCATCATGAAATATCAGGGTCACGTGAGTTGGTTGTCTTGCAGAAGACTGATTGGTCCAATCAGCAGGAGGAGGGCGGGGCCAGAAGCAGCACACATGAGTTGTCAAACAGGTTTGTCTTGTGCAGCAGAGGTTCAAACACACTCATGCGGGAGGGAACCGTCGTGTTTTCGCTTTACTTTAACAAGAACTCCAGCAGGGACACAAGAGATCAACTCCAACTTTCCAGGTGAGTTTTCTGAAGAAAAAAAACAAGCAATAA
Source organism: Atherinomorus stipes (assembly GCA_023101725.1). Lineage (NCBI taxonomy): Eukaryota > Metazoa > Chordata > Actinopteri > Atheriniformes > Atherinidae > Atherinomorus > Atherinomorus stipes. Next base: position 208,840 of record JALJCO010001880.1, on the reverse strand, counting down.
AGCTCTTTAAACTTAAATAAACTCTTAATTAAAGGAGGCCAGAGGCTTGCCAAGGCAAGACTTGCTGTAGGCCTCAAGGCTGCTGAACCTGTGGCACAGTTGTTTACCTGCCCTTTGTCTTTGTGAATTTGACTTCCTGCTTCACTCCATGATTGTCATGTACTCTCAGCGCAACAACATGCCAGCACTTGACTTAGAAACATTATATTAGTGGCTCTATTTTTGTTTGTCTGAGCCACCTCCTTACATTCCTCCTTGATGTGTAACCCACCAGCTTGCCATCTTTTATGCATGTGGTCCAGTTTCTTCTTACTAGTAAGGGGAGATCTCTGCTGTTGGATGGTCTGGAGACTTGTAGGCAGGTGAGAAAGGGGGGTGTACTGAAAGTTTCATATCCCTGTCAGCAGGAGTTTGGCCCGGCTCAGACTGGAATGGCAAATATTTGGAGAATTTGACTGGCAGATGCAGACTGTTCAAGCGGCATACATTAAACACACACATTGGATTTTTATTAGACACAGGAATACAGAAAGATTGTTTGACCTTAACCACTTAGTGGCTTATAAACAAATAAGTTGAGCTTTATGTTTTTGCTCTAATTTGTCCCACAGAGACTTTACCTTCCACTAAACTCTGGTAACTGGCTGCTTTATTTAAAGATGAAGAGTCATTGTTCCCATAGCAGCTGTTGGTGTGTGTGATCTGCTCCGTATTGCCTCCAGACAATGGCTTGTTGACAGCTGTCCTGATGCACCTCCCCATCACCCCTCACACACACACACACACACACACACACACTTCCACCACTCTTTTTCCCAGGCCTTCTACTAACTGAAAATGAAGTGTCAGTTTTATTGTGTGTTAGTCTGCAGAAAGATGGATGACTGCTAGTAATTGTTCAAATCCGACTTGTGCCTGCAGCCAATGAACTTGTAGTTGGAGAAGGCTGCTGGAGAGTGATTGGCCGGAGTTGAAAATAAGTGGGTTAATGTGAGTAGAGGCTTTGTGGGGTTGTAAAAGGCTGAGTGTCTGGAGACGAGATTTGTCTGTCTTTTAGGGTGGATGTTTTTTTATCATCTCCCCTTTAAAGAATCACTACTGAACTTTGACAGTTTTCTCAGTGAGGCACCCCCTAACAACAGCTAAGTCATCATCCATCTTGCATCCTGTTTTTCCTCTGAGCTCTTTTTCAGTCAGTAAAAGTCAGTCCATCTGGTCTTATCTTTCTCTGCCTCTTTCTCTCTCTCTTTTTATCACATTTATGATAATGTTCTCTTGCATTTCTTTGATAAATCAGGTATGAGGTGCATTCAAAATGGCCAATATGTTGATATCCAGTTGTTGGAACCTGATGGTGTCCTGGAAGTACAAATTTAAAGAGCAGTTTATCAGCCCCAGCATACTGCAAAGGAACCACAGCTCCAAAAATGTACATAATAAATGTTACTCTGCCATCACAAATAATCAGAAATGCAGATTATTAAGATCAGAAAGTTACATTTTGCTACTTTAAAGGTACAAGTTTAAAAATGACTGACATCTAGTGGTGAAGATTGGCATGCCCATTTGTGAAATTATTCTAGACATAAACATTTTTTTCATCTGCAAGTGGATCCTGTGGCCTCAGGCCTCTGAGAGTTCTCATTTCATGCAGAAGCCCATCTTTAAGCAGCAGGTCTGGGTCGGTACAAGATGGTTTGGTGAGGTTTATTTAATGATTTCTGTTGCATTTCCACAGCCAACCATACCCTTCTCCGGCAGGCTGCGTATCGGCCGGATAGCAAATATATGCATTAGCTATGTGATGGTGTGAAGTTATAGCTTCCTGTCAGAACAGCGGAACACCTTCTTTAAGTTAATGAAGAATACAACACAGAAACAAAGGACGAGAATGGTGGACATCCAGCTGTTTGTGGTCTTTCCTCTTGCACGTGGTTTTAATTAACGGAAAATTTGCAGTATATTTAAATTTGTGCTTTTGCTTAGTTACATATGAAGTGATGAGTCTTATGTAGGGCTGGGTATTTTTAAGAACGTCATGATTCAATTAGATTTAAATTCTTTGGGTTTCGATTGGATTTTGATTTAATATTGATTTTAAAGCAACCCTTACCGATCTTGCATTTCAGAAAGTACATCAAAATTATTTGAATATCAAAAATCCTGTCTGACTCCAAAGACCCACCCCCCATTCCCTCCGCCTCCTAATGCAGAAGCAAACAAGCAGGTCCCACGGCCAATCCTAGACGGAGGTCACATTGCAAGGATTGGTTGGAGTTTTCATTGAAAATTTAGAGATAGGAATAATATTTTATTTTAAATAATGTTGGGTCTGCCTTGTATTTCAGAGTTCCATTACCTTGTTTATAGGATTTTACCCTATTAAACAAATAGTGCAACAATGCAACATCAGTAAGGGTTGCTTTAAATGCTTTGATGTTGATTCAGTATTAAGCAAAAGATACAAATAATTACAATTTCTGTTGTAAATTAAGCATTTATTTTTTGTATGCCCATGTGATCATATCTAGGATGTCATCTCACATTTCTGAGCAATAAAACATGTGAAAATGAAAAGTAGTTGCCATTTTGTTGTGTGATCTAATGCGACCTCTGTCCATACAACGTAAATAACACTCACAGCAGCCCCCATGGGTCAGAAGGTGAATCGGTTCAGAGGATTTATCAATTTTAATTAATTGATTAATCGATATTTTTACCCACCTCTAGTCTTATGACCAATCAAGAGATTGTATTGTCTGGCTTCACCCTTTGTGGTCGGATCAGTATGATTGAGACTCCCAACAAACGGTTCCTAAAAAAAAGTGGGATAGTTTTTGGTCAGATCTTCTGGTCCCCTTCTCAAATTTGCCCATGGAAATGCAAAACATTTCTAAGACCTATACTCTGCTGAAGTGGACCTGCTGGTCAAAACGGGGCAGTAGGATTGTTTGCCCATGTAGAGACACCATTGTAAAAATGGTGGCTCAAATAATATGGCAGCTGCCTTGCATGTGCAGCCACTGCAAGGAGGAGATGTAAATGTTTCATTCTGAGAGAATACAAACATAATCATTTTAGTAAAGCGATTAGATGCCAACAGAAATAGTTTTTGCTAATATATCATCGACCCTTGATTTTGTCAAATGCTGCACCATTAAGTTCTTTATTGACCAGTCTCTTTTTTTCTGCTCTACTGAGTGATGTCTGTCATCCACAGGAAGTCCAAATCTCAAGGAGCTTGAGTTCGGTTGAGATGCTGATGGTACATCTGTTCAAAATGGCCTGAAGATGATCCAAAGGCAGCCAGACGTCGGCACAAATAAATGATAGCGCCTAGGAAAATACTGTGAAGAAGACGTGGGCGAGTGCAGGTGTAATAAGTGACAGAATGCCTGTGGGAACGCTCCAACACCCAGTGAAGCAACCAACGAGGGCTGCTGTGATAGTTTCAGCACCCCGCTTGCGACCTAAGGGCCCAGTGGGCCCCGACTTTTACCAGAGAAGACCAGCAGAAGCAGCCAGGCCGAAGCAGAGTGCTGTGGAGAGACTGGAGGCAGACAAGGCCAAATATGTCAAGAGTCAGGTGGCTCTTTCCAAACAGCAGCCAGTCAGGCCCCCCGAGGTGCGGAGGCCCCCCGAAGTGCGGAGGCCTCCTGAGGTGCGGAGGCCTCTGCTAAACCCTAACACACCCCTGCGCCCTGCTAGAAAAGCCCCCACACCAACAAAGGTGAAGCAGGAGGAGGTCCAGCTCGACTTGGAGCATCTGAGCAACCTCATCAGTGATGTCCCAGATGGACCACAGTCCAGTACATCTGCAGGGACGGAGGACAGTAAAGCACACAGCTCCTGCAAAACTCCCACAGGTGCACAGCAGATAAAGGAGAGACCATGTCCCCCTCCACGTCCTGACTGGTCCAGTCCAGCTAAAGTGAGATTAAAGACATCTGGACCGGCTAAGGTAGAGAGTCCTGGTGCTGCTGGTGCTCCAGCTGCAGGGACCGTACGCAGAGTGGACGTCATGCCCCCGGCTGGCCCTGCGAGGACGGGCTGCAGACCACCTCAGTACATACGGCAGCCCCTCCAGCCTGCACCTTTACATTCCCAGTTTCTGCTCCACTCAGGTGCTTCAAACCTGCGCGTCTTCCACCCCAGAACAACACCAGCTTCCTCTCCTCTCAAACCAGTTGTTCCTCCATCAAAACCGGACCAACCGTCCCCCCCTGATGCTGACACCCCTGCTCCTGCTCCACCTCCTCCCCCCAACCTCCATGCTATCCCTCCTCCTTCACCAGCAATCACACGTTTGTCCTCTTCCAGCTCCAGAAAGCGGCCATCTTTGACCCGGTCCAAGTCTGACATGAGTGACCGGTACTCCCGTGCCGGGACGGAGCTGGAGCGCTTCTTTAACCTGTGCGGCTTGGATCCTGCGGATCTGCAGGAGCTGACCGGATCCAGCTCAGACATCGTGTCCCTCGCTCGTTTCCGCAGCGTCAGCGCTCCGGGGTCGGAGTGTGGAGGCTCTGGTAGAGAAGATGGCGATGACGAGGATGATGAAGATGCTGGCAAATCTGCAGATCGTGTTCCTTGTGGTGTTTCTGTCATAGAGAGAAATGCAAGAGTGATCAAATGGCTGTATGGTCTGCGGCAGGCCAAGGACAACACAACCAAAAGCACCAATTTGTAGTAACTTTGGTTCCAAAATGAAAATTTCAGCCTCTTTTCTTTCCCAACATGAACTTGGATAAAGCCTGGACTCATGGGACCCTTTATTATTCTAAAGTATGGAGTAGGACTTTATTTTCCAAGCAATCTACTCTGTTTTTTTTCATTATTTCTTTGTTTTTACAAAGTCATAAAATTGGAAATGAAACTGCTGTATAAGTCCTTGTGCATCTTTTGTGAGTCTGACGGTTTGGCTGTTCATGTTTTCTTGTTGCAGCCGTCTCGTAATGAGGAACTTCAGTGGCCAACAGATCATGGTCTAACGGAAATGAGTGGCATTAAATCTAAATATGGTGCAAGCATCTTGTTTGGTCCTCTGTATGATCTATTTTAGAGAATCACACCAAACCTGATACAAATAATACCACAAAAATGCTTCTTTTTTTCTTTTCTTTTTTTTTTTTTTAAACCAATGCATATAAAATATTAATGTCATTTTCCTCTGTGGAAAAAGTCAGCGCACTCCTGTTCTCAGAAGCTTGTATGTTTCCATTTTAGAAGAAATAACTTGTGGTCCTTAAGACAGACACTGACTTTGACCTCTAAAATCCTTCACTCATACACAGTATTTGAATATTTATAGCCACATTTTGTCTTGATCTCTTCCTTTTAACCTTTTATGAGTCATTCCTTTGTGGATTTAGTTGCATTCAGAACCCTGATCTAGTTAAAAATCCCCTTCTGGGTTAATTAAACAAGACGTCTGGAAATGAAAGAACCTTTTTGGTACAAAGTTCACATTCATATCAGTGACTGCCAGCTCTCCAGTGCCTGAAGCAGCAAAAATACATTGGATGGTGCAAATGTTGCTTTTCAATCAGCATAACGTGTCAAATAATACTGGGGCCAAACAATTCTGTCTTGATAATCTCTTCAGAGCATATTAACCCAAAAAGCCTGACCTTTGCCCTCAATGTGTTGTTGAGCAGTAATGTTGCTCTCATGCTGTTTTTGGAAAGTTGTTTTTTACCGAGTTTCCTCCCTTGCAGGTCAATTATGTAGTCAAATGTAGCAACAGCTACAAAGTAACCTGGAGATCCCATGAGGAGATGCCACTAAAGGCTCTGGAGAGCATTTCTGTCTCTGGAAGGTGACACAACACAAAGAGAACACCTGGCCTGACTCACCTGTCATTATCTGAGCCGTTTCTAATCTTTGGTGCCCAACCTGGACCTGATAATTCAAATTTTATGCGCAGGGAACAGATAAATTCAGCACGCAGGTGTTCTTCAGTACTTACATCTCTCATGTCGCCATTGTGATTAGAATAATTCAAATTATGAAAATGACAATAAAACAAGTTCATAACGGTTCTAAATGTGCCCTGTCTAAATAAGATAAAGAAAAAAAGGCTTTTGTCATTTGATGGAGGAAAGTTTCACAAGTTTTCCACAAGAGGTCAGAGCAGCATAAAACTTGTGCTCTGTGTCCTGCAGCTTATGCACAAAAGTTACCTTTTCATGGTTTAAAAACTGCTTTATTCAGGTTTTAAAAAATGCTTGTTTAAGAGAAACAACTGAGGCATAAGTTAAATTTAAAGCATTTCTTAGCGCCATCTTACACATTTAGAAATTCTTTGAAGTGAGCTTGTTGATTCTAGTAATCTGCATCTTATATTACGCTCATTTCTGTTAAACAGATACACAGGCAGTCACATAATGAGTGTAAGGTGAGCAGGTGGGTTGCACCACAATACTTTACTTTCAAACACAAAGAGTTGCTCAGCCTGATTCAGACAAGCAAGTTTTAAGTAACGCTCAGAGCTGCAGTCGTCCACACGGTGATTTCATATGAGACATAACTTTTCCTGCCGTGAGACGATGACTTGTTTTGAGAACTTTGCAAATAAGCTGCAAGCATTCAGAAATGTCTTCTTAAAGCAAACTGAGGAGTTATGCACTGATGATCAGCAGACGGTGAGAAAGCTGATTTAATGTTCTTGTCCAAGAGATTTTGTTGAAATTATAGATTTAAATAGATATATTTCTCTGATTTTTTTGTAACCTGCAGCTTTTTTTTTTATTGTGGGTTCCCAAAGCAGTGATAGAAATAGCAGCTTGATTATATACATACTAATGTGTAAAAATACAGCAGTTGTAACCAAATGAGAAACAACACTGCAAGAGTTTATATTTGTAGCAATTAAACGGGAATGTCAAAATTAATATATATAGTGATAGCCATTAGTATCTTATATATGAATTTTGATGCCTTTTTTTGAAGATTTTTAGAGGAAGAAAGACAAAGGACATTTTATTCCTTTTTATTCTTTTTTTAATAATAAATAAAGTAATGGTCCAGCTTAGCTTTTCTGTAAAAAAAAAACCCTTCACCTTCTTTTCTTCTTTTGCTTCCTTTACTCTACTAACATTTCTTGTTGCACATGGCTTGATTATGGACATACAATCCGCACCATGTAAATGAAGTGAAACAAGAGAAACAGATTTTTCATGAGTATGAAACAAAGCTGTGTTTAATATTCTGCTTCTCCCAGTTTCTCCTGTTTTCATGAATCCAAAAACTGTTAGAAGACACAATTCAGCTGTCAGACTGAATACAAATTGTAGGAGAAAAAACTGAATGGGCTGTTTTCCTGACTGCAGAGGTCAAAGGGGATCCCTTTGGCCAGAAAGGTGTGTTATGCTGTGGGTGGCGTCCCATATCAGATGACCACAGCAGCTATAAGTATTTCCTTGCAGATTTTCCTTCTGGATGTTGTGCAGGTAAAAAGTCCAAAATGCTTTTGGAAATAAAAAAATGACCTTTACACACTGAAGATGAAGTACGTCAGCTTGGACATGGATACAATATCTTCACAGATGGAGGCCTCCTACGTGTCCGTGGTTTTATTTGTGAGTCGGGCCTGGGATGCTGTGACCGACCCTGTGGTTGGATATCTGGTGAGCCGCAGTCACTGGACACCCATCGGCAAACTCACTCCATGGTTGGTTGCTTTAGCTGCACGATTAACCCCATCTTTGGATTCATCCATCCATTCATCCATCCTGTGCTGCATTTTTAAAAAGCCATCGCTGTTTGTCTGACAGGCTGCTTATTTCCACTCCGTTCTGCATCCTGTCGTACGTGTTGCTGTGGTTTGTGCCAACAGGCTCGATGCCAGAGGCTGCCTGTATGCTGTGGTTCCTCGTGGCGGCCTGCCTCTTTGAGACACTCATGAGTGTAAGTGGCGCAAAGAGCATTTCTCAATAGTTTGGGAAAGTAATCAAATATATATTTAAGCCTTTGTTCTGCACTTGACTATTTAACCTTCCACAGTGTTGGTAGCAGGAGTTAGTATGTCAAACCTTGGCTGTGACCCTTTGTGTGCCATTATCTGTAGCAGTAGTGACCTTTGAGAACCAGTTCTCATTTACAATGACGACCTGTGTGATGAATGTAGTTGCATGTTTTTAGATCCTACAAATATTTCTGCACAGACATTTTTAGGAATAAAAAGTGTTGTGTGGAAATTCTCTCTTAAAGGTACAGTATGTAAGAATTACAGACATCTAGTGGTAAAGATAGGTATTTGAAAGAAAAGATGTTGACTTCAAATTTCAAGCACTGATGGTGGCAGTTAGTGGCCAAAACTCTCCCAGACAAAAATATGTTTACTGTGGTTTGTTTAGTAAACTTTTTTTAATAGTTTTCTTCAACTTTTCCCCTAATAAGTTTTAGAGTTTAGGTTTTCCGAGTTTTTTCCCTCAGGTATTGAAATAGTGGAACAATATGCATGTCCTATCCCCCGATATAATTGTTTAAAAAAAAATATACAAAAAATTATATTAAAACAAAATTAACATTTATGTATATTTTTTTATTTTTTTCTCCTTTTTTCTTTTTCTTTATTTTTCTATGAATTAAAATATAATAATTAATTTATTTTCTTTTTTAATTTTAATTTTTTTTTTTAAATATATTTTTTTTGTTTATAATAATTTTTTCTTTTTATTATTATATTTTATTTTTTTGTTATTTATTAATTCTTCTTCTACTGATTTTTCTTCTCTTTCTTTTTTTTTTTTATTCTTTTTTTTTATAATAATAAACATAATTTTATTTTTTTTCTTTTTTTATATTTAATATAAATTAAATTATATTTTATTTTTTATTTTTTTTTTTAATTATAATTTCTATTTTTCATTTTTCATTTTTTTTTTAGGTTTAAAGGTTTATACTTTTTATTTTTATATTTTATATTTTAGAGAAAGAGAAAGGGAAGAGTACATTTTTTCCCTCAGTTCTTTCCTCATTATTTATCCCCCCCAGATTACCCCCCACTACAAATAAATCTATACCACCTATTGCCCGTAAAGAGATATATATATTTTATTGATAGATATAGGGTATATATTTTTTTTTTTTTTTTGTGTATATATATGTATAGATTATTTGATAAAATAAAAAAAAAAAAAAATAATTAATCAATATTTTTTTTTAAAATTTATCTTTTCTTTTTTCTATACAACCAAATATACTTCCATTATATATTTTATGAATTTATATATAGAATGGTAAAAAAAAAAAAATTAATAATTTTTATTTAAAAACAATTTATTTTTTTATTATGATTTATTTCTTTTTTTTCAGGCCATTTATATTCATTTTCATTGAAAATACATATTTCATTCAGATATAAGTCCGAATTTATTTTATCCCATTTTTCTTGCTAGTTATTAGCCAGGTCACTACTTGATGCTGGTGGAAAAATTTTTTTTTTTACTCTCCCCTAATTCCCCCCCAAAATCCTCAAATTTATATATATTATTTTTTTTTGGACACTAGGGAAGATTTATCTACTTTTCATTTTTATTCAACCAATCTTTCTTTCATTCTTCCTTCTGTATTTTTGTATTTTTTTTTCCATTTACTTCCCCCCCCTTTATGACACCATTTTTATACTTTTTTTAGATCATTGTCCCCCCTGATTCTTCAGTAATTCTTCCATCTTCCATAACTCCTCCTCAAGCCCATGCCTACACTGATGTGGGATTGTGTAGTTTTTGTTTTATTTATTTTAGTACCTATCCACCCAATCTCCCCATCTTCCCATTTCCCTCTCACTTCCTCATTTTATCCTTTTTTATTTTTTTCTTCCTTCTTGCTGGTATTCTGACATTTACCCTGGTTCCTGAGCCTTTGAAACTTTTTAATTCATCTCTTCTTCGCCAGAACGCCATCAACCAAACATACCAACAATTTTTCCTTTTTTTAACTTTGATTTTTTATTGTATTCTTTTTAATATTTTTTATTTTTTTATTTTTTTTTTTTACTTTTACATTCTCCTTCTCCTTCTACTGTTGCTTTAATGAATTTTTATTAATTATTTTTCCCATTCAGGTCTGATTTCTCCATAAAACCTCCCACCCTAAATTTACAGTTTTATCTTTTTCATTTTCTAACCCCTGTTGTTGAGCAATGTTGAGGACAAAGAAAGTGTTTATGTATAATTTTATATTTTAATTTTATTTTTTTTTTTTTTTAATATTAAACAAAATAATTTTTAAATTTTCCTTCCTCCTCATCTTTTTCTTTTTTTTTTTTTCTCTTTCTTCAAGAAGAAGAGAAATCTTCTTCTCCTAATATTAGTGTTGTTATTTTAGCCCAATTTTCCCCCCCCCAAAAAAAAAATTTTTTCTTTATGATTATTTTTCCCCCTTTTTCCCTGATGTATTTTTTTAAATATAAAAAAATAATAAAAAAATTTTTTTTTTTTTTTTTCTTTGATTGGAGACTTTTTTTTTCTACTTTTAGATAAGAGTCACCAGCAGTACAAAACTGGTCTTTATAATGTAAAACTGCAAAAGTGTAAAGAACTACTCAGTTAAAGGTACAAGAGCAGTACCTTTGAAAGTACCACCCTTGTGACAAGCTTTTTTACCCTTGCAGTTGGGTATTTTTTTCTTTGAGTGTAAGTTTTGACTGCACCTACAGTCGTCCTCAAAATTATCCATACCCTCAACTTGAGAAGGATAATATCAGCTGTCAGTGAAATAAGTTAAAATTGACAAAAAGTAATAACAAATAAAAATTCTATAAATATCATGACATTGATTTTGAATTGTGGTTTGAAAAAAATATTAAAAGTATTATTTACTACCACAATTTAAAAGCGATATTTTATTTCACAAAATAATAATTTTATGAATTTTTATTTATTATTAGTTTCTTTATTTTTTGTTATTTGAATTACTATTGTGAATTTAGCCTATTCTTTAGTTGGAGGTATGAATAATTTTGAGGATGACTGTAGCTCCACCTCTGCAGCCATGTATGGGTAAAAGAAAAGCACTTTAGATGTTTAAAGTACATTTTTGTACATATTTTGTACTCTTAAGAAAAATAAGAAAGAAGTGGGGTGAAGTAAAGGTATTTTAATGTTTTGCTTTATTTTTCTTCATTTTCTTTTGAGTTGCCATGGTAACATGATTTTATTTTTATGTTTAAGAATCTGCTGCCATTTTGCTCCAAGCTGCATCACCATGGCAACTGAGTTTCACACATCCAATATCCTCTCGCTTCTTCTTCTGTCATCTGTGAACAGTGCTATAACGTCCCTTACTTCTCGCTGAACATGTTTCTGGGGGGGCAGCAGAGGGACAGAGACTCCGCCACCGCCTACAGTAAGACGAGCCAGCCTCACCCACCGCCTCACTTCTCAGAACCATCAGATGCAAACGAAATGCAGGCGTCCCTGCGTCTCTCTCTTCCTTTGTTTTTGGCCAGGAATGAGTGTGGAGATGGTGGCGATGCTGCTGGCTTCAGTGATTCAGGGGCAAGTTGTGTCTGTGTACAACTCAGAGAAGCAGGAGGCCTGTGAGCAGCTGGACCAGGTCCATCAAACACCTCTGAGCACATCTGTACCGCAAACTGCTTCCCTGCAGGAAACGGTACCTTTTGCTGGAAAGGAAAACTGAAAACTCAAACCCAGATCAGGCTCGTGTTTCTGATGCAGCCGAGCAGCTTTGTGTTGGCATTGCACTCAGGGAGATCCGTTCACCCTGTAATTTACTGTTCTTGGCCTGACGAAGACTTTGTTGTCTGTTCATCTGTGGTATGTGTTTGGACTCATTTCACTCATACGGCAACAAAAACCTGTTTGAATGATCACATTGTGGATTTATAGTGGGCAATAAAAAATATTAAAACTACAAAGGAAAATTAAAATAATCCTGAAAATGAAAGGACAACTTGGGTTTCAGTCTAGGATTAGAATTAGTGGTCAAAACAGCTGTTATCTGAACCACATTTACTTTAATTCTTCTTTTTTTTTTTAAATAATATAAAATACTTCTTTTACCAGCCAGCATATTTTTGTGTATATTTTAATAAATCTTTATTCATTCTGTGATGATATGCAACCCCTCTCCCAAATACTGTATTTTGGATGCTGTGTTAAATGTTAATAAAAACAGAATGCTATGATCTATCAATCTCATAAACTCATATTTTATTCAGAACATACCAGATGTTGAAACTGGTGTTTGACCTTTTTGTGAAAAATATGAGCTAATTTTGAAGTTGATGGGAGCAGCAGATCTCAGAAAGGTTCAAAAAGAGGGATTTTATAGTTGTGTAGCATTCCTTTCCATTTAACATTTGTCTCTTAAGTGTCCGGGAAGTGATGGAGCTTCACAGATGTGGAAGCTGCCCACATCATAGACACTAACTCACCAACAGAGAGGCTCCTGAACTGTCCACTGATAACAAGCTGGATGCTCCCTCTCCTCTTTAGTCTGCAGGACATGAAAAATTTCCAAAAAAGAATTTCACATTTTTATTCATCTGACCACAGAACAGTTTTCCGCTTTGCCTCAGACCATTTTAAGTGAGCTCTGGTCCAGAGAAGATGGCAGCATTTCTGGGATGTGTTCACATACGGCTTCTTCTTTGCATGATGGAGTTTTAACCTGCATTTGTGGATTTCAGGGGGAACCGACTTTGCAGACAGTGATTTCTGGAAATCTTCCTGAACTCATGCAGTGATTTTCAGTTGAGAATCACGTGTTTTAATGCAGCACCACTTTCAGTCTTGTCCCATGCGCACAGAGATTCCTCCTGATTCTCTTAAGCTTATGATCTTCAAAGTCTTCAGTAGCTTACATTGATGGACATTTTTCTGAAGTTGCTTCACATTTCTTTTGCCACACTTTGTCACAGATTTAACCTCATTCCATCTTCACCTCTGAGAGACTCTGCCGCTCTGAAATCCTCCTTTTAGACCCAGTCTAGTCATCAAATGCTCCTCCAGTTGGTTTTGATTCATGCCTATTACTTTTCCAGCCTTTTGTTGCCCCTGTTCCAACTTTTTTGCAATGTGATGCTCCCATTAAATTAAAGATAAGCAAAGATTTTCCATAAAATAGAAAAATGTTTCAGTTTCACCATCTGTTACTTTCTTTTGTTTTACTGGGAATAAAAAATGAGTTTATGAGATTTTCTAATCATTACATTCTGTTTGTATTTACATTTTGCCCAGAGAATTAACTATTGGGCTTGTAATCTAGTTTAAGAGCAAGGTAACAAAAGTTTTACCTTTTGACTTTTGGCTTAATCCGTCTTGAGTTTGTAGACAGTTTACCATGCTTTATTCATTAGTTTCAGCACCATGTCTGCATTTCGCCCCCCCCAGCAAAAAGCTTTCCTGACCTCGGCTCTGGTCATGGCTGCCTTGTTTTCCCTCTGCAGCCTGGTTCTCTTCTTTGGAGTGAGGGAGCAGCAGGGTGAGTCAGTCAGTCGCAGCAACCTTCAAACATTTTGAAGTAAAACATACAGTCATGAGGAAGAAATACACCCACAATTTCTCACTACGGGAGAGATTTTTAACATCATACAGAAAATAATTTCTCCAAATTATTGCTTCTACACACGACTGAGTCATAGGATGTACTTTGTTTTGCATTTTGGCTTAGTCATTGTTAGATAAATAATGACATGCTGTGTTGTAATCTGAGTCTGTATTTACCCATTTTTTGTGCTTTGTAAAGATTTTTTTATTTCTATGTTCTTTTATCTTTAATCCTAAAAGAAAATAGTATTTATTTCTTCCATGTTACTTTGCTGATTAGATTATATGATTGATTTAACCAGCATGTATCACATTACATTTAACCTAAAAAGAGCCAATAATAGTAATTCTCTTATTTATTTTTCTATTTCCCCCCAGTTCCTCTCTCTTCTGATGAGAAAATACAGCCATCCTATCTGAGCTCTCTCAGGATGCTGGCGTGCCACATCCCTTACCAGCGCCTCGTGCTCGGCTTTGTGTTCAGTGTACTTGCGTTTCAGGTACGTGGTCTGTCAAAGCATAGCACAGAGAAATGCACTTTGTTTCTTCATCTAATGTTTGTCATTCCTTAACTCATGCATGCCTTTAATATTTGTTACACTTCTCTTCCCCGTCTGTTGGATCTCAGATGTCTTTGGGTAACTTTGCACTGTTTTGCAGTCATGCAGCTGGGCTGGGAGCCCAGTTCCAGCTTCTCCTGCTGGTTCTCCTGGTAAAATGCAATTAAAAACTACAAACTATAGAAGTTTTCTAATGCAGTTTGTTAGTTTTAGAATATGATTTTTTATTATGTATTTCAAATTAAAAAGATATAAATATTTCCACAGGTTTCTGCTTCAGTCGCAGTTCCTTTTTGGCAAATTGTTCTTCTGAAAGTTGGAAAAAAGACAACAGTTTTCATCGGACTTTCAGTGAGATATGAGAAATTTCTGTTTTTTTTATTATTACACACTCAAAAATAGAGGTACCAATTTGTACTTAAAAGGGTACAAAGCTTGTCGCGGGGGGTGTTCCTTTTTGAACGACGTTTCTGAACCTTATCAAGCTGTATGAGTTAATAAAGTACAATTAAACCAATTAAAAATGATGAATAAAAGTCAAGATAATAGAGATTATGACAACAATCAAAGATGCTAATAAAAAATTAATACTTATTATATAAATATGAGGCCAAACACATATATAATTATACATATAATTATTACTATGATTATTATGAAAATCATAATGTAATAACTATAATTATACACTGTTTAGAAGGATTGCTATTTGTAGTTATTGTACAAGTTACACACATTTTTTAATGCTGCAGGTACCCTTAAGGTTGAAACGGTACAAATTTGTACTTTATATTACTTTGGACCGTTTTTCATAGTATATAGGTACTTCTGGCCTCATAAAGACCAATATTGTACTTTTGAGAGAACATTTGTAAAAAATGTACCTGCAGGTACAGAAACGTTCCTGTCTCGTACCTCTATTTTTGACTGTGTAGAGCATGTTTTTCCACATTGTGACCGTTTCTCTTATCTGTACTCCCTCTTCATGCCTCTAGCTCTTCATCCCAGCAGTGATTGTAGTCGCCTGCGTTCCCAGTAACCTGCCGGTCTTCATGACCATGTGCATTCTGATGGGATTCAGCGTGGCAACCATGTTTTTGCTGCCCTGGTGAGTCCGTCAATCCTCCCTGGAAATAAAGTCTGCATGTGGAGCGCATGAAATATTAATCAGGTCTATCTGACCCCGACCCCGAGATGAATATTAGAAAATAAAAGGTTTTTCTTGACTGTTTAGAACTTTTTATTAAACCAGATTTAATCTGTCAGCTCGTGCTGTATTTGCTACAGGTCAATGCTCCCAGATGTCGTGGATGACTTTGCCATGAAACACTCCTCCTGTAAAAACCTGGAGCCTCTTTTTTTTCTCTGGTTATGCCTTCTGTAGTAAGCTGGCAGGAGGGCTCTCTGTTGGACTCTCAACCATGACATTGCAGTGAGTATGGCCTCCATCCAGGCGCTTCATGAATTTATGTGTATTTCATACTTTGTATTTCATATTCCGTTCACTGCTTGTCTGCAGAATTGTGGGCTACAAGGCAAGTGCATGTAACCATGGTGATGGAGTGGTGACAGCTCTGATAGTGCTGTTCTCGCCAGTTCCCGTCACACTTCTGCTGACAGGGATGGTGTTTTTTTTTTCACCTATCCAATCAATGAGAGGCGACGCTTAGACCCCCAGGATCAGCCACTCCAGTAAGAGGCTTTTTCAATTCTTTTTTCCCCCCTTTCAACACATCAAGCCATTAACTGTTCCAAATACTTTCATTTTGAAGCAGCCAGGTGTTTTATAAAAATCCCACCACATTTTAACTTCAAAATGACAGCTAGGGGTTTGATGTAGGGCTTACTCGCCAGAATCCAAAGCTTTCTTTGACTTTCTAATGGGTTTCTGCTGCTTGTTCTGCTTTTGGTTCACTTTTACAGCACTGATATCATCATCATTTTTATATACACCAAACGTGGTCAATGAAAAAACATGTAGAGCACACCATCTAACAGACTTGAGGAAAGATTTACTAAATTGGGATGCTTAGCACACCAATCAGAAACAGTGCTCATAAGTCCACGAGTGTCTTTCCAGTGTGTGTGTTTGTGTGTTTTCCTTTATGGTTATGTATTGGACAGTAGATAGAAGGGGAAATCAAGAAAGTTTAAGGAAAAGAATACCTCACGTTTTCAACCAGCTCTTTTGTGAATGTAGTTTTTCACATATTTGCTTGTGTACTTTGTTTGTTACCTCCACTTGGAGGGGCATCTAAGAACTCAGACTTGCTAAGTTTGTAGGCGTAAACAAGTTCTATAAACATGGTGACAGTAAAAGTCAGTATTTGGTTCTTTTTGAGGCATAAAAAGTAACAGCATCTGTATTATCTATTCTATATTAGGCCCTTCAAGAAGCTTTATGTAACTTTATGACCCTTAAACACGTGTATGTCTGGCTTATTTCGATGGCAGAGTGACATTCATTATTAAGATTTGTGAAGACGTCATTATCTAGCAATATTCTGAGGCTAAGACCCACTATTTCACACATTTGTGTTCCAGCCTAGAGTGTCACGTTACATGTCTTTATATTCTTACATGAAGTGCTTTTTTTTACATGAAGATTTTAGTACTTCTCACCACCTTCACCAGCTGTTCTTCAAAACTAAACATCCAACTTTATAGAACCTTTTTTGTCAACGGAGAAGTGGAAATGACTACTTCCACATTGGCCATGCTCACTTAAAATTTCTGACTAATCACACAAAAATCACCAGACACCACTCAACAAAAATGTTCTGTTCTGATGACGTGTTGAGAAGAAGCCGCAAGAACTCCCAGAGCAGAGATGTGAGGAAAAAAACACCTACATAATTCTTTTCTTGTTGTCCCGATAGAGTACTTTTCTCTGCTCTTGATGTACAGACATATCTGTGCCATGATACCAAATACCACAATTCATTAATGCAAAAGCAGAGTTTGAATCAAGCACCAAGTGATGCTAAATCTGCTTCTCAGAATGTAAATTGCTGAAGAAAGCAGTGGAGCACTCGGCTGATAAATGCAGTTTTTTATTTTGGGAGATACCAAATTGGCCATATTAACCCTTTAACATTGTGTGGATTAAACTA
This sequence comes from Atherinomorus stipes, assembly GCA_023101725.1. Classification (NCBI taxonomy): domain Eukaryota; kingdom Metazoa; phylum Chordata; class Actinopteri; order Atheriniformes; family Atherinidae; genus Atherinomorus; species Atherinomorus stipes. The sequence continues at coordinate 191,653 of JALJCO010001880.1, read as the reverse complement.
AAATAAAAAACTTTTTCTGAGACCTATTGCATCACTTTATGGTTAAAAAAAAAGCTGTCTTCTGCCCCCTGGTGGACTTGTTTTGCACTACAATAATTCTGACATCACATAGTTTATATGTATGTTAATTACTTTTGTTTGTTTATTCATTTATTTATCTATGTTCTAAATTTTGTTTTATGGGCCAAATAAAGACTTAAGATTAAAAAATAATACATTTCTTCCCATTATTTTTGGGGTCAGGCTTTAAAGGCTTAAGCTGGGGTTGTAAAAACTGTGGAGCCTCTTAAAGTAATTGAGAAACCAAACAAGTATTTTTTTTAAACATTCGTTTGTTTTGTTGTAAAATGTATAATTTAGATTGAAAATACTCATCTTAACTGGAATCATACATCTGCAATCTGTAAAAGCTATTTGATTAGCTAAACTGACCACAATGAAGGACAGAAACAAAAAAAAAGTTCTTTCCAGAAAATGAAAATGTGCTGAGGGCATCTCTAAAGGTCACTAATAATTTGTTTTACACTCTTAAAAAAATAACAACTTTGGGGTAATTTGTGGCTAAATTTAACTGAAAATGGCACAGAGGCATCAGATCATAAAATGAAATAGACATTTTACTCTTTTGTTTGATTCTGTCCTTGATTATAAACACGTTTTTAATTTGAGTTATGTTGAAGAAAAGATTTCTTTTATCATAACACTAGCCTATTAATTTTAAATCTAAAATGAGACTAACAGTGGTCAATTTTATTCTTATTTTTTATCCAGCCCAGAATCAACATCATCACCATCATCACCTGACCCAGGAGACCACACAGAGCAACAGACAGTCTTACAGAAATCTCATGTTGGTACAACATCACATCCTGGCCTAGAGACTAACACAGTATGCAAGTCTGATTTCTCATCATGTTGTTTTCAGCACAATGGGAAGAGCTGCATCAAGTTATCCACCTGCTCAAATTTACCAGACAGCCCTTTTGGACAAAGCAGCGGGTCTACATCACATGTCCAGAGGCATAAACAGAGACTCAGCCCTAAAAAGCACAAAGAAGATGATAAACTGGCTGGGAATAATCCTGATTCTTTCTCTAGTAGGTCATATGTGCGATCCAAGGTGACATGGGTGTAGCTGACTGTCTAACCATTGAGCTGCAGAAAGAGTGTTCAGAAAATTGTTTTACAGGAAATAGCAGTATGAAGTGAATGAATTTATATGCAGGGATCCATATGACCTCTTTTGAGACATTTTAATTCTGATTGATAAAGAAATAGGTTGCATGTATACATGTGGTAGTTTAATAAATCCTAGTTGTCACTTGTATTCTTCTTTTTTTTCTTTTCTTAGTTTGCAGCCACTTGGATCATGTGGAGCCGTCACATAGTACAATATGTAAAACTTTAGCTAATGTTAGTCTCCAGAACCAAATCTCCATCTCTACTGTTGGAAAAAAAAACACAAACATCTAATCTTTTTATTACTTGTTGTTGCATTAAAATATTTTAATTGCAATCTTCTTTTTGAGTTTGATTATTATCATTATAATTAACTGATTTTCTATACAACTGTCAAGGAAGCTGGAACCTATCTCAGCAATTAGGCGAGAGGCAGGATACCTGCCTGGACCCTGGACGGGGTGCCAGTCCATCACAGAGCCAACACAGACAGACAAACAAGCATTCTCTCCTCGGGACAAATTTTACACAAATGCACTTTCCAGGCTTTCTCAAACTCCTCTTTGAGCCTTTGGCATTTCTCCAGTTTCTCATATTCCTTTTCCCTGATATTTCCTGATAAAGCCTAGCCGTCATTCGGGATGGCTGCATCGATCACACCTGCTTTCCTCTGCTGCTTATCCATGAATACAATGTCTGGTTGGCTGGCAGGAACCAGTTTGTCTCTTGGAGTCCCACAGGATCTTAGCTCTCTCATTCTCAACCATATTGGACGGTGTTTACCAAAATGACCTAGAGGTGTTTCTGTAGCCTACAATGGCTACTTGGTTCTGGCGTTCCATGTATTCTTTTCTTGCCAGTACCTTACAGCCTGCTGTTAGGTGCTGGATTGTTTCCTCACAGCCTGCACCAGGGATCCTGCCTGGGCCGCAGTTTTTCTGGTGCTCAGGGCTTGCTCCTGTGCTGCCTTGAATAGTGTCCCTGTGCTGTCCACCCGTCTGTAGCCATTGGATGGACTTGGTTATATCAACCACGTCAGCTATCTGTCAGTGGTAGCCTACCATGCAGAGGTGGATGGGAGGAAAATCCCACGATGGTTCTACCAGTTTCCATTGCCTGAGACATTCACTACACACCTCATCCTTGGGGCTTAACTGGACAAGTGACACAGAAAATGAAAGAATAAATTAATTTTAAAAAGTAATAAATAAAAATGTACTAAATTATAATTTAGTGAAATAAAATACTATTTTGAATTGTGGTTGAAAAAAATACTTTTTAAAAAACAAACGAACAAACTGTTCCTGTTTATGACCATGTTGCACATAAACACTGGGCCAAAATACCTGTCAACAGGTGCAGAAGTCTGATTGGACATTGCAGAAAACACTTGATTGCAGTGATTGCCTCAAAGTGTTGCTCAACAAAATTTTAGTTGAGGAGCCCCATCATGCTTGTATACTTGTTTTATTTTTTGTTTCTTTTTTTTATATATTTCTGTTGAACCACAATTTAAAATCATGGTCTTGATTTTCATGAAATTTTAATTCATCATTACTTCTGTCACGGTGTCATACTTGTCAGTTACTTATTTCACTGACAGATGATTTTTTTTCCGTGAGAGGGTATATATAATTCCATATATACATGTATATATATATATATATATATATATATATATATATATATATATATATATATATATATATATATATATATATATATATATATATATATATATATATATATATATATATATATATATATATATATATATGTATATATATACATGTATATATGTATATATATATATATATATTATATACATACATATATATATATATGTATGTATAAATAATCATATTTGGGCGGAGAGTTTTTGGTTTTATTTTATTCTTGTCCATCCATGCCCACTCACCCACCCACCCACTCACCAGCAGGCCGCCCCTTCCTCTTCCTTCCGCTCCGAACATTGTAGGGTGGTCGACAGGAAGGATACTGTAGAGCCAAAATGGGAGTTGAAATTGAGACAATAACTCCGGGCGACGGTGAGAATAACGAATAATTGCTTATAAGTGTTGTGCCTAATTTTATTACAAGACTGTTTGGTACAACATTCAACCAATCTTCCTTTATTTTCTCCGATGTCTTTTTTCTCCCTCTCTCTCTTTTTAGGACGGACATTCCCAAAGAAGGGACAGCGCGTCGTGGTGCACTATGTCGGTGAGTGTGAACTCAAAAAGACGCAGATAGTTTTATTTATTTATTAATTTATCTTTGTGCTAGTAAGCAGTATATGCATGCGTAGTGCATTAAATGCAGTTCTTTGCTGGGAAAGAGTGACCTATCTGAAACAGTCTGTCGCAGCTAACAACAGCTGGTTGTCTCTCTTGGCTAGCATCGCAGCTATCACCTAAACCCTATGTAACAAATTGCTCGTTGTGTCTCTTGGCTAACATCAGCTAAGATGATGCTAAAGCCGGGCGTTTGCTCGCTTACTTGTGTCCACAACTCGGTTACTTGAATGGATAGTACTTATCTTTAATGGAGGGACAGAGAAATAGTTGAGCTAACGGTATCGGAGCTGCTGTCAGCCCCCCAATGTAGGCTAAGCGGTCCCATGATGCTAGCCGGCTAATGCTAGCTCTTCGTGAGTTTTTGACGGCAGTCTAACGCAAAACTATACGTATTCTCAAACTAAGCGAATTGTTTAGCTTTTCTTCTAGAAAGCGCAAACCAGCTCATCCTTCACATGTTACTGTTTTACAGGAACACTTGCAGATGGGAAAGTGTTTGATTCTTCGAGGTCCCGGGGGAAGCCGTTTAAATTCAAGATTGGACACCAGGAGGTTATCCGTGGTTGGGAGGAAGGAGTAGCTCAGGTGAGGAAGAGCTCTTTCTCAATAAGGACTGAAGCTTCTCTTAGATTATTATTGACCATGCTGCCTGTAGTTTGTATTTCTGGTCACACTTAGTTTAAAGTGCAATAAAACCTCCTTTAATGATGGATTCAGCAAGTAATAGTTGGGGGCGGATTAATCCAATTATAGATAATATCGATACCAACATTGCTATATTATATTGATCGATACTAGTGATTACAAGGGATTTCAGTCAGTATTCTAATGTCAGGCTTGCAAAGTTTCAAATTGTTCAGGATGAAGTGTTTTTTGATGGATTACAGTAGGTTTACAGGTGTTACTTGGCACCTTCATGTTCGTAATGAGCTTCTCAGTAATGTTGCCCAATTTTTATTTTTCCGGGTTTGTATAACTTTTTGCGCATTTAAGAAATAATGCATTAATTTCACAGATTAATCTCTTTGAGTTAATACAGGGGTGTCCAAAGTCAGTCCCCGAGGGCCACTGTCCTGCAGATTTTTACTTTTCCCCTGCTTCAGCACACCTGACTCAGATTAAATGGATCCAGCAGCCAATGCAGTTCTGCACAATGGCTCATTAATTTGAATCAGGTGTGTTGGAGCAGGGAAATATGGAAAACCTGCAGGATTCTGGCCTTCCAGGACCAGAGCTGGACACCCCTGAGTTAATGTTTTAATTTTGACAGTTATAAAACAACAAAATGAGTTTTTTTTTAAATGTGTTTCCATTTGCGTTTTTTAATTGCGATTTTTAGGTTTAACGCAATTCCAGGTGTAATGGAAACCCAGCTAGTGTCATCTCAGGCAAGGTTTGATGCAAGCTGAGTTGAAGCCGTGATTTGAAATCCCTTCTGAACAGTAATGAATTCACAAATGCTCGCTCGCTATTTACATATCTGTGTGCATGATTTGGAGATATAAGACACAATTCTCCCATTTGTGGACACAGATTTCATGGCCATGTGTATGAATTATAAATCAAATTGCACATTTTTGAATTGTCAGTGTGGAGTTACATGTGGCTCTTTTTTTTCTTATTCCCCATTGAGCAGGTAGAAGCTCTGTATTGCATAGTTGTTCAGCTTCCTCTGGGGAAGAAGGGTCAAAAGCTTTTGTACTAAGTGTTTCACACTTGCATGCTGCAGTGAACATCACACACACAGAAGTTTTCTATGCTGGTTTTGTGTTGGCACAGCTGATCCTGCTTACTTCAAAAAGAAGCTGTCTGCATTAGAAAGTAAAAGAGAGGGGTGGATCGATACCATAATGGAAATGTGGGATAACTAAGTATTAAAAAGAGCATCTTAGAGAAGCTGAAACCTTAAGGAGAAAGATGGGAAGGGGTCATTGTTCACTGAAAATAGTGAATAATGCATCTAAGCATAAATTTTAAAGCAGTTTGGGTTGCATTGTTTACAGCACATATTATTATTAAAAGTTAATAAGTTAGGAGACACTTCTGTATGTAGTGGGAAAAACAAACATAAAGAAGAATCTGTGTCACTGTCGCCAAGTGAGCACAATAAAAAGCGACAGAGGAAAAAATTGATGTTTTTCTCGCCATCTTCCAAAGCAAAATTTGAACTACAAAAACATTGTTCTCAGATCAGAATGTTGTTGAATTCAGTTTCAAAAGTGACACATATGAACTGCATCCATCTCTTCCACAGATGAGCGTTGGCCAGCGGGCAAAGCTTATATGCTCACCAGATTATGCCTATGGCAGCAAAGGTCACCCAGGGATTATCCCACCAAATGCCACTCTCACCTTCGATGTGGAGCTGCTCGGTTTGGAAGCCTGAAACTTGTGCACTCAACTTTAATTCCACTCAAATGTTCAGGGTAAGTAGCTACCAGTAGCTCAGATAAGCAGCCTGAGCATAGCTGTCATTTATAGTGTAAAGGGAAATATAAATATTTGAAAGAAAATACATCAGCTGCTCTGAAGCTGCAAGAAATCTTTAAAGATTCAGTTCACGGTACGCACAAGGGTTTATTATGAATATTCAGATGCAGTCTCTCAATGCTCCTTATGAACAATAGTTATGAATTGATGAATAAATGGTCTGATCAGTGTGGAAGATGAATTCAATCACCTCATTTTCACACGATTAAATGAAGCTTTAGTAATTTGCAAGCTGATGGTTAAAGTTCTTCATCCTTAATCAAAACAACGGCCTGTTTGTTGTTTTTTTTTCTTCATTGCAGGTCAACTCCTATCTCGGGAGCACGGAGGAAAATGTTCACAGATGATTCCTGCTCTTGATTCCTGCATAGGACCTATGTTTATAGCAACACTAGTTCATTCTCTGGTCCATTCAGATACAAACTGAATTGTGTTACTTGCTTTAAAACTTTGTTATAGTATACCTAAGTTTCCTTACAGTAATAAGTCATAGGCCATCCTATCATATGTATTTTGTCATATTCTGCTATGTATTTTTATGATTTATTTTTCTTTGACTTATGACTTTACTATTTGATCAGAATTAGCTGCCAACAGGACCGCGTTTTAGTCAAGTGTCATAAATGCTGAAACAGTCTCATTCCTGTGGCTCTGTGGCCTTTACAGTTATATTGTATTGATTGCGGGTAATGAGTTGTATTGAATGATGATAATAAATCAACACAGTATATTTCTATGAATAACCTTTGTGATACTTGCTAGTGGAGTAAAGTAGAAAAATGTGAACATGTGCAGAAAATAATGTACCCAGGGATAAAGAAATCAAGCACATTAATGCCATGAATAGCCTACAGCAATTTTAATTGTATTTTATTTTGTTTTTGTTTTAACTGCAGCATCAGTTTAAATCATGAGTATCGGTAATTTTTTTTACAACTGAAAATCTTAAAGTTTCAGGGGGATAACATTTGGTCTCTTGATCAGTTGCTAACCCTAAAACAACATAATTTTGACTAAAGGACCCCCTCCTGCCATGCTTAACTGTATTTTACTGCTGAGCTTTTTATGATGCGTGAAGTTTTATTTAATGATATCACAGCACACTTACAATAAAAGGAAGTAAAGAAAACAAGCATCTTTTATTCTCCATTAAGAAACAGGGTTTTTGCTATTTTGAGTTTCTTGTGACATTACAGGTAACTTAGTGCATATGTGACATTGAGCAATTAAAAATTTAGAAGTGCATTTATGAATGTTTAAGTAAAAGTTCAAGACAGCAATATGTGTTGGTTTAATCATATATAAACCATATTTTACTTAAAAACTGCCTCTCTGATTATACTTCTTTATCGAAAGATTCTGAGAGCTAAAACATTGCTTCTTTAGACAATTGCTGCAACTGAGATGCGGCTGAGACTGAAAGCTCTGTGTTACAGCGCAGCTCACATTGACACCAATGGCCGAGTTTACTTACAGCTTTGCACACATATAAAGCAAAATAGCAGTTTTCTGCTCATCTTCCTCAATTTTCTCTTGTGCATCACAGACTTGTACGTTTTTAGTCTTAAAACAGAATTTTCTGCATATTTTGCAGAAAAGTTGTTGAAATATTTATGTATTGTACACACAGCTGCAGTTCAGCATTCAGCAAAAGTCAGTTAAGTTCTTGCATCTTCTGCCATATTTTTTGTATCAAAAATGCAAAGATTTCTGTCTCTTTAAAACAAAAAAATCAGTCTTCTTTTCCTGTTGGCATGATTTGTGTGTTTTTTTTTTCTTAATCTCTGTCATACAGTATGAATGAACCCCTGTCTTAATTCAGACTGAGTTGCACATTTCTGCTCTTTGTTCTTTTCCGTAGAATACATTCGTGTTTTTGTGCAGAGGAAATGTCCTATAAAAACAACAAACAACTTACTGGCAAAAATATCAACGATCTGTTCTGCTCCTGAGTATTAGATTATATACACATGCTCTGCTTTGCAGAAGGTAAAAACGCTTTCAAACACGTTCAGTATTTTCTTGGGTGGGTATGACTGAAATGCACACCCGCTGTGCTCTGTTTTATTAAACAAACCAGATAAGTTCTGTCTTTAATTAGTATTTCTCTGTAAGGATGTGATTTCCAAATAATGTTTTCTCTTGTATTTCATGCGAACTGGGGGATACAAACAAATTAGTCAACCTCATATTACTCTTCTCTTTTTTAAACAAATATAAACTAACTTTGCCCTGAAGGTTGCTGATTCACGTTAATCTCGGGCGGGCTTTTTAATGCAAGCAAGACAACCCAACAAACTCAGGGGTTACATGCAAATTGCAATAAAGAGAAAACTTGAACCTGTAGGAAGCAGCAGAATGTGTATTTGAGAAATTAGAGTCTTTCAACTAATTCTTTGTATCCTAAGGCGATGCATTATCACAGAATCACAAGGACATTATTTCAAAACTAAAAATATTCCAATAACTCCAGCTGACCGGCGCTGACTTGGTTGTGACGCCGGCTCAGCATTGCACCTGCAGAGGATTTGAGTTCAAAGGAGGCTGAAAGTGTCAGATTGGAGTTGTTCCGTTCATGCTGGTGGGTCTGTGCCCCCCGCCTGCACCCTGACGGCGAAGTGAGTGCAGGGCGACGGCACAGCAGCCTCTCAGCAGGGACCCGATGTGATACACTGGCATGACCTCCTGTGGTGCCCCTCTGCACAGCCACGCCATGGTGGGGACCACAGGCATCGCCAGGGCCAGAAGATCTACGAGGAAGTATCGGCTCCAGTGGCACAGTTCAGGGGGGCGTCTGTCCTCATTTGCTCCTTCGGTCTCCTCTGTGTGGTTCTCATCTTCCTGCAGCACTGTAGCTCCCCGCCTCCCTGGAAGTGGATGTATAGACTGAGGTTGGCAGGTCAGGGGCTCTGCCGGGACCTTTGCTGCCCCCCCAGGGTCGTCAGGTGGGAGCGGCTCTGCGCTGTAAGTGTGCTCTGGAGGGGACAGAAGCGGTAAAGATGCTGGAACCAGCTGTGGCTCTAAGGGGGGGACATCTGCCGTGGTTAAAGAAATAAGACTCAGCTCCTCGGCCCCACTCTCCTCACACAGCCAGGTCATGGTGGGGCTGCAGGCCTGGGAGCGGACCTCCCGCTTCCTCTCCGCTGCAGGAGCAGGGATGGGGTTGGTATGAGTGGGCACCGCAGCAGGTGTGGATGTTACCGGGGGCTCATCTTGAGGTAAGTGCAGGAACAGGTGGTGATGGGGGACGTACGCATGTCCACTGCACCTGCAGCTGCTATTCAGAGTGTGACATGAGTGTGAGATTGGCAGCACGGCCCCTCCACTACACAACCTTTCATAGGTGGAGGAGCGAGGCACAGCTGGGGGGCCTCGGATGTGGTGGCCCTGCTGCGGCAGCTGCTCTGACAGGAGAGCTGCCTCCAGAAGTAGGTGGGTTTGGGCAGCCGGGCGAGATTTTCCGCCCGGATCGGGAGCATTTGAGCTGCGCTCCAGCTGCAGAGCCTCGCTGCTCAGCCGGGTGTAGGTGGCACCACGGCTTAAAGTGCTGGCTGGGGAACATCCGCAAGAGCGAGACTTCCCCCCCGGCCGCGCTCCCTGCAGCTCCCTGTATGGCTTGTGGTCGTGGGGGTCTTGTTCACGGACGCTCAGATTGGACCTCACAGACTCAACCACCTCCTGGAGATGCTGGATCTCCTTACGAGCCTCCTTTAAGGCCAGCTGGGCCTCCACGCGGTGGCACTCCTCCTCTATCCAGTCTTCCTGCATCTTGTACAGCTGCGTCCTCAACTCATCTATTTCACAGTCTCTGAGAAAGTAGAATAAATAAACAAATAAAAAAATGATTCTGCTGAGTCACTTTTACTTTTCCGGCGAAAACAATAATCTTCATGACAGAGAGGGAAGTAGCGAAAGGAGAGGAAGTCACCTGTGTTGTAGCCGCTCCACATTTTCCCTCAGTCGGGCTCGCAGGTGGCGTATACACACCTCCTTCTGCTGCAGGGGTGTGAGGTACTGCTCCGGGGCAGGGGGCTTGATCCCATGGTTGTCGCTGCAGGCTGTGTGCTTCGCTTGACGCCTGAATCATCAGAAGTGCAAGTAAAGATAATTTACATAAAAGACTGTTTAGATTCTGAATGATAAGTATATATTTGCAATTACTGCAACTGAATTCTTTACCTGAGAGAATTTAACCTGGGCTTCTATTTCTTCTATTTCTCATTATTTTTTGTGATTAAAATCAAGATCAGAATCTTATTCTGATCTTGTTATTATTATTATTTTTCTAAGTTCAGACTGGTGCTGATAGACCATTGTTTCCTGTTTTGATGACTGTTGATATATGATATGGATGGAGCTGAGCGGCAAATGAATTGCCCTTTTTGGGATCAATAAAATTTTCTTGAATCTTGACTGATTATGAACTGTGCAAGCCCTCCGATGTCTGTACAACAGCTGAAGCTGTTGGCTTGAGTCGGTGTCGTAGAACTGTGTGAATTCAACCCTACACCTTGTGGTTTTAAAAGCACTGCACCACTGAGGTTTTTTTAAAACAATATTACCTCAGAGTAAAAAGTGGAGCACAAATGAGAAGCTGCGACAGTCTCGAAGCAAGTAGTCAGACAGTTTATATATAGCTGCTGGCATTTCAGACTGTGCAGCCAATCCAATTTTAAGTCTGAGGAGATTAGTAACCTACAGAAGAGTATTGGGGCAAATGATGAAAGAAAAAATTGAATTCTGAGAAAAAAGTCAGAAGAGTGACTTTTTTCTCAGAACATTAAAAAAATATTGCTGGTTTTTGTTTTTTTTTTTTGGCTATTTCGGAAAAAAAGTAAGAATTCTGAGAAAAGCCAGAATCATGTTGGGGGGGGCCAACATGAATTTTTTTTTTCAGATTGAAAAAAGTCGGAATTTTAACTTGTTTTTCCAGAACTCTGAGATCTTTCAGAAATTTAAAAAAAAAAAAAATCCTGAAAATTGTTTCTAAAAAAACTTTAACAGTCCAAATTCTGCCTTTTTGCTCTCCTTTTTTCCCCCATTTATTGCAGTGGCCCCAATACTCTCACATACAAGCAAATATGTGCAGGGTTGGACACTTTCATGACATGTGCTTTAGATATTTTGTACCTTATTTTCACGCTGCTTAAAGGTACAATAGGTAAGAATTACTGGCATCTATTGGTAAAGATGGGTATTTTGAATAAAATATTTTTTTCTTTCAAAAGACTTCATATTCCAATTTCCAGATATAAAGATGTTTTCATCTGTAAGTGTATCCAGTGGGCTCAGGTGTAGCTATGACTGTACTATGAGTAACTATTTTTAATGTCTTTTAAAGGTATTAATTATTCCAAACAGTGCTCTAACTTCCATTAGCTGGTCAACTACAGCAGTTTTAAAGTTCAGAAGGTTCTCACTTCACACACATTGTTTTGTCCATTCAGGGACACCATAGTAAAAAATGGCAGTACAAATATGGCAGCCTCTATGTATGTGCACCCCAAGTGTGCAAGTAGATATAAATGACTCATTCTAAGAAAATAAAAATATAACAGCTATTCTCGTGCAGCAATGACACATCAATAGAAACACAGTTTTGAATTACATTTTAGAGTTTTCTGCGATTGATCTTTGTTTTTTTACACACTGTACCTTTAAAGAACAGTAGATCTCACCTGGGGGTGCTGGGATATGTCCGGGCTGTGGGGCTGCCGTCGGGAGCCCTCATCCGACCAGGGTAGGTGTGGGTACTGGATGCGTCGCTGTGGGAATATCGCCCACTGCCGCCACTAGTTCCCACAGACCGCCTTATAAGGACATCAAATTAAACTCAAAAGTGAGATTTATATGGCTTGTTAAATGAAAAGGGACGGAGAAATAGGTTACCTGCGCTGATTTGAAGAGGGCTTTCGACTTGGAGTGAGTGACATTGACGTGAAAAGCGATGTCCAAGCTCTCCACTGCTGTTTCTAAAGCGGCACACCAGGAGCCCTGACGGTTAGGCTGTAATCATCATTACAGACAACAAAAACCTCCGTATGAAACAAGCCAATAAGAACGCAGCCATCACAACCAGGATCAGCTCTACGTGAGGCTGTTAATATAAAAAACTGCAGGGAAAGAACTTTGTTTTTCTCCAAGATGATGTCTTGTGTATGCATCCTCACTGGAGACACGTGACAAAAGTCTGACATAGCCCTCATGAAAAATTGTCTCGGCTAGAGGCAAATAAAGCCTCCTTTCTGTGCTGACACAAGGAGGACAAGTGAGTTCACTGTTAGTGCAGCTGCTCTGTCTGAGCTGTGTCCTCCAAATCTGCAGAGCAACACATACATGACTCAACCTAACATCGACTGCTGAGACAAAGAAATAGAGGCTATCTGACATTTGGTAGCTAGTAGGGACATTTTACCTGCCTGTCATAGCTGCTAATTAGCTCAGGAGTGAAATGTGGGTCACACAGCACATAAATAATTCATGTTCACAGTTAAATTGATCTTTAATATAAAAACATACACTTTGGTATGCAAAACTGACTTTTTATTAAGCTAACGTGTATGTGCCTATATTTCATACACCTTTGGCATTTTAAACAAACCATCTAGGGGTCCACGATAATTATCAGTCCGATAATTATTACATCATTCCGATATGTCCGATATCATGGCGACTTGGCCCGATAACATATATTATTTTTGTCAGCATGGCAGTGCTCCGCTCACATCATGAGGCTGGAATTATTATAGTTTAAAAATGCCCTGATTTACATAGACAAGTTTGACCTATCAGTCATTATTATTGTTCACAAATACACCTTTTTTAGATTGTGTTACCATACAGTTGTTTGGATCTAACTTGTCAGTACATCATCTTCTATGGTGTTTTATCTTCTCAATTGTATTTCTTCAGTTTGTAATCTTGATTAATGCATTTGCATCAGTTCAAGGCGCCTTTATTTTTCTATTAGTAAGCATTGCACCTTATTTAAGTTGCTGTGCATTTGAGATAACAAATAGTTTTATTTGATATCTTTGAGAAAATGCTGAGACGCTTGCTGGTAGTTTTTAACAAGAAAAAATAAATATTTCTCCATTAAAAGAGAATTTAAAGTGGTTTTGTTAACAGTATTGATGTCATGTATGTGTGTTACTGGTAATAAATTATCGGTATTGGCCTATAGGAGCTGAAATTTATCATTTGTGGCTTCCCTAGACTCTGTGGTGAAGTGTCCTTGCATACCTCGACTGGAACGGTGCTTATGTGATTTACTGTTGCCTTCGTATCATCTCTAACCAGCATTCTCCTCTGACCTCTGACATCAGCAAGGTATTTTTGTCCAGACAACTGCTCCTCACTGGATATTTTCTCTTCTTCAGACCATTCTCTGTAAACCCTAGAAATGTGTGTGAAAATCCCTGTAGACCAGCAGTTTCTGAAATACTCAGACCAAAAACTATGCCACGTTTAAAGTCACTTAAATTCTTTTCTTCCTCATTCTGATGCTCGGTTTAAAGTTTAACAAGTCTTCTTGATCCTGTCTACATGACTAAATGCACTGAGTTGTTAGCCATGTGATCAGATATGATTTTCACAAAAAAAAAAAAAAACAACAAAAAAACAAAACAAAACAAAAAACCTTAACCGGTGTACTTAATAAAATAAATATGACAATATACTTCTTTCTGTTCAAAATGTATATTAAACCAGAAATGGATAAAGGGGATTTTCAAATGCATTTTGATTAATATTTTATTTCTGACAGTTTGAATTATATATATTTCCACTTCATTATGCGGTTATTTTCCTCATAACACTTACAGAGATGTTCTGGAATAGAGGACACTAAATGATGAAGGTATTATTTTGCCCATCTCTACATGAAAACACCAGGGATTGCTGTCCTATTATTTTCATTTCAAAACTCCAAACTTTCTGAACTGGACATGGATTTACCAGACCTTCTTCTTCCTCTTCCATGCCTTCATAATATTTGAAGTTCTGCATTGTCTTGCTAAAAAATGCATGGACTTTCTGGAGCAGATGACAAACTTTACTGTGTATGTTTCTGCATTGGTGCCATCACAGGAGTGAAAATGAGTTTTGCTATGGGCACAGGCACATCCTCATCCTGTCCTGCTGCTGATAACAGTCTGGGCGGTATTTGGAGCACACAGCAGCCATTTCTCCTTCTTCCAAAATAAGGTTTCAAATTGTGATAGATCCAACTGCAACCCATTTAAACTGTGTCATGGTTCATCCCAGATATCTCAAATTCAGAAAAGTCAACACAGTCTCTAGACAAGAATCACAGGGTCCCCCCCCCCCCCCCCCCCCTCCTTTATTTTAGTGACATTTGTGAACATAGCTGCATTGAAAAGGGTTTTCTTTACAGTAATCCCTTGCCTTTGTGGTGATATCAGTTATTGATGAATTATAATCATTGATGCAGAGCTGTCTGAGTCATCAGAGATCACAGATGCCAAATTTAGACTCAAATATGGAAACTTTTATGCAGTAAAAGTCCTCTAGATCACGTGAATCATGAGATTAATACACTATAGTTGGAGAAATATGCAAATTCCTTCCAATCCTAATTTGCTTCCCATATTTATCTATCTTCAGCCCATAGTTTAATATTGTTTGGACTGTGTTGTAGGCCTTAAAGGCAAAAATGGATAAATATAAACAAATTAAATGAGTAAAAACAGGCAATGAAATAGCAGACAAGAGAAATTCAAAAACCTTCACAATTTTGCCTTTTCTCATCCAAATTTTCCTACAGTTGTATTATTATCAATTTACACAAACAAAAACAACTTTTTTTGGAGCTTTTTATCAAGTCCAGTTCTAAATGTTTTGTGGTTTACAGAGATCATAACCAAAAGCCCTATCTCAGCATCTATGATGTGAACTAATAAACTTTTTTACTCAGTCTCTCATAGTTATGTCTAAATGCTGTAATGCGCCTGTAGGAGTTTGTGTTTCAGTTAAGAGTAAATTTAATAGTTAAAACCCCGAAATTCACAGAAAAGAACTTGATGACATCATCTTCTGAATGATTAGTAGTGTTGATCTCAGTCTTATCTAACAGCATAAAACCAAGCAGAGGACAAAATGTTCTCATCTGGCCTCACAAGTCCCCGCAGCTCCGCGGAGCCTCGTTAACCTGCGCATCGATAAATTTGTGCGCTGCAGACACAACAAACCTGTCGCTCTGCTGATAAAAAAGAATCGCGCCTCAAACGAACCGGAAGCGTCTGGTTTCGTCCTACATTTCATTTCTAGGACGATGAAGCAGGGAAATCTCACCTCCCTCTCTCCCCTGCCTGCGCAACAAGTGGCAAGTGCTGGCGAGAAATACGCAATCATGTTACGTAAGTGTGAGAATCACAGGATGCTGTGGAGGCGAGCACGATCATCACACAGTAGGTGGATGAAACTGAACTCAGGAGCAGCAGATGACGCCAGAATGTTTTAGAATAAACGTCCTTGAATTGTCGTCGCATTAATATCACGCTATTTTCCTCCACATCTGTCGCCTGCATTACAGCGCTGGGAGTCAAAAAGTCTCATTGTTTGGTTTTACGCTCGCGGATCCTGAAACAGGGCAGCCAACACCTTTTAGGATATAAAATGAACAGAAAATAGTATGAAATCCAGTCCCAGTTGTGTCCCACATACAGTTAAAAACAACCAGAGCTCGGACTCAACACAGATTCTAATATTTATCCGCTACAGGCGCTTGAGACGCTGACACAACCTGCACATGAAAGCGTACCGTCTCCGCAGGTGGAAACTGCGCATCGTAGAGGAGCCTCGGTTTCTGCCTGACTCGATGGTCCCCGGTGGCAGCAGGAAGAAAAGATGCTGGCGGTGCTGATGAGAGTCCATCCTGCAGCCGTGAAGCCCCCAGATGAAATGAGGCTGCGTCTGCTGCATCGCTGCTTCTTAAAGTGACAGCGGGGAATCATAACGCCTCATTTACAGGGATCATCTTACCGTCTCACTAGATAACTGGAGTTTTGAAACACCCTGCACTGGAACAAACACAGCCAGGAAAATGAAGCTCCACCCAGGTTTTCTCTTACAAACGCAAGTCAAAGTTATGATTTTGTTTCTGAAACTCCAAATTCAAAGTATTACAAATCACAAAATGCATGTTTTATTCCCAATAGAATATAAACAACAGATGTTGAAACAGACATTTAGGCTAATCGTTTCAAAGAAAATTTGAATTTGATGGCAGCAACAGATGTAAAATAAGTTGGAGCTAGATGATGCTAAAACTGTGTATCATCCTCACTTATTAACTTCTGTCTGTAAACATCTAGTAAGTGAGCAGAGCAGCTGCTGGAGTTTTAGGAGAGGAATGTTTTCTCATTCTGGATTAAGATTCTAGCTGCTCAACAGTCCTGGACCATAGTTGCTTACTTTTTAATTTTGCACTATTTAACACTCGCACTCTTCTCCTGAAGCCATGCAGTTGTGATGGATGCAGAATGTTTTAGCTGAAATATGCAAGGCCTTTCCTAAAAGAGAGGGAGCAGATGTTGCTCTAAAAAAGCTCCATTTAGCTGTCAGCACTGACGGAGCTTCACAGATCTGTAAGCTGCTCACATCATAGGCATGAACTCCACCCCACACCATCAGAGCTGCAGGTTTTCCACTGCCCCCAAGCTGGATGCTCTCTCTCCTCTTTAGTTTGCAGGACATGGAGTCCATGATTTCCAAATGGGAGTTTTGAATTTTCATTCATCTGACCACTTTGCTGAAGACATTTTGAATACGCTTTGGTCCAGAAAAGCCTGCAGAGTTTCTGGATCATGATCACATATGGCCTCCTCTCTGCATGATGGAGCAGAACAGTGATCTCTGGAAGTCTGCCTGAGCTCATGCAGTGATTTCCAGTAAGAATCAAGTCTATTGGTAATGCAGCACCACCTGAGGGTCCCAGTAATAGACTCAGTTGTGACTGTCAACCTTATTCCTATAAAGATTCCTCCTGATTCTCTGAATCTTTTATTACACTACAGATTTTACAGTATGGGGGAACATTTTTCCGCAATTGCTCCACGATTTTAAGATGCCGATTGAACGTCTGCCCATCATTTGAGAGACTCTTCCTCTCTGAAATGCTCCTTTTATACCGTCATGTTACTGACCTGTTGCCAATTAACCTAATTAGTCATCAAATGCTCCTCCAAGTGATTTTGATTTGTACTAATAACTTTTCCAGTCTTTTGTTGCTCCTGTTCCAACTTTTTACAGATATGAAAACAGGCTTATATGTTGCATTAAATGGTTGTTTCACTTGCTACATCTGAAAAGAATATATGAATAAATGTATGAGTTTACAAGACATGCAAACCATCACATTCTGTTTTTATACACATTTTTGACAGAGTTCCAACTTTTTGGGAATCGGGGTTGTATGTAGAATAAATGCACCAAAATCTATATATTATTGCGTTTATTTTGATAAAATCCACAATGACACACATAACTAAAAAAAAAAAAAAAAAATTCCAAAGAAAGCACACATGGCTGAAATGCCAACGTCTAAACACCATTAATATAAATCTCCAAAAATAAGTAGTAATGTTACTTAGATTTGCAGCTGTCTGTATTTATTCCCATGTCCTCAGGGAAAGATGCTCATCTTTTAAAAATGATGCAAGGTTGTTTGTTTATAGAATATCTGGCTGCACTTAATGTGAGAATCAAAACCTGCACAAAAGCATCAAGTATAACGTTCTGCATAATTCAACACCAGGCAGCGGTACCATGTGGCGCTATGCAGATGCAACTGACTAGTCAAGTTTCTGGGTTTAGGTGGGGGACAAAACTTGTTTCAAACCTGAAAAGATTTCCAGGATAGTTATTTAAACAGTGTGTCTCAAACGCCAGCAACAAAAGTACAACCCCTTTAAAACATGTGCTTATAGTCAACTTGGTGTTTCCCACTCATAAAAAAACAGAAATCAAGTGACACCTGGGGAACTGGCCTCACAGATAAACGACTTACGGTATAAGATCTTGTGCGTGGCACATAAAGGAAAGAAACGATTGTAAAACACAAACTGCATGCAGGAACGTGAAGTCCAAACAGAACGGATGCATGAAGCTAGATGCTGCTGATTTAAAATGACAATTAAAATAATAAACAAAAGATTGTGTGGATTAAAATATTCAGTTGTAAAATATTTGCAGAAAGGTATGTAAGAAAAAAGTCTAGCAAAGAGCTTTCAAAGTATCCTCACTCCTCTTGAAGAAGAGAGAGAAAAAAGGTCCAGAACATACCAAGTTGTTTTCAACTTGTGCACGAGGATCCATCAGAACCATGATGGTGAACCACTAAAGAACCCAAGAGGGAACTTAACAAAGCTTACAACTTTTATTAATTGTAGAAATTGGGTCCAGGTGTGACAATGATGTCCTCGTAGGGAGCGCTCTGGTTGAGGTCTAGGACCTGCTGTTTTTTCAGGACCAGAAGGCAGATGAAGGTGGATGCAGCCTTGGCCCTGGTGGTTCCCTCACACAGCGTCCTAAAGCTAAATGTGGGCTCATTGCTGCTCTGGCTCTGCAGTGAATGAAGACATACAAGTAAAATTTTGCATCATCTGATCCTTCCCTCTCCTTTTCATATTTAAACCTTGACGATAGATTATAAAAACCTACTACAGAAAGATACATAAAAATACAGAGCACATTGTTCTGACTTCACATGAAGATATTTTTATTTTTGGAGCCTTACTTTGAGAACATTCAGAAGCTTCTGTGCTCGCCTGGTTGTCCTCCTTTCTTCAAAGTCCTGGCTGTCCAGCATAGACTGCAGGTTGGAAAAGCAACATATTTCAGTCAGGGATGCTGGGCTCGCTGCCAAGGCAGCACAAGAAATTATCACCTGCCATCTGTTAAGTGCTGACAGACTGAAGTTTGCCGGCTGTACCAGCCACTTTCAGACAATCTTCCCTCATCATTTTACTTTCAATCCTCAGAAAGCTGGCAGAGTCAAAGTGGATGGAGGACATCTTTATCTGTAGTTTTGTGAGCTTATATGAGCACCTGAGTGTGAAGGGAAGTGGACTGTGTGTCCTGCGCCATGTGAGATGGATGGACGAACATGGAGTCCTCTGATGGAAGATCTGGATGAGTGAACTCTGACCTGTTTTCATCCTGATAGACCCGATAAGAGGTGAAAATGAATTAATACCAAGATTTCAAAATTTCTCTTAGATATATCTCAAGTTAACCTGACATGTTAATACTTACTAGTGCAAACTCTGCATTCGTCTCACAGTTGTTGTTTATGAGGTCGAGTGCTGTCAGCTCAGTGTTGTGTGTCATTTCAGAATGTATGCTGTTGATGTCTGAGGAGAGAGCACTCAGGTCGCTCTGCGCTGTGACATGAGAGGCAGAATAAAACCCATGTGATTTATTATAAAGAAACCAAACAACTAGCGACACAACTTTCTCAAATCTTGATTAACGTCTCACCTTCTTGTTTCTCTTGACGCATTGCTTCAACCTCCCCAGTTGCACTATAATATTTTTCCTGGAAGATTTTCTTAGCAAAGATCTGCAAAGGCAACATTTAAAGATTCAACACTCATCACTGGTGGTTTACTGTACTTTTGTTGGAAATGCCAAAGTAGAACTGGGGTCAGTAAAGCAGGCTTTTACCTCTTTTATCTGTGGACTAACGACAGTGCAACATGGCTGTGAAAAGAGTTTGTCAACACCTCCGCTTTCCTTCCAACGCATGAGCTGCACAGTCGGTGGGGCCATGTCCAAAGGAGCAACCAGATCTGAAAAATCTGAAAGCTGCTCTCTGATGAAGTTGTCGCTCAGCTCTTTAGTCCGGTCCACCATCAGCTTTCGTCTCCTCTTTCCATACTTCTTTTCTGAGTTTGCTTCAGACACAGTTAATATGTTAAAAAACTTCCTTCTACTGAAACATCCCCATGATCTCACACTCCTACGGTGGCCCAGAAGTGTAACAAAATACAAAAGCTGTAATGCAACACAATAACTTACAATGCAACCCAAAAAGCATGACACAATTAGCCAAAATACAACACAAAAAGTGTGTTGGGGCTTATTTTGTTGTATAGCGGCTCTTAAATAGCTGTGCCCATCTTACCCTCCCCCTAAAATGACCCTCTTCATTCAGGCTGTTTCAGGCTCTAAATGGTCTGATGAGCAGTCTGTTGAATCTGTTGATACAAACTGCTAATAAACCATTTCAATTCATTAATGATCCTTTACCATTTTCTACAATCCACTTAAGCATGATCTCACAACTTTACACTTTGCAGATGTACAGTCGTCCTAAAAATCATTTATACACTCCCATTAAATAAGGAAAAAAACATCAGCCATCAGTGAAATAAGTTGAAATTGAACAAAGTAATAATAAGTAAAAAATTCATGAAAATCGTGACACTGATTTTGAATTGTGGTTAAACAGAAATATTAAAAAATAAAACACGTAAACAAGCATGATGTGGCTCCTGAACTAATATTTTGTTGAGCAAAACTCTGAGGCAATCACTGTGTTTCCTGTAATGTTCAATCAGACTTCTTCACCCATCAACAGGTATTTTGGTCCTTTGTTCATGAGAAAGGTGCTCTCATTTGTCTGGGGCAGTTTTGTCTGTCTTTTTTTTTTTTTTTTAATAATTCTTTTCAACTACTATTCAAAAGCAATATTTTGTTTCACTAAATTATAATTTTGTAAAATTGTATTTATTGTTACTTTATTTAGTTTCTTGTTATTTGAATAATTATTGTGAAATTAGCATTTTCTTTAATTGGAGTGTATGAATAATTTTGGGAGAGGAAAAGCAACAACTTCATGTGGCTTTTGTATTTATTGATTTGACAGTTCCATGTTGTGCATTTATTTACTCATTCTTTACAGATATTTTAATTAATTTAGTTGTATTAACGTCAACCTTTTTTTGTAAATAACCCTTAAGTGTCAGGCTCTTTTGTGAAATGGTATACAGTAGGTGGGGAAAAGTTAGAGATACTGAAGGCGTGGGGGAAAAAAAGAGAATGAAACTCTTCATATGTATATTAAAACCATTAAAAAAAACAACATAAAAAACAAAAAAAGGAGATATTAGGAGATATAAAACCAAGTTTTAAGTTTGTGCCTACGAGTGATGGCTACAGGCTCCAGGGCAAAGGCAACCTCCTCATCAATGAGCAGAGTGGTCTCATTTAATGAAGGGGTCTGTGCCTGAATAGGCTTCCTACTGTCAGCATCTAGAAAACAGAGAAGAATCAAAGATCACCACCATTAAGCAGATCTTCATGTGGAGGTAAAAAATAAGAAAACTGTAATGCACTGAAAAACATAATTACCAGTTTGATGCTGGTAATCATTTTGCAGAGAGCTCTCTTGATTTTGAGGCTCTTCTAGGAGGAAATCCATGAGCTCAGTGTCATCATTGGGGTTTGTCAAAAAAATCTGGACTCAGAAAAATCAGAAGCATCAGCTACATGAATTTTTAGGAAATAAAAAATAGCTATCAACCACTGCCATAACATAAAAAAGCTTATTTAAGTATATCTTAATGTTTGAATGCAATCTGCAGAGGAATAAGACCTTAGACAACCAATATCTGAGAGCAGGAATAACTCAAATTTAATTTATGGCTATAATACATATTTCAGAAGAACTGAGGACCAAGATGAATTTCTGCCAAACATTCATATGAGACAGTTTATCCTGCAGAAGCTACACCTGATCATAGATTTGAAAAACTGCAGCAAACTTGAGAGGTCAAACTTTTCAAAGTTGAAAACCAGGTCATTGACCTTAAACTGCAAACACCACAGAAACTGGGGCAAGCCTCGTCACAGTTTATAGTATGAGCTGTAACTCTGCACCCCAAACAACAGAAACCAAAACTGGAAAAAGGCTCTGATTAACTGGTACATACTGGTAACTTCCAGTTCAATCTCTGCTGCATCATGACTCAGAAGAAGCTTAATCTTGACTTATATGAAGTAAATCTTACAGATACACATCACTGCTGATTAATGACTGGCTGAATGGAGTAGTTTGGAAAACAACAGAGGTCTTTCCACCATGTTTGGTAAGAGGGCTGAACCTCCTGGCTCATTTGAAACCTTAACAATCCTTTTCAGTGCCTCATGATAGAACTTGTGTATAAAAGCTAATTTTGGAGGACCTCTGTGATTTAGATAAAGAAAGTTAGTTTTTTATTTAGATAAGCACCTGAATCTACGTCTTCAGTTTTTCCCCCCCCCCGTGTATTAAAATTCAGGTATGCCAGAGCTTTTGCTGGCCATAAAGCTACCTGCAAACCAACTGGTCTTCATGAATTAAACCTGACTTTCATCCAACTTTTTGTTTAAATTGTACTCTTTATGATAAAAAGTTGGCAAAAAAGGACCTGATTAATTTTAACAGACTACCAATAAGATCATATTCTTTGTCTTCATCTCCAAAGGTGTCTCCATTTTCTGCAAAGCTCTTGAAGCTCCTGTCCAGCAGTACATCTGGTTGACCTGACTCATCTGCTTGTCATCACCAGAGATAAGAGAGGGTGGGGGGTGGGGAATAAAAAAGAAAGTCATTTTCAGTTTTAAACTGTCTGTTTAAGAACAACACCACTATGGTAATGCAATACACTACGTCAAATTACGCAGCAAGACCATGTAAAAAAAAAAAACAACTGCACTCTCACCAATATCTGTGAAGTCCGGAAAACCATGACCAAAATCCTCTCTCAGAGTGATTTCCTCAAAACGACTCTGGTTTAGGGAAAAGTGGTCCACACCAACTATTTCGCTGGAAAAAACAGACAACATAACAACATAATGTGAGGACAAACAAAATTTTTATTCATTAGTTTTCAATAAATAACTAATGATCAGGAATTTAAAACACAAATTTCAAGTTCAAACCATCAAAATAATCTATACCGTCAACAATCAAAGATGAAAATCTGTATTATGCTTTCAATTTTGACCATTTATAAAACTGTAATTTTCTCCACATTTTGTCATTTCCTGTCTAACTGTGGCATTAAGAATATGGCAGCCTGGGATGTGTTGGAGAAGAGAAGAAAATGGCACCTGGAATGTGGCAGCTGGGTATCAAAGGTGGTGAAATCTTCAACCAAAGTAATGGCTTTAATCGTGGCTTCAAGCCCATCCATGGGCATATCTGTCTGACCTGGTAAAATAAGAAGAAACAGCACAAATAACATAAACTTATTATGATTTTTTTTTTTAATAGAAAGAATAGAAACCAGTACTTTTGAGGAAATATTTGGGAAAAGGTTAAAAGACAAAAATTACAAACATTGTGCTGTACATACAGCTATAAAAAGTAATACACTGATTTGAGAATAGTATTACCATTAATATCTGCACCCCCTCTGATGGAAGTTTTAATTAAGGACAATTACCGTCTATTTTAAGCAGAAAGTTGTCCAATAAAAGTTCCCTTCAGAAAGATAATAGTTTTTGTTGACTCTTTTTTGTTTTTGTTGTTTCTGCATGCATTATAAAATACATCCTCCAAAATGACCAGAGATAAATAAGCACCTCTCTAAAGCAGTCTGGACACAACCCAAATAAATCTGCTGGTGGAGTCAAGTTTAGTGTCATGAAACTAACAAACATGTACATGTGGACATGCATATTTGAGCATGATGCATTTAAATGCAAACTCAATTTTTGCAGTCATAAAAACAAACAAACAAAAAAAACATGCAATATTTTAGGGCATTAAACAATGACCAAAAACCTTTGAGCATTTTCATGAAAAAAAAATAAAAAAATAAAAGGAATTAATAATGATAATAATTTAAATCTTAAAATATGATCTAATGTCCCACTAATAACTCATATACCATAACTAATGACAAAGACAAAGCAAACAGGTAAGGTCACCTGGCCTGAATGCCATTTTAATCCTAACCAGGGCTTCATTGCAATCTGCAAGGAGATACTTTGCTTTTCTGGAGTAGATCCTGACCACACCGAGGAGTAGATGACTAGAAGTCCGCAAACCAATCTTCACCTACAAAAGATCACACACACAGTTAACCTACATCTCAAACAGCGCTCTCATCACTCAATCGTGTGGTTTAATGCATTTTGAAAAGGTTACCTTTGGAGAAATTATGTCTCTGACGGTTGTTTCCAAATTGCATTCAAATATGTTGGCTTTAGTGAGTTTCCTCTCCCAGTGCGCTGCCAACCAGATTTTAGCTAAACAGCCCCGATTGGACGTAAAAAGTTGGGCATAGAAGACCATGTTGGTAAGGTAGGTGTTACCTGTGTCAAAAAAGGAGAGAAGTGTTTCTTATGCTTATCTTAATAATGTTGGTAAAGCTAACATTAAACCTCCTAAGATTACTACGATATTTTCCCTCAGTGTAGCCTAATGCTAGCGCTAATTGGTATCTACGTAATGACTTCTAGGTCAAAGTCAGCTAAAGTTAGCGGTAGCTGCGTAGTTAGCTGCGTCAGTTCACGGGAGAAAACATCACTGCGAAATTATCTTGATACTGATTAAGGTTAGATTAAAAATAAACGGTTGTTTTAATTAATTCCATACAAGAAAAGATCTAGCCCAACATCAGTAGAAAGGCATACCTTAACTTCTTTCAATTTCCTGCGTTTTGGCACTG
The DNA here is from genome assembly GCA_023101725.1 of Atherinomorus stipes. Lineage (NCBI taxonomy): Eukaryota > Metazoa > Chordata > Actinopteri > Atheriniformes > Atherinidae > Atherinomorus > Atherinomorus stipes. The sequence goes on along the minus strand of JALJCO010001880.1, from coordinate 167,004 downwards.
ACAGCAGTAACGCTCACATCAGCACGAGACGAATCTAGTAACCAAGCAACGGCTCCCGCCATCTAAACATTGTAAAGATTTTATTAATATGATACTTCAGTAGTTAGTGATACCAACATATAGTAATAGTAACAAATGGACAAATAAAATTGTAACAATATATATTTTTTCTTCTTTTTCGCTCTCTCTCTCACTTATTTGTGTTCAGTACAATTTCCTGGAAAATCCATATGACAAGGGAAACATGCTGTGGACATTTGAATGTAATATTGAATGTGGGAGAAGGATTAAATAATATTTTCTTCTTCCTACCCCTTTTTTCAGACATGCTGATCGTTTGTGAGTCATGTCTAGAAAGAATAAATAAATAAAAAAAATAGATAAATAATAAATAAATAATAAATTAAAAAAAATTAGCAGGTATTTTTATGCCTTTTATTTTTATTATATTTTTATTTTTATATGTGAAAAAAAATCCCTGTGGAAGGGGTCACTTTCGCCTACTTTCTCAATAAATAGTCATGCAAAACTGTCCTTTATGTAATTTTTTAAAACCTGACTGTATGTTGGAAGGTTTATGTTATGTTGGGAAGTTGGACGGAAATAAACACCATTTTGTTGACACTGAAAAGCCTCCCTTTCACAACTTTTAATTTGTTTGGTGAATATGAATTTAGACAGATTCTCAAAATCTACAATTTTCACACCCTTCAAACCTGGACTGAATTGTACAGCAGAGCATGTAAATGAATTTAAACACAGTTTCTGATGTTTGAAACCTTTATTCTATTTGTGAGTGTTAGGTGAAAATGCAAAGCCAAAAAATCCCCCCAAAGAGCTTTGGTTAAGCAACATATATATAAAGACATGTTTTGGTGGGAAAGGGATGATTAAAAAACAAAACAAACAAACAAAAAAATCCTTGATACTGGCGTTGCATCTTCATGGGTGATTTGAAAAGAAATAAAAAAAATGAAATAAAATAAAATAAAATAAAAAAAAAAATAATTTTTCTCTCCCCCGAAAAAAAGAAATTTTTAATATTTTTTTTTTTTTTTTTTTTTTTGTCTCATTTGCAGAAAATTATAGAAGCTGGCTTGTTTTATTTATCACACATTTTCTGTCTCCTCTCATACTCTCATACTTTTGTTAAAATTGCACATACTGTTTGATTTTTTTCCCCCTCCAAGTCGCATAAACCCCAGCACATCTTTCCCCAACTTCAGCAGATCATCCAGAATTACCGCATGCAAATGGTTGCACAGAAGCTTTTACAGACTATTAGACCCAATTTTGGCCCAATCTGTGAAATGTGATATTTATCTACTAATCTGTTTAAATATGCAGGGGACTACTTAAACTTGGTAGTTGATGTGTGTTTTTATGTTTATGACCACTAGAGGGCATCCCAACATCAGTATGAAGCAACTTGTGGTATGGCCTTACAATTAGACAAAGATCACTTTCTACATGATCTTAGTAATAATGCAAACACAATGAAAACGGATGGTTATGGACTGTAAATTCTTGCACAGTAAAGAAAAACCTTTAATTATTAGTCACGTTTGAAATGTTGTGAAGCAGCACCCAACAACTATTTTCATTGCTGATCAGTGTACAGTCTGCTATCTTTAATTTTCCTTTGACACACTTGTAGAAATATGTGAAATATATATTTTAATAGCAAATTATCAAGGACATCGTGGACTGGTTTTCTTCTGTTTGGGTTTTCTGAATCAGGACATGTGGTTAGAGATAAAACATACTGGAATGAAACAAAAATAACCCCCCGCAGATTATTAATTTAGTTGTTAAAGGAATAATACAACCTCTAGTTCTCAGAATCCACTAAATTTCCTATTAGTGACCAAATTGTGGCTTGTGTTGCCCCTGTGCCAAAAAGGTTAATTAAAAAAAAGTTTAATCAAAAGGTTGTGGCAACACTTACTACACAGTCCATCCATTGGAAAAGACTTAGAAAGATGGTAGATTTATTCACTTTAGTATCCTGGCTCCATTTTAAAACCGTTTAATATTGTGTTTAGTTTGAAGTTTAGCATTATCACATTGCCTTGGACTGAGATGCTGCCGCCTAACAGACAGCAGCTCTCAGCTCTTATCATTCAAAGTTTGCCTCTTTTTACAGAGATGAAGTCTGAGGAGGAAAGTTTTATGGGCTCATTCGACAAAAATAAAGTTGTTTGGCAGTAAAGACCAAAGGGTGTGAAGGTGAGGCCCATCCATGCATCCATCCATCTATTCATCCATCCATCCATGCATGCATCCATCCATCCATCTGATCAGTCCATGCATCCATATATCCATTCATGCATCCATCCATCCATCATCCATCCATCCATGCATGCATCCATCCATCCATGCATCCATGAATCCATCTATCCATACATCTATTCAAGTATCCATCCATCCATCCATCCATCCATACAACCATTCATGCAGCCATCCATGCATCCATCTATCCATGCATGCATGCATCCATCCATCATCCATCCATCCATGCATGCATCCATGCATCCATCCATCCATGAATCCATCTATCCATACATCCATTCATGCATCCATCCATCCATCCATCCATCTATCCATGAATCCATCTATCCATACATCCATTCATGCATCCATCCATCCATCCATGAATCCATCCATCCATGAATCCATCTATCCATCCATGAATCCATCTATCCATCCATCCATCCATGAATCCATCTATCCATCCATCCATCCATGAATCCATCTATCCATCCATGAATCCATCTATCCATCCATCCATCCATCCATGAATCCATCTATCCATCCATGAATCCATCTATCCATCCATCCATCCATCCATCCATCCATCCATCCATCCATCCATCCATCCATCCATCCATCCATCCATCCATCCATCCATCCATCCAATCAGTCCATGAATCAATCAATCCATCCATCCATCCATCCATCTATCCATACATCTATTCAAGTATCCATCCATCCATCCATCCATCCATCCATACAACCATTCATGCAGCTATCCATGCATCCATCTATCCATACATCTATTCAAGTATCCATCCATCCATCCATCCATCCATCCATACAACCATTCATGCAGCTATCCATGCATCCATCTATCCATGCATGCATCCATGCATCCATCCATCCATGAATCCATCCATCCATCCATCCATCCATCCATCCATCCATTCATGCATCCATCCATGCATCCATCCATCCATCCATCCATCCATCCATCCATCCATCCATCCATCCATCCATCCATCCATCCATCCATCCATCCATCCATCCATCCATCCCCATGCATCCATCCAATCCATCCATCCATCCATCCATCCATCCATCCATTCATGCATCCATCCATGCATCCATCCATGCATCCATCCAATCCATCCATGCATGGATGGCAGTGGTAAATGCGAGACACTTGGCCCATCTGTTAACCAATGTGGTAGTGGGCTGCTTCTGTCTTAGTGAGACCAGTGGATTTCACAGCTGGATGGAATGATGATTAAATGATGATGACTGTTCATCAGAACCTCAGGCAATCATTTACCCAGTTCAAATGTGGACAAAGTTAGTGTTTCTAAAAAGACAAAGACCCCAATGGACAGCAAATCGTCCTGAATTAAACCCAACCAAAATAAATCTAGTAAATAAAAATGCCCTCCACTGATTTTATGAAACTACTGTTTCTATTTAAAAGAGCGGCCAAGTCTCTCCCAGAACTCTTGTTATTTAGGATCCTGAAGGAATACCTGTGACCCGTTTTCTTTCCCTTTTTTTCCTGTTGAAGATGTATGTTTTGTAAGTTTGTCCCTTAAAACGAGTTATTTAAAGGAATATTGTGTAACAATTGTGTATCGCAAGCAACTTGCTAGTACTTTTCATGCTGTGTTCGCATGAAACTGTGCAGATAAACGACAGCGGATGCATGTAAAGGCATAAACAAGCCTCTATGTGAAGACGTGGTTCGTCAGTTACAGTGACTTCAGTCCACCTCTGACATGTTGTTTTCCCTGACCCATGTTTTACCATCTTTCTCTCGGCTTCTGTGATTAAAATGACATCTGGTTTGTTACTGACAGCCGCCTATGTCTCCGGTGAGTTTCTGTGGTTCCTATTGTCACGCTTCTACTGAACGTAAAAACATGGCAACACAACATGGTAGCCACCACCGAGCCGACCCGTTCGATGTATACAAGGAGTGCAGAATTATTAGGCAAATGAGTATTTTGACCACATCATCCTCTTTATGCATGTTTTCTTACTCCAAGCTGTATAGGCCAAAAGCCTACTTCCAATTAAGAATATCAGGTGATGTGCGTCTCTGTAATCAGAAGGAGGGGGGGGGGGGGGGGGGTAATGACATCAACACCCTATATCAGGTTTATCAGGCTGCAGCTGCCAAGGTGCCACTTGCCAGCAGTTTTGCCATATTTCAGAGCTGCAACATCACTGAAGTGCCCAAAAGCACAAGGTGTACAATACTCAGAGACATGGCCAAGGTAAGAAAGTCTGAAAAACCACCACCACTGAACAAGACACACAAGCTGAAATGTCCAGACTGGGCCAAGAAATATCTCAAGACTGATTTTTCTAAGGTTTTATGGACTGATGAAATGAGAGTGAGTCTTGATGGGCCAGATGGATGGGCCCGTGGCTGGATCGGTAAAGGGCAGAGAGCTCCAGTCCGACTCAGACGCCAGCAAGGTGGAGGTGGGGTACTGGTATGGGCTGGTATCATCAAAGATGAGCTTGTGGGGTCTTTTCGGGTTGAGCATGGAGTCAAGCTCAACTCCCAGTCCTACTGCCAATTTCTGGAAGACACCTTCTTCAAGCAGTGGTACAGGAAGAAGTCTGCATCCTTCAAGAAAAACATGATTTTCATGCAGGACAATGCTCCATCACACGCATCCAAGTACTCCACAGCGTGGCTGCAAGAAAGAGTCTAAAAGAAGAAAAACTAATGACATGGCCTCCTTGTTCACCTGATCTGAACCCCATAAAGAACCTGTGGTCCCTCATCAAATGTGAGATTTACAAGAAGGGAAAACAGTCCACCTCTCTGAACAGTGTCTGGGAGGCCTGTGGTTGCTGCTGCACGCAATGTTGATCGTGAACAGATCAAAACACTGACAGGATCCATGGATGGCAGCTTTTGAGTGTCCTTGCAAAGAAAGATGGGTATATTGGTCACCGATTTGTATTTGTTTTGTTTTTGAATGTCAGAAATGTATATTTGTGAATGTTGAGCTGTTATATTGGTTTCCCTGTTGAAAATAATTGAAATGGGTATATATTTGTTTTCTGTTAAGTTGCCTAATAATTATGTTTGCCTAATAAACCTGATATAGGGTGTTGATGTCACCCCCCCCTCCTTCTGATTACAGAGATGCACATCACCTGATATGCTTAATTGGTAGTAGGCTTTCGGCCTATACAGCTTGGAGTAAGAAAACATGCATAAAGAGGATGATGTGGTCAAAATACTCATTTGCCTAATAATTGTGCACTGTATATGAATGACACGAACAGCAAATTCAGAGCTTCCAGGAGAACTTCAGTTTGTTGATGGGAGTAATTACTGATTAATGGAAAAACACTTTTGAACGAAATAATAATTTTTTGTGAATAGATAACAGGAGAACTTTTATATCCCTTCAATATCCCTTGAAGGACATTATTTCAGTCCCATAACCTCATGTTAACTTGTAAATTTATGCAAAGATCTGACAGCGGCAGTGTTGTCCATCAGCTCTCACAAGTGTTTTTTCTTTCTGCAGGAATGCATTGCATTATATACAGGGTGTTATTTACATCATTCTTATTACATGCAACAATGTATTGCACTGTGGGTGTGTAAATGCTGCTGCTTCAAAAGCTTTCATCCTGTAGTCTTGTTATCTGATAAAAGGTCATGATTTAGACATATTTATTGGTAATGACAAATGAAAGAAGACATTCTTGCAGTTGAAAAGCTGAAACTATCTTTTTTTCTTCAGCTTTTTAAAATATTATATAGTATTTTATTTGGCTAAACAGTTTGTGTCAGATTTGTCAGTTTAAGTCAAATTACATAAATACTTTTTGAAGAATTATTTTCATTCTAATCAATGCAGGACTATGCAGGATGTCAGTATGAACCTCTCAGAAATGACAATGGACTTCTCAGCTGAAGTAAAGAGGCCTAATTCCAAAGGTATTCCCCTAGATCTCTTCTCTTTCTCTTGTGTTCTCTACTGTCATCATATTTTTCTCACATACACACATATAGAAATTACTATTATCCTTTAAGGCAGTGATCTCAGGCTGAGAAACAAACACGCCAGAATATATTTGTGTTTTGTGTTGAGTGGACGCCCGGGGTTGTGCAGCTGCACAAGAACACTTGGGATGTCAAGACACGGTCTGGATTTCAACAGACGCACAGTTATGGAAAGCTTTAGGGAAACCAAGGAGAGGAGAGTTACTGTAGTGTGGAAGAATAGGATTTAAAGAGGAAGATGAGGATATAAGTATGAACAATGATTTTTGTGTCTGAAGTGACTCTTGAATTAGGCTCTATGCACAGTTAACTCCATCTGCCGAGGGTATAACGATGCAAACTGCATTTAATCCCATTTTACCGAAGGTTTCCATCAGTTTCAAACAGATCATATAAAAAAAACTTCTCATTTAATGTCTGCTGTAATCAAAAAAAGTAAATTTGTTGGCCCGGCTTGTAAGTTCTAACAAATATCCAGCCACCATGTGCAGCCACGTAGGACCGCTCTGCCGGTTTCTCCAAATGTAATGTGCCGTATCAGTTATTTTTCTTTTAATTCCTCTCAGGCTATATCTCCCTGCTTCTCTATTTTGGTTGCCAGTGAAAAGCTTATCCCCCAGCCTTTTTTTCTTCTTCTTCTTTTAACTTTGGGGAAAATAAATTGCTTTGCATCTAAGTTGATCCTTTATGCATATTTGCTTGTGCTCCCTGCTGGCAATGCAGTTTACATTTTCATTTAATTCCAGCTTAGCTGAAGTCCAACAGAAGGAGATCTCTTCAGGAGATAAACTGTGTAGCTATACATACTAATGTCTGAGATTGTAAATGTGATGGGCTGGCTTATATTATATCAAACTCTTTCTGCTCCCTAAAAAAGTGCCTACCTAAGTTATTTATATTTATTATTTATGAAGCGTTTTCCTTGTCAGGGAATGGCCAAGACCTTAAAGTCACAGATTTTTCAGTTTTTTGTGAATAAAAATTTAGATTATTTGGTAGATGTTTTATTTAATTGAATGCAAACTTGCTCTTGAATGCATAAATGTTTTGATTCACAATTTGTTTTAAACATAACCCATCTTAGAGGACAAGCTGTAGTTATTTGCATTTTTTCCTGTTATGTCTTTTCAACATTTTTTAACTCAGAAAAACTAAAAGCAGATTTGTTTCAGCCTCCAGAAGTGGAGCACACCAACTGAGGAATTTTAAACAGAGACCATGAGGTGACTCCTGTAATGTCAATACACTCCTTTGTAGAAAATTAGATTGGGAGTGAATTGGAACTGCTGGGCTCTCAAGTTAATGAACAGTTTCCAAAGCAACACTTAGCGTTAGTCACACTGGTCTCAAATATTGACTTATTTTAACAGAAAATAACAATTACCCTCAACAGTTTTAATCGTTTCTCCTCCTAAACCTGTCGCAGAATCACAGCAGCTGGTTTCTCCTCTTATTCCATTTTAATTTCTCCATAGTTGTTAAAGACAAAATGAAAGAAATGTCCTCAAATCCTGAACAACTTTTTGCATACAAAAAGATCAAAACCATTTCTGAAAGTTTTTATGTCTTTATTAAATAAGGCGTACAGGAATTCTGTTTTGATAATCATATTAAATACATTTAGATTTCTTTTATTTTGCATGCACATGAAGCTGCACAGCACAGGACCACATAAAAAAGAGAGAACAGAATTAGATATATCAAAGTGCTGTCTGTCTTTTGGGGAAAACTATATTTCCTGTACCAGCATGCAGTATCAGATATGATCGTTGCCACAATTAATGTAAATCCTGTGTGTTTTTTTGGTTCCATTTATGATTATTCACATTAATTAGCAGGAGAAAATAGTGAGATAGTGGGCACTCAGTGATGTGTGAGCCAGTTTATGCTAATATGAAGCATCAGTTGAAAACATTTAAAGCATCTGGGGGGAAAATCAGTCTCTTTAATTGAGGGTTTTCCATCATCCTATGGATTTCTTTGGAACTCGTGTTCTTCACACTCAAAAAAACTGCAGAGCATCCCTAGGTTTCTGTGTTTTCCTTTCAAATTGGAGCTCTGAAAGTAATAACTCGCAAAGACCTGATCATGCAGATAGTGAGGGTTGAACACAGCAGGTCTGCTGAGGGAGACCCTCATCAGCCAACATGAAAGTTAAGGAATCCTCTCTAAAGAAACAGACTGCAGGCTTGAGTTGAGCCTCATCAAATACTGACCTCTTCATTAAATCTGTCTTTCCACTGTCAGGTCCTCAGATACTCTGCCCCTGTAGGTTTGAAGTAGCTACTGTGAGTTTGCTGCTTCCCTCTTATCAGAAAACAGCAGCTGACAGTTTGATTTTATGTCTCTGTTACAATCGATCCCGGCGATGACAAGGACAACACATATATACAGACGTTCAAGCCTACAGGGGATGATCAATTTTGGTCGAGGGACACTTTTTTTTTAACATACAGCAGCTACACGTGTCCACATGTACATTTCCTTTGCAAACCTTCCCAGTAAATGCTTCCCTTTTTGGGGGGGGGACAGATGAAATATGAAACATAGTTTATCCCTTCTTTGCACACTCAGGTGTGCATTTTCCAGATTAACCCTGACCCAACAGGAGCTCGCCTGTTTCATTTTCTGTTCCTTCAGAATTCATTTAAATGTCTGTAGATCAATATAAAACAGGCAGCAAGCTTGCACAGAAGTAGACATCAAGACATGTAAAATGTCTGTGACAAATCCTCTCAGGGGAAATGAGCTCAGTGCAGATTTTTAGGCTCTTACTGTATTTTCCTTTTTACAATTAAACTCATTCTTCTAGTCCTTCCATCGGACGTCCTTGCAAGCCTGTGTTTGGAGTTGTCAAGCTGCTGAGTTTTTGTGAAACACTGCTTAATGCGGCTTTTTGTTGTGTGGTTGTCTCTGTCTTGTTGAGCATGTATCCTCTTGTTTACTTCATGAAAAAAGGAGGTTGTAATATTAGATGAAATCTGGTTGGGTTTTGGATGAGAGCTGGCTAACTGTCACCTCCATGTAGGCAGATCCTGTGAGGATGCAGGCAGTCTTTTGGGGCCCGGTAACATGACACAGGGATGTGCTTTCAGTGCAGTTCAGGCATGCCCCATAACTCTCCTGCTGTCCATTTGAGAACCTGGTGGAGGCACTTGTGTCCTTGTTGCGCTGTGAGGTGGATCCGAAACGTTCCTGTGGCTGCGGGCTTCCCCGGATCATCTGTCGTAACATAGACGTGTCTCTATATAAGCACTCCCGAAAGTTGGGCTTGCACAGCAGGTAGACCATAGGGTTGTAGATGGTGGAAGATTTGGCAAACACGGCGGCTAGGGCGAACGCAGTGGGTGGGACCTGCGTTGCATCTCCAAAAGCAGCCCACATGGCCACCACGGCATAAGGACTCCAGGCACCCAGGAAGCCTATACACACTGCAACTGACAGCTGTGGAGAAGAAGCATTCACACATACACAAGAAAACACTCATACATGGGTTCACAAACAGCAGAGACATGCAGAAAACTCACTTAGTATCGTGCAGGTGACAAAGTATCAAAGGTAAATGGTTTAAGTGGAATCAGCTATTCATTTGTGTATCCTTTGAATAATTTATTGTCTCATATCCTTCTCAAATCCAGTCTACTGCAAAACCTGAAGTCAGTGTTGCTGAGGTGGCACTGTCATATCCTCTGACCTTCACAATGAGAGCGTGTGCATTGGTGGTCTTGGTCTGTGGTGACACATGCTGCTGGACGGCCTGACGTGACCCCCGCACGGTCAGCAGAATGAAAGCGTAGGAGAGGAAGATGATGGTGCAGGGCAGTGCATAGCAAAAGACGAAAAGGCAGATGATGTAAGACAAAGCTAAAAGCTCGTGGTTGGGTGCATGCCAGTCAATGCAGCAGGCTGTGCCGTAAGGTTCAGCACTGTAATGCCCCCACTGTGCTAAGGGCCCGACGGCAAACACAGATGCGTAGCACCACACTCCAGCCACCAGGAGGCGAGCATGTGAGGAGGAGAACTTGTTACCTAAGAGGGGAGATATAAAAAGATGCTTTGCAGTTATCTTTTCCTCATGCTGGTCAACTTTGTGATAAACTCAAGGGATAAGATGTTCGGGCTTATCATGCTATCAACCCCTCACCATAGTTTGGGAGGCAGACTTTAAGGCAGCACACTAAGGAGAGGGCTGTGAGGTTTGTCAAGCTGCAGAGACCAAATAAGACTCCACACATGGCATAGAGCTGGCAGGTGATTTCTCCAAACAGCCACCTGCACACAGACAGGGAGGAGGAAGCAATGGGGACAGACCAGCAGTAACTGTTTTCCAGTCTGCTGATTATATCTCAGATTAATCAACTTTATTGGGCATTACAGGGATCTAAATGACAAATCAGTCATAAAAAATGTTGCCCGTTACTGTCAGTGATTACCAGTTCAAGCCAATCTGCACTTCAATAAGAAATAAATTTGATGCAGGGATGAGCCAAAAGCGACATAAAAAGGTACCTGTGCAAAAAAGCTGAGGGTATTGCCAATGGAAATAAAGCGAGCGTCATCCCAAGGTCGCTGATGGAGAGATTGATGATGAAGAACTCTGCTGGTTTCAAGGTTGATCGCTTGTGATAGGCAACAAGTAGCAGAACGCAGTTGCCAATGAGAGACAGTATACCTGTGGACAGAAACAAGGGGAAAAAAAAGAGTCAAGCAGGAGGTTCACAAAGTCAGCAAAAGCTCAGCACAGCAGAGATGGACTCACAGAACACACTGTAGAGCGAACCCATGAGGATGTCCTGCTCCTTGGAGATGGTGGAGGCAAACAAAGAGGATGCATCTGAAGCATTTCCCATCTGAAACATTTGCACAAGCACGTGAGTTGATTGTGGATAATACTGGGACGGATTAGAGTTCACAGAAACTCAGAAGCCGACTGGTGATGATGCAAGCACCAAAAGCTACATTATGAATATTCAAATTAGAAATCTGTATTTGTTATGCAATATCTCACACTCACAGGATCCAAAGCAGAAACAAATCAGAAGCTTTTCTTTGAATAATAAAAAAAGAAAATAATCCTCTTTAAAAGATGAGTACCCTTTTGTATTAAATCCATATATAGTGCAAAGGGTTGACAGATGGAAAGAATTACAAACACTGTGCCCTTCAGCATTTACTACAGGCTCTTTAGAGGCTGAGAACAAAGCAGAAACGAGTCAGCAAAGTTGCATATGTATTTCCTCAGAAAATTGGATGGAAATGCAATTTTTTTCACACGATGCAGAATAATTCGTCTTCACATTGCAAATAAAACATTCATTAATCAAATTTTAAAAAAATGGAACAGAAATGTTGATTTTGCCAAACAGAAAACTAACAAATGCTCAAGCATTTGAGAGAGCTAATAAATTAACCTAATACATTGTTAGAGGATTCTTAATAGCATCAGTTGAAGCGTGTCTGAGGCACTCATGCTCTTTGTTATGTGCCAGACACCAGTTCCAGGCAATCAGCATCCCCCTGCCAGGTTGTTTTTAAAGTTGATGATTTTTTTTCTATTCCGAGCATCACTTTGCTTGATAGGATGAAAAATAAAATGGAAACTGAGAAGGAAAGCACAGTGCAGCGGCTAGTGTGGATAGATTTACTTTGAGGTCTATTAGAAATGATATGGAGGCATCATTGGCTCTCAAGGACTTTGGCAATCACACAGGCAAATGAATGAGACTTCATCACTATGTAAGTCAGCACACCAGTCAGTGACGGCATGTCCAGTCAGTCTGAGAGGAGACGACTCAGCAGGGCAGGTAGCTCTTCTGCCACAGATCTGTGTCAGCAAAGCCTGTTCGTCTTACCTGGAGAATTGGAAATCTTTCTCTTTTTTACTGGCTCAGAAGCTAGAGGGTGAATCAGCTGTTTTTGAGTTAGCTAGTCCTTTATTGTTTTTTTTTAATTTTTACTTCATCCAGTTTGACAACATTGCACTCACCTTTCAAAAGTCCAGTTGATGGACCAAGGTTATTATAGTTAACTTAAACTAACAAGAAAAGAAAACTAAAATTGACAAAATATTTTTGATAACTGAAATAAAAATGAAAATGACAGTTTTTCAGAAAAACGATAGCTAAATGAAACTGTATTGTCTCTTTTAAAAAACGAACTAAAGTTATTGCAAAAACATCCTTAGTTTTAGTTTTCGTAAATCTATTTAATACATAAGATTTTTGGGTTAATATGAAATCTATTTTTATTAAATCTATTTACTTTGCTTTTATTTCGAGTGACTTTTTGATAATTTTGAATGTCACACGAGACAAATACCTATAATTTACAAAAAAAGTATCCCCAAAAACTAAAATTAAGACTGAAACTAGTAAAAGCTAAACAAAAACTAAGCATTTTCAAAAAAACAAAAAACAAAAAAAAACTAGCAAACCTGCTCATAAAAACTAAAACTAACTAAACTGAAAAACAAATAGTCAAAACTAAAGAAAAACTGAAGCTAATTAAAAATCCAGAACTATTACAACCTTGCCATTGACTGGACTTTTGTAAGCTATCTGTGATCTGTACACTCTGATTTCAATGAACAACATACTGTACAACAAGCCTGAACTTGCAGTAAATAAGCCAGCCAGTGTCAAAGACAGGTGGTTCAGCTTTTCCTCACACTGAAGTCTGAGTTTTAGAAACTCAGTGGTTTGCATGAAAACATAGAAATGTAAGAAATTAAGTGTTTAAAACATTTTGAAAGACTAAAACAATGTTCAGATGTATGGAGTTAGGCTGCTACACTTGTGTGTGTGTTTTTTATTGTTCCTGGGTTTTTAAAGGTGGATCTGAAATCAGGCTTTATGATGGGAATATTTAACTCTTTATCAGTTACTTACTAAAATACTTGGAAACGTTAACATTTCAATCATAGTGTTATTGTCATATTGGAGAATATTGCAAGTCTTTACAACCTGGTTACTTGTTCTTAAAATAGCATCAGTTTAAAGTTGCAAGTGGTCAGTATTAACAGTTTATTTTACATTTTTGTATTGAAAGTCATTCTCAGTGTAGTGTCGGGCATGCAGCCTGATCTCTGTTATTTAATAATAGAGAGCTGAACATCATCACTGGTGGTTTTACAAACTTTCATTGAGGATTAACAGATTATTTGATAGTTCACAGCTTGAACACAATTACAGTAACATTAACTAGTCTGTTCTATGTGGTTCATGTAGCTCGTCTGATAGGTCTGAGAACTGGTTAATCTGCTGAGTGACCTTCAGCCATCTGAGTGATGAGATTATTTTGATACATGTTTCCACCTGAACAATTTTTGGCACTTGCTGACAGCATCGACCTGATCTCACAGGCCCCCAGAGCCCAGTTAGACCGAACATCTGCAGAGGAACTGGAGCTTCTGTCGTTCTAAAGTGGAACTATTGGGAACCAGCAGCAGACTTCCTTGATCTGACTCACCAGTCAGATCCCAGTCAGAAGGGCCTTTGTTCGACCGGCTAATGGTTGCTGTGGATATAATCCAGTTTACTTTTGTAAAGACAGAAGATCCTTAGAGAAGGAAAACTTTTTCTCAGTAAAAAACACACAACAGCCCAATGAGAAGTTGCCAAAAACTTTCTGAGCATGAGAAAAAAGATACTCAAGGAAGCCAAGAACTGAGCATCATCTTATACTACCATTGTAGGTCCACTTGCTTGTTAACACAAATATCCACTCAGCCAATCACATGGCAGCAACTCAATGAATCTACTCATGTAAACATGATCAAGATTCTTATTAAAGTTCAGCCTGAGTCTCAGAAAGGGGAAGAAAGGGGATTTAAGTAACTGAGCGTGCCATGGTTGCTGGTCTGGAGTGTTACAGAAACTGATGATCTACGGGGATCAACCATCTCTAGGGTTTACAGAGAATGGACTGAAAAAGATAAAATATCCAGTGAGGAGCAGTTAATGGACCAAAACGTTCTGTTGGTATCAGAGGAGAATGGGCAGACAAGTTTGAGATGATACAAATAAAAACTGGCTCCAACCAAGGTATGCAGAATAGCATCTGTGAATATGCAACACATCCAGCCACGAAGCAGATGGGCTACAGCAGCAGAAGACCACGCAGGTGCCACTTCTGTCAGCTAAGAACAGGAAACTGAGGCTACAATTCACTCAGACTCACCAAAACTGGACAATAAGATGGAAAAACGCTGCTGGTCTGATGAATCTCCATTTCAACCTCACATACAGATGGTAGGCTCATTTAAATTGCACATTTCCAAACAAAGTTGTGTTGTAAAGTGTTTAACATTCTAAAATACAACTGAATAGATTAAATACACGACGGTCAGGCAATAAACTAATTAAAACAATAAAATAAGAAATAGTTAAAAAAGACATGGCTAAAACAATAAAATAGATGTTTCAGTCAACTTGTGTTTAAAGTAAATGATATATCAGAGCTGCCCCTAACCTGGACTTTAATAAAAGTTTTCTCAAGATGCACTTTTATTCTTTAGCCTTTCCTGATGTGCAGTAGTTGACTTTGAGTTCATGTTATTTTTTTCAATCTCTGAATGTAAATAAAGTTGCCTTGCCTCAAAACCAGTCCATGAAAGTGCGTCTTCAGAGATTTAAAATGATCCAGTGTTTGTGCTGATCTGATCTTTGGCGACAGACTATTCCAGAGTAAGATTTTAGTTTCTTTCTTGGAGTAGATGTAATCGATTGAGAACTGGACCTCACTGTTCTTGCTGGAGCACGAACAGGCAGCAGCTCAGAAAGAGAAGCAGGAGCTCGGCCATGAAGTGCCTAAAAACAAGGAAAATTTTGCTTCTTTCGTTTAGTACCAGTCAGCAGACGATAGAGTTTAACCACCACAGCCTACATGAGTATTGCTGCTGACCATGTCCAGCCCTTTGTGACCACAATATAGCATCTTCATGCACCATGTCACAAAGCTCACATCATCTCCAACTGCTATCTTTAACATGACAACGCAATCATTTTACTACCTCCACAGTAGGAATAGGTGATATGTTATCGTGTGCAATATACAATCAAAAAAATTCCCCATGGCAATAATTAACTATAAAAAACTCTTGCGGATGTTTTTAACACTTCATTGAATCTATGCAACCAAGAATTAATTCAGTTCAGAAGAAGGGGGCCAACCTGGTACGAGCAAAGTGTACCTAATAAAAAGGCCAGTGATTATAAATGCCATCCCTGCAGCCAAACTTGGTGATGGCAGCATGTGCCTGTGGGGATTTGCCTCCACTAGATGAGCTGATAATCTATTCATGATGCAGAGAAATTTGGAGAAGGTAAATATCCTGAGGGAAAAACCTTCCTCAAAGTGTTTAGGATGCTTTGTCTGGCTGAGACAAAGGTTTACATTTCAACATGACAATAACCTGGGGCCATTGCCACGAAATCTCAGCAGTGGCAGTGGGAGTTTAGACATCCTGAAGCAACTCGTGTCTCTTGTGACATAGAAATGGCTGTGCTCTAATGTTCTCCATCCCAGCTGGTTGAGCCTGAATCTTTATTTCAGGACAAATGAAAGAATCATCCAAAAGAATGTTCTGCTTTGTGTGAAGGCTTATTGGAACATTTCCAAGAATGCACAAGGGCTGCCAAAGATGCTTTAATCAAGTACTAAGTGTACACTCTGAATAGTTATGTGAGATGTTTCAGTCTTTTGCCATTAATAGATTTACAAAAAACTCTAGAACTGTTATTGTTGTTACTGAGAAGTGTATTTAATAAGTAGGGATCGATTGATACAGATTTTTTAGGGCCTATACCAATACCGATATTTTCTCATCAGCCTCAGTCAATGGCAGATACAACCTGCTGATATTTGGGACTAATACAACATTTGACTCCCAAATGAATATAATGAAGGATACAATGAAAAGTAATTTTACAACTCTTTTAATAAAAAACAAACAAAGCACTTAATATATATGAAGAAACTATAAACTTGTAAACAAATATTAAATAGAAACATTAAACTAGTTATACATTCTAAAACGTCTGTAAATCATACCTATGTGGGTATCGACCAACACTCCCAATGTATTGGCCAATGCCGATACCAGCAAAAAACGCAAGTATTGGCCTAAAATTTTGGTTGACCAATGTTTTGGTCTATCCTTAGTCATGGGATCTGGTCCTGTTTTTTAAGAAATTAATTGATATACAGCCATGGAAAAAATAAAGAGACCAACTTTGTCATAAAAAATAATGGTTATGCAATCGAATACCAACTGTGGTGTGAATCATGTGACTAAAAGAGACAGAAAAGAAAATATTAAATGCTTTAAAGCTGTTTTTGTCATTATAATGCCATAGCTATTGATCTAAGAACTTAATAACCAAAATCACTTATCAAGAAAAGCATGGAAAATGGCTAGAAATGAAACTCTTATGAGCCATTTTTGTTGTTTTCATTATATTTGTCCAGACAAATGTACTTTTAGTAGTACCAGGCATTAAAATGACCAATTAATATTAGAAAACAAGGGTGGTCTCTTAATTTTTTCCATGGCTGTATCATGATAAGTTTAATTAAAATACATATGATGTTTTCAGTGGCTCTCATTTCCCTGCTGTGGTAGTAGTTTACCACTGCTAAATGAATGAATCCTTGGCAAACGCCACATTCAGGTTTGCATAAAAGATGTTTTGTCTAATGCAGGCCTCTGAAGAGAAACTGTCATGCTTGAATGATTTAACCTTGCATTAAATTAATCCGAACCTTTGTTCAGATCTGACTTTGCAGATGCTTCTCTCTCACGCGAGCTGGTCTTAAAGCCTCAGCATCTCCATCACGCCTGGGTGAGCAGCATTTAATTTGATTTCTAGACCCACTGCTATTGTATTCAAATCATCACATGATCATGTTTTGATGTCTCACGAGCAAGAACACTGACTGGCATTATGTTTGACACCACTGGTCTTAACGTTACTGTCACTAGAACACTGTCTCTGTGTGTGAACGTGATGGTCAAACCAGTAAAAACACAAGCAACGCCCAAGGAAAGCCCAACCAGCTGAAATGTGCCTCTGGTCTGCAGGGACACATTTTGTGAATGGCTGAGCTTTGACGGTGCGTCTGTGATGTCTCTAAGTGTGTCTGCCATCGCTCTTCTGCTCAGCTCCAATTAATTGCACTCCATTGAAAAAGGGACAGGAAGTATATAGGTCTTGGGACATAAACCATGTAGGCTATCGCCCTGCTGACCTAGCTTATGTACCCATCACTTCATTTTTGATTCACATTTACATCTTAGCCTTCCTGCCCCGACCCAACAGAAACATGTAATTTACTGAGGAAAAGATTTAGAATGGTCTATCTGCAGTTTATGGCCGTTGTCACCGTGACAAGCAATCTACTCTACAAGTTTGCACTAAGTTTCCCTGCTGCATGTCATCAAAACTATGACATTTGGGATGGCACTGAAAATAGGACTGTCACTCATAACTATTAAATGTCTGTAGTCAGCGGAGATGAGCAGCCATTTAAAGGCTGACAGGCATGTCAGGGAGTGCAGGCGCAACAGCAAGAGGCCACATGCATGAGAAGCAATGTCACAGTGTCTGCATGCTTTTCAGAGACTGGAAGCCAGTTTCAATCTTTGACTTGTGTTTAAATTGTCGTTCAGTTTGATTCGGAAATTTAAACCTTTTCATGTTCTGTGTCTTTATGACCAGCCGAACATTGCATCTCCCTTATGGCTGTAAAATGATGGTGGAAACAGCACCATGGAGGGAAAAGCATCACTCATTGCATAAATATTGTAATTTTGTGCTCCTGCCCAGCCTTTCTGTGTTGTGCACATTTATTCTTTTGACGTGTCGAATGTTTGTGATTTGGGATGTACGGTGTCACATTGCATCTTGTATGCTTGGCTTGATTGGCCTGCCGTGTCCCTTGAGCATTTACATTTGTGGATTCACAGCTGCGTTAGATGTTTTTTTTTCTTATTTATGATTTCCACTTAAAAATCATGCCAGAGAGAAAAGTTGTGCAACTGGCATCCTTTAATGTATGCAACATGGTGATGCTTCAGTCACTTTTAATAATGTTTGCTTATTTTCCCTGGCATTGAGTTTGCCGGGTCAGTTTTTGCCAAGCTTTAACAAATCAGTGCAGCCATTTTTATTCCGCTGTTGGACACAGATTTCTATAGTAACGGTTCTTCTCATTATTTCTGTATCAGTTATTTTGTCAAATAGTTGTTAGGGTTTTAAAGAAAAAAAACAAAACAAAAAACATTGCCAGCAAATGTGGCATTTTTGCTTGAAAAATGGCTAAAACATTCAACAGATCAGCTGGCATCTCTTTCATCAGCAAATCACTGCAGTCCCAGTTCATATTTCTATGTGCCAACTATTTGTATCATTAATAATCCATTAGGCCTGTGGTTTGCTGCATTGTGCAATATTTAAAAGCAAACCATCAGAGCAACATATATGACACACTGTGAGCCAAATCCCCTGGGGATGGGAGGCTGCCGAGACCTTTGAGAGATTGAAGTTGACTGGATTCACCCTGGCTGCCTCCTCAGCTGAGAGTGACTGACAGTGACAAGTGAACGCCATTGCAGGACAATATTTACACAAAGTTTTAGCAGAACAGCTCAGCGGATGGAGGTTACTCCTTTTTAGTAAGCATATGGGGGCGTAACTTATATAATGACTACAGGGTGATGTGCGATGAGTTTAGGATGATGAACCCAGTTCTCAACTGGGTTCAGATGACTGTTGGATATTGATTTTTGTCCAGTATCATAAAAAGCTATTGGAGGATGCTAAATTTCCATTTAATATTATTTAGCATGCATGCTTAGTTTGTATGAAATAGTGATATGAATTTAACAGTTAACAGTTTTGTTGACAATGTGAAGTCAATTGATAATGTGCAGTAATGACTTAAAGCAGGGACAGAGATTAAAAGAGTATCTGCAGATTGCAGCACAGCTCCAGGACTGCTTTCCTTCTCATCTTAGTCCAGACTAATGAGAAGCAAATACTCTTCTGCTTCCCTTCATAACACAAACATATAGTATTACATAACCTCAGTCCGACGATAAGAAATTAAATATACTGAGAAAAACATCTTCCTCCAGATGCCTGTTTTCATTTGTTTCCCTTCTGACTCTTCATTTTTACTTTGTTAAAACGAAGTTGTATCCAACAGAAACACATAATCTGTCACTGTAATCATTCTCTGTAAACACATATTGATTTTCTGTTGGGAAGCTGGAGTAAGAGCTCACAAACAAAAGGATCTCACATACTGTAGGTTTGTGCAGGCAACAACAACAGGCAGCTCGTGCATGCAGGCAAACATCCTAAAAATGATCGTGCAGTAAGCTGGCTGAGAGCAAGTCGACAGGCTGCTTCGAAAAACAGTCACCGTTGTGACGACTTCCACTTGGACCAAAAGATAAAGAAAAAAGGAGTCGTTTGTCACACAGAGGGATAATCAGAGGATCTCATCACTAATCCTGCCAGAGATCCCACAAGTCTGCTGTGAGGTCTCAGCCTTCATCTAATCATCAGCATTACAGGCAGACAATCTGTTTCCAGTTCCTTAATATATGTGGACCCTGACTGAATGCCCTTCAGGATATACTCTTAACAAAGCCAGATGTTATCATGGTACAAGGAGAAATGCAAGTAGGAGAAATAATAAGACCTATGCTTCGAAAATTAGAGAAATAATGAATATATGTATGTATATATATATATATATATATATATATATATATATATATATATATGTATGTACGTATGTATGCATGTATATATTAAGATCATCATTATTAAAATTTGGGGAGATCAATCGCCTCATCATCGACGGTTCCTCTCTTTTTCTTATTATAAAATCACATTATATCACTTTGGAAAGAGACACCCCACGACTGTGCTGCTTACCTTCCAGGGAGGAAAGGCTTGTCCTTATTTAAACTCATGGAGGCCAGGTGGAGAGCCGGACACAGAGGAGAGGAGCTTGG
The DNA here is from genome assembly GCA_023101725.1 of Atherinomorus stipes. Taxonomy (NCBI): domain Eukaryota; kingdom Metazoa; phylum Chordata; class Actinopteri; order Atheriniformes; family Atherinidae; genus Atherinomorus; species Atherinomorus stipes. The sequence continues at coordinate 146,695 of JALJCO010001880.1, read as the reverse complement.
TCAGCCACTGAGAGGGAGACAGAGAGGAGGGAGAGGAAGAAAAGAGGGAAGAAATCACTGGACCTGTTTCAGGCTCACACTGAAGAGTCCGTTTGAAGGCATCCTCGTCCCCCACGCAGACGCACGCTCATGCAAGCAGCCAGGTGGACGAGCGCTCGCTCCGTCAGACGGCATGTGCGCTCATCATCCTTGTGGACATGCAGCGAGTCGCGCTGATGTTCAACGAAAAGCACACAGTGACGGCAGGCCAGAGAGGGAGGAAGAGGGGGAGGGAGGGGGATCAGCATAATACTGGAAAGATCTGAGTGTCACTGATGACTCAAAGTACCACTCCCCCCCCCAATCTCCTCTCTATACTCTCACTACCACTACTTTCTGGGTGTGCCTATCTCTTGCATTTTTATTTATTTTCATGTTTTGGGTCATTCTGCTTCATTAAGTGTGAGCAAAGTGTGCCTGTGAAAAATGTGTGGGTTTCCTCAAACACGTCCCCACAACAAAAACATCTGTCTAGGCCTGCCACAGTTATGTCAGAATCCTGTGATAGGGAATAGTTGAGAAAACCACAGTTTTCTTTCATAATTGTATAATTTTCCCTCAGCTGAACAAAAGCTGCTGGATGAGAAGAGCACACATGACATATCTCCATCACCGTTCTCATTATTGTTTTGCAAAGTTTGAGATCAGACTGATGCTCGTCTTGTCACGTCCCCTGATTACTGCTTTTGGTTTAATTACATCTGAGTAGAGAAGTGGTGCCACAAAGGCATTAACTTCTAATATCTGACTTACCACATTTCAGCGAGCATCTATTGGGTTTATCAACTTGGGAGCTGCGAAGCCAAACGCTGCAGCTTTACTGTTGGCGTTGTTTGGGCTGAAGCCAAATAAAAAAACAGAGCCAAATAACTTGAAGGAGGCAATTTATCAGATTTACAACAGTAAGGTGATGATCAAAAACACAAATTCCCACTCTCTAAAAGAGTTTTGGCAATGCATCCCCAGCCAAAACTAAATTATTCATCCCATAATTCCCCTGTGTGATTTTTGTTTACAAGAAATGGAAGCCAAAGGGAAACTGAATTTCTCTGTTCTTGCATTTAGTGGCAAAAAATGGCTCGTCCTCTTAAAGGGTAAGTGTACACCGTCATTGGGCTCAGAAATGCAAAGGCCTAAACATGTAAATAACTGCTATTTTATGGGTTTTACTGGATGGTTGAATGGGTTTCATGAATGTGATGTTTTACTGTTTACTCTCCCTGGGTAGATGTATGCATGGCCATGTGTGTATACTGTCCTCAAAATTATTCATACTCTCCAATTAAAGAAAAGCCTAAATTCACAATAGTAATTCAAATTACAAGAAACTAAATAAACTAATAACAAATAAAAATGTAGAAAACTGTAATTTAGTGAAATTTAGACACATTAGAGCACGTTTCCCATGAACAGTGGACCAAAATACCTGTCAACAGGTGTAGAAGTCTGATTGAACATTAGAGAAAACAATTGATTGCAGTGATTGTCTCAAAGTGTTGCTCAATAAAATTTTTGAACCCCATCATGCTTGTTTTCTTGTTTTATTTTTTGTATGTTTGTTTTCAATATTTCTTTCGAACCACAATTCAAAATCAATGTCATGATTTTCCAATTTCAAGTTATTTTAGCGACAGCTGATTTTTCTCCGTCTTTAATTTGAGGTAATGAATAATGTTGAGGACGACTGTATATATATTTATTTTTGTTATTGATTATGCACTTTAAGAACTGCACTCTGTTTTCTTGTTTTTATACAATGACAATAAAGATATTCAAAGCAATTCAATACAATTATAGTGTCATAAGACGAAGAGAAAGTAGCACTTATCTGGTTAATCCTAGTTATTATTTTTTTATTGACAGTCCCTATGTAAACTGTGGCATGATTATGGCTGCTTCACCTGCAGTATTTGCAGGTGCAAATCTCTCAGAACTGTGGCTTTAAGGTAGGTTGGAGGAGTAGAGAAAACTGCTTGTCGAAGAAAATTTTTATTTGGATTTTCACCTCTTTACATCATTTATTTACTTCAAGATATTCTATCAAATTAAGGGTCAGTGACAAGGATATTAGGCAGTGTTTGACCATTTTTCAGCTCGTTTTGATTGTTTTAAATGAAGAAATGGCTGCGGCTCAGGAAGTAGAGCGGGTCAGCCACTAATTGGAAGGCCGGCGATCAGTCCTTTATGTCCTTGGGCAAGACACTGAACATTACAAATACCCCTGCTGTGTATATGTGTGTGTGGGTGTATGCATGCTGGAGAATGAGCTGCATGAAAGTTGCATGAACGTTTGAATGACTAAGTGCACAATACTGTGTTGATCCAACCCATTTGCCAAATTAAACTTTAACAACAGTTACGGCGATTGATCGATGAATGCTTGTTGCTAATCTGCAATTGGCATTTGATGTGCAAGTTGTGATTGAAATTAAATTTCCCAAGTGCCTGTGCTTGATTCAAGGATTTAAAATAAATATGACATCCACTTGAGAAATAAAGTGTCATCTCCAGTCACACAGTAAATCCAGATCTCAGAGGGACCATTGGAACTGCACCTACGGCACTGTGCCATCCTGCTTTATCATAGCCATACATGCAGTTTGCTTGGAGCGGCACAGCTTTCAGACTCATGAAAAGCTGCTTAAGGGAGCGTGGGCTCACTCGCTTAGCTGTGTCGAGGCTGCAGGGCTGTCAAAGCTGCAAAGAGCAGTGCTGTCATATTAGTACCTCGGCACAGGGTCCTGGTCCTTCTCAGACCACTAGCTCAGGCATATTCAGATGAATTTAATGGTCACAGCCAGTGGTCAGCCATAGTATGAAGGCCCCTTCACTGACTTATTGGAGATGGCAGTAGGCAGGAAATGATCAGAACAAGAGGAAATTATTGGAGATCAAGTTGAACATGAGAGCAGTCACTTTCCCTCTGGGCATTAACACAGTGTGGACGTCAGTTCAGTAAATTTTATTCAATGGAAGAGCTCGGTTTTGTGCATTGTAGCGGTTGGCAAACAGCCACTTTGGCCCAGACTGAAATATCAGCAAGACTGAAAAAATATTAGATTAGATATGAATAACTACTGGGTGGATTATCATAAGGTTGTGTGCAGACATTTGTGGTGCTTGGAGGATGAATCTTACTGACTCAGATAATCCCCAAATTATTCTTTTTTTTTTTCAAACTCAGTTTTTCTTTCTTTTATATCTTTTTTTTTTGTTACCAAAACACAATAATATGATCAGGTTGGGACAATGGACAAAAAACAAATCTGTGCTTTTTATGGATTTCCAATTCAATCTTTACTTATCTGGAAAATCCCAGCCTTTACTGAACTGGTATGTCACTGGTTCAATGTTACAAAGTTGTTTCTGAAACTATATTTATATCCTCATTTTCAGAAAAGTTGTACAAATATGATAGCAATAACTCAATAGTAGTTTAACCTTATTTCTGACAAAAAATGGGATACAGTTGTATTGACAATAACTGTTTTTTTTTCTTTTTTGGAAATATGTTATATGCCAAAATTCCTCAATAATATGAGAGACTAATATCATCATATAGTATTTTGGATCTGAAGGTGGTTTAAGAAGTTACAAATTTATGACTTTGAGGTTCTTACCCTCTGCTTCTGCGTTTTGGCTTAGATTTGTTACATAAATACACAATATAATTTTTATGTTTGTTTTGCGTGACCGATTGTTAGACATTAAAGATGAACACAGAGCGGCCGAGCAGTAAAGGTGAGGATGATTATTATTGTGAGGGACTGTGGCGACCATAAATTCAGCAGTTTGATACTGATTTCAGCAAGGCATTGTTCAGAACATGGAGATTCCTCAGGCTCCGTAATCTCTGTGCGCAAGGGTCAAGGCCATAAACCAATAATAACAGAGTTTTGTTTTATTTATAGAGTGCTTCACAAGATTCTCAAAGAGACTTTGCGTAGAAACAGGGAGTAAAAAAATAAAACAAACAGTTAAAATTAGACAAGAGTAAACAACAACATGCAAGTAATGGTCAGGTATTAAACATTAAAGCACTTTTAAGAAGATAAGAAAAATAGTTTTCTAGTATTAATAACAGTGGGCTTACATTTCCAAATATCAGCACAACACTTCTCAGTTTCAACATTTTATATGTGATCGTTTTAATCTTGTTTAGACTGTAGGGAGATCTGGTGGAGCAAATCGCAGCAAAATTACAGTAAACTCCAACGTATCCATGAAAAACTGAAAGGCCTTCAGCTTTAGTCACTGTTTAGTGTGGTGTGTCCCCTCTGGGCTACTGTAAGACCTGTTGCCTCTTGAAACTGCTTTATCCATGTTGCAAGAGTAATGGATGGCATTTGTCACAAGACTGGAACAACTTTACTAGTTTTGAAGTTTTTTAGAACTTCAGAAAACACATAAGATTAAGCCGTTGGTTTAACAGCTGGAACTAAGGTAATAATGTTACAAATCTTATTTTCAAGTTACCCCTTTTCTACATAAATGAAAATATAGATTTGAATATTAAACTTAATCTATATTTGAAGAGATATGTATTTCAAATAATATGCAAATCCGTGTACTATGCTATATTGACGTCTTACATGGCGTCCCAATTGGTCTGGGAGCAGAAGTCATCTCAACTTCTTCAAAGAATGGATTACACAGCTTTAAGTTATAGAAAATTAATCTGATAAGCCACTGCAATATGATTAAGTAATGCTGCTGGAAATTTTGGTCTGCTTCTTTATGATGAATAATTTGATTGCAGAGTAGTAAATGTTATTTATAGATCAAAGCATTTTTCTTCTATATAGCAGCTGCCAATCTAATAAATAACATTTTTGCTCTGCTTTAAAATGAGGTGGAAGAGAGACGTAATGGTGAAATAAATGTCTCAGTCAATTTCATGTTGGATGTCTTACCTTCACCAGATTATATCCATTGCATGAATTAACTTCATTTTTTTTTTCTTTACAATGATTTTCCCAGTAATTGTGATTGCATAAAATAACCCCAAACAGGAAAATACAGTCTGAATAACATGACAGGTTACGGACCAATAACCAACAGCAAATGGAAAACCAGGTTTCTATAAGTTGTGACAGTGGTTTGCTTTAGAAAAACTCAAGACATTTAATGATTTCCGCACAATAATTAATCAATTTGCACAGTGCAATGGAATTTTTGTTCTGGCTTCACTTCTTTCACTTAAAAAGCAATGTTAAAATGTATGTAGTTGCAACATAGATGAGGTTAATAGTATTATGCATGTGCAACTGCATGTGTAAATATAAACATCCCCACATCATTTTTTACTGTATATTTAGAGTGTTGAAGTTTCCTTTGCAAAGTGAGTATATTGATGAGCAAAAACTGATGTTGAGCCACAGCAGGGAGGGTTTTTTGTGTTGATTTGTGTCTCTTTGTGTGTAGGAGGTTGGAACTGATCACTGGGGAGTTGCCTATGTCAGCAAGAGGATATGAAAGTCATTTAGAACAAACATTTTATGTCTTTTTTTTTTATAATGCACCTTACTGCATTATTAACAATATCATTTGCATAAGTTGGTGCTTCAGTTTCCTGTTTTATTTCTGGAGAATTAAATGATTGTGTTCGTGTAATTTCTGCTTAACGGTGGGAGATCACATCGTCTAGGTCACAGCGGTCTCAGTGGGGTACAGGACTGATGTATTAAACAACCTCACAGATAGGTGTAAAAGAGGAAAATAAATCATCTGAAACCTTGTGCAGTTGTTACAAGAACAAACAGTGGTTGGTCATTATTGCTCTGTATGCCTTGTGTTTGATTATCCTTCCTTAAACAAGAAAAATCTGACCTGTTCTAATGATAAAAAAAAGAAGAATTAAAAAAGCTACAGGAAGTTCTTCAGAGGAGTTGACATATTTGTTCAAAGTTTTTCTTAACAAATAACAGAAATGGTACAGTAAGTGACATGAGAACACATAATGTTTAAAAGCAAGATCTCAAAGTAGATAATTAAGTAGCTCTCGCTGTACACTTACGATGGATAAATGTTGTGTCTAGACTATGAAATAACTGATCGTTTGTCCTGCAAATTTTTTAAAATTGAGTTCAATATTTTCAGAAGAGAAAAGAACATGAAAAATATACAAACATACATACATAGTTTCTTGTTAGTGTGATCCTGAGGAAGCTGTGTAAAATGTTAATAAAAAACAGAATTCAGTGATCTGAGAAGAGTCCTCATTTTATTTACAATAAAACATAAATAACATATTAGATGCTGAAACTGAGACATTTGACCATCTCCTGGTAAATATTATCTCATTTTAAATTTTAAATTTGATGGCAGCAGCACATCTCAACACAGCCAGTGCAGCACCTTGACTCTTCTGCGAAGCCTGTTGTGATGGATGCGCTATGTGGTTTTGCATTGTCTTGCTGAAATATGAAAGGCAGCCTAAGCAGTTGTCACCGATGTGTAAGCTTTCTCCATCTCATCAAAGATGGATGCTTTTGGATGGACTGTCCCTCTGGAGTGTCCCATCAAAACCTCATTTCATATGATTTTTACGATGAAATAAAAAGAATATATGACCATTGAAGGAATATTCTGGGAAATTGCTTTTTTGTTTCTTCTTTTTTTTTTTTTTGCCAATAGAGCTACAGTAATATTGCTTTGGTCCCACTTCAATAAATTTACATGGTGTTGGGACCTGAGTTTAGTAGCAAGAAGTGTCCCCAACGGTCATGAGTCAGTAGTGAAGGGAAGCACTTAACAATTTCACTTCACAATTTTTTTAATTTATCACAAAGCTAGTTGATAAGATGTCTTAGCCAGATTTGTTTTATTGTAATCACTGAATCAGTGGTTGTCAAAGTTGTTGTTTTATGCGTTTATTTGTTTTTACCTCATTCAATACACCTCTATATGGGCACATCGTGATGCTACTCAGTTTCTTGCCATGTTCACTGTAGCATAGCCTCATCAGTGGTGGCAGCGGCTTCAGAAATCTTTTGCTTCAAGTCAGTAATGTCCTGTATCTTTGTTTGTTACAGGATATGATTAACATACGTAACCCCACAGAAAACACGGAAAAGAATGTCTCAATTAACCATGATTGTGCCTTCCCTGGAGGAGTAGCCATATTTTAGGTTTTCATTTTACAGTACCTCTTTCATCAACAGAATTCCTGAAACACACCATTTAAACGTGATTACATACTTTGATAAACACTGACTACAGTCGAAACAAACTTTGTGGACACCCTGTGCAACAGTTGTCTGCTGCTATATTGATCTTTTGTGTCCTATAGTCTCATGTTGACAAGGTGCAGAGCAGGACTCAGATGCAAACTCAGTTTCAATCAGTAACAAAGTTATCTTATTGATAAACTATCAGCTGTAGAAATGCTGGACTGAAAAGGCAAGCGACAAGATGATGTGTCAGAAACCTGAGGAGAAGAGGGACCTTGTGTACAACCCCCACATGAGGGAGGCTGACTAGACACAGGTGAAACTCATGAAGATGGGGCAGGTAATCAGAGCAGGAGAGGAGAGACTGTCAGCCGCATAAAGCTGGTGAACTTTCAGATTTCCTTCCCCTGAATAAACCACAATTTTTTACTTAAAAGCTGAAGATTTTTAAACCAGTTTTATATTTTGGTTCCATGATTCATTATTAGTTCAGACGTGGTCTGGCTGAATTCTTGGTTTTAATTGACTGCAGTGTGTCAATTAATTCCTTATATAGTCCACCTTCAAAGTAGTTTCAGCAGAAGTGTCTGTTCAGTATCTTTAATTAACTGGCTCAGCGTGTGAAATAGAATAAAATAAAATAAAAAAAGGTGAGTGTAACACACAAGCTGCAGGAAACACGGTGCTCCTTAACTTATATGAGCTCACATCTTATTGCTGCTACTTCAGATTGTTTTTGTTTGGGAAGAACTTACAAATAATGACATGGCTAGATAGCTAGCAAGTCTTATTACTACATACACTGTCCAGTTATGTTCACGAATACTAAGAAGGAGACTAACATGACTTCATCTTTGATTATGTCTGCGTTAAAAGGTTCTGTGTGCTGAAAAAGATCTCTAGAAGAGGTTTGCTTTGCCTTGCCGTGTGCAGTCTAAGGCACACCTGTACACTAATAATGGTGTCTAATCAGCATCTTGATATGGCACTCCCCCTCCCTCTCTTCTTTTTTTCCCTCACCTATGAAGTGGGATGGATTAATCTCAGCAAAGGAGAAGTGCCCACGATCACAGATTAGGCCCAATCCCAATGTTCCCCCTACTCACTACCAGTAGCCCTCGCCCACTATCACTACACCCTCGAATTGAAGCCATGAGGGGTAGGGCTTTGTAATCTTCCCACTTGCTGCATTTATGTTCAGGCACGTAAGCGACTGCGTAGTGACGTTTGCACATACGTCTCACTATAACAACACACCCAACAACAACAACACTTGCGATCATTTTTCTTTTTTTCATCATTCATCATGCTTTGGTTGATTAATAAACAAAAAAAACACGTGGAAGACGTCTCCATGACAACTGTTGTATCTTGTAAACTGCCAAAAAGCCTTTGCAAGCTTTTCATAAGTATTTTAGCCTAGCTAGCGTGGCTAGTCTGGTTATCGTTACGAACAAATGTGTAATATATACATTTGAGTTTTCTTCTCCGAGTCCTGTTGCTCTCCGGAGGTCGCTGTTGTTCCCTTTTCTCTGGCCCTTCCTCAGCAAGTCAGCATCTGACGTCCCTCGCTCTGAAGGGCTAGGTTCATGCCCCCTACCCCTCGTTATGTCCACTTCCCCTACATGCAAAGAGGGATTGGGACAGCACTATACCTGTGCGGGAACGCACAAAATTTAGGGGTAGAGCTAAAAAGTAGGGCTAGTGGTGTGTATTGGGACGCACCCTTAGACTGGTTTGTGAACAATATTTGAGGGAAATGGTGATATTGTATATGTGGAAAAAGTTTTAGACCTTTGAGTTTATCTCATAAAAAAATGGAATGAGTGCATGTCCATGTTTTCTCCAGGTTTTCTGGTTTTCTCCCACTGGCCAACACATGCATGTTAGGTTAATTGTTCATTTTAACTCTCCCTAGTTTTCTCTCTGTGTTGGCCCTGCGATGGACTGGCCACCTCCAGGGTGTAGCCTTCTAATTGCTGGATAGGCTTCAGCTTCACCTGCACCCTGACCATGGACTGGTCTAAGCCGTATAGAAAATGAATGAATGTGTGGGGAGGGAAGCAGAAATGAATAACAACTGTTAACCAGGTCATTATTTACTGTGACAATTCCCAATAATATCTCATGTGGATTATAAATATCCCTCTAGTTGTTAATGCCAGTGTAATGATTTACAACACTCCTACTTTATGGGCATTAATATCCTTTTCTTGTTTAACTTGTGGCTACAGATGTCCCAAAATACGAGTAATTGTTCTGCCAGAGATGGTTAATAATATATTTAAATAGTATTATGTAACCAGGTGAAAGTAAGGCCCCACTAAGAAAAGACTGTATGTGTCTTGTGTGTTCCTTTCCCCGGCCTCAATTTGACCTTAGGAGCTTTTTATTTAGCTAGTTTATGTGATTGTTAAATGTTTGTTTTGTTTGTTTGTTTTAACCCCATCCTGTCCAGCGCTGTGACATGCAGAACGGCTCTTGCTCTGCAAAAAGACGCATCTTATACATATGTCTGCCCTTGACACTTTAATTTTTTTTTATCATTTCACTATTTTATTTGTGTTTTTATTCTTTTTGCTCTGCCATAAACTAATATAATAATACCAAACCTAACAGGGAAACAAAAGGAAATGAGGGTAATGTAGAAAGGAGAGGGGTGAAGAGACATAAGAACAGAAATAAAACAAGAAAAGGGAAACATACTAGGCTGCCACAATAATAACGAAATAAACAATATCAGAGCTAAAATAAAGGGGAAAAATAAAGAAAAATAAGTGAACATGTACAAATAAGACCAGGTACAACTCAACATTAAGTGGATATGCTCTGAAGCAAACACAAAGCATTTTACAATCTCCATGAGAAAATGCAACAGATTATCATCAATCGCACCTGCAGAGAGACAAGAACACACACATACAAACAGCTGCAGCAACCAGCAGAAAGCCGATAGAAACGGGAGTACATCAGTGTGCATGTGTGAGTGTGTAAGCAGAGATGAACCATGTGCTTGGAAGGGGACAGCAACCATGCCCAACCCTGACACATCAGAAGGGGCCTGAGATCCAGCAGACCCACAGAGTACAGATCCCAGGGGGAGCCAAAGCAGCGAAAACTGCAAACCCACCCAGACAAGGCCCTGACCGGAGCTCCCCGGTACCACGGAGCAGAGGCACCAAGCAGCACAGGATAACGGCAAGCAGCACGGCAGGGACCAGGTGCCAAGGTGTGAGCCGTGCGGAGAGCCAGGGCCGACAGGTCCATGTTCCCTGGTAGATCCCTGCCTGGGAACCCAACAGGATGGATCAGTCCTTGTCTCAAAGCCAAAGTCTGCTGCCCCGAAGACAAGCACATGCCCATCTGTTTGGTTTTTACGGTTGAGTTTACAGACTGTTGTGCTGCATCGGTACCTTTCAGCACCTGAGACTCTAACCCCTATTCATACAGAGGAGCCCTTACTTCCTAAAAGCAAACAGCTTTCTTTGTCAAGGCACAAAGAAGTTTGACTCAAGGTCTTACAGCAAACCCATAAGTCCCACTCAGTCTTGAACAGTATCTATTTTCTGCCAGCGGCAGTTCAAACTTACCTTCTCGGTGGAGAGGAAGGACCTGGTTGTCTCCAAGCGTTGGGAGGCCCAGGTTCCCTTTTACCATCCTTAAATAACGAAGGACTGATTCAATAATTCAGATTTCCCTCTGAAAATCTGTGATAATAATAAATGAATGTACAAATTTTATTAATAGATTAAGCTAATTATGAATCAATGAACTTCTGACCTCTTACAGAGAGTAGACTAAGAAAGAGCCTACTAAGCTAAACACAAATACAGTAAATGCAGTACAATTCTGATCATCTGTTAGAGAGATGAGAAACCTAGCTTACAAAAGCTGGGCACCTCTGACCTCAACTGCTCTTCTTTATAGACTCCTTCCTCACCCTTCTTATCACACAGGTTCCAGGCTCAGCCGCGCCCCGCCTGTTTCCTGTTCGCATGTCATGCGGAGCCAGTGTGCATCCAAAAAGGATATTTGCACTCATTGGGTGAAATTACAGTAAACATCAAATTCTTATCAGGACATGCAGGACATGTGCTGGACTGTTTTTTCATGCAAAGTTTCAAAAACAGGACCATACCAATAATGGTTCACATTAACAGCAGCGTTTAGAAAGTCCTGGACTCAGAACTCAGATGCAGGTCAAAGGTAAAAGTCAAGTACAACACACAAGACCCTTTCTTCAACTTCTTACTCATATTTTTTTTTAACAATTCATATTCTGAAGGGGCAAACAAATAAATGAAGTTAATGCTTATCTTAACTAAATGATTTTTTTTTTTACTTTTTCCATGGACATCACAATGTTAATGATTCATTTTCATGAGTTCACTTATATTATTATTTGATGATTTGATTTGATAATTATCATATTTTATTATGTATCCTATTATTCTTATGTCACCTGATCTACCTTTCTCCCAGACCAAGTCACATTGCAGTTTAGGTACTTAACTTTGGCCATACATGCATCCATTACATTTATGGTTTTAAGCAGTCATGATGCTCACTTTCAGAATTTTCTTTTGCGGGAGTTAAGTAGGTTTCATAACTACATCTTTAACCCCACTTCTTCAGAAAAGGAAAAAAGTCTTCAACTCTGTTTTACAGTTACTGCTTTCTGGAAAATGTCAAATCCTGAAGTTTATAACAAAGCGGCTCAGAGTCCTTGATATAAGGTAACCCTCTCCTGGGGTTCCTTGTGTTCATGCCAACTTTAATCAACTCTGTCCGTTCGCTGGCCATCACTGTAATGAGGACAAAAAGCTCTACTTTAACCTTAAGCTTCTGCAGAGGACATTATATAGGATGATTCACATTTTCTACCACTGCGGCCTGCTGTTTACTCAAATATCCTTTGTCCTCTGTCTTTGTGCCAGCATTGCCTTTTGTGGTTTGGGTGCATGCTGTGGTCAGTGACAGTCTGCTGGTTGTGCAGGGAGCATAACTCTGATTCAGATCCATGAACAGTGAAGAGAGTCAGAGGAGACAATTTCACCAGAGCCCTGTCTGCCCTTTCTGTCTAAGTGTCTTGTTGGAAACAAACAAGATTAATGGGTTGTTGTCTGGGCTTGTGTGAGTGTGAACTTAATGGAGACATTGAAGGAATACAGAGAAGAAAAAAGAAATAATGGCACAGATATCATTGATTTTAGAGGAGATGTGGGGCTGTTTTTGGTAGCAGAGAGAGTGTTGTATATGAATTTGTGTTTCTTTTATTGCATTTATGTTCTCTCCTTAAAATATTGGAGCAACAGTGAGTTGAGTGCAAACAGTTGCTTCTGGAGGCAGAGGACTATAGCTGTCTCACCCTCACACTATCTTTTCATGAACCTGCATCATTACCGAGGTGTGTGTTTGTGTCTCGAGATTGCTGCGTCACTCAGTTCCTCGGCCAACATAAATTTGGTGTCTATCTCTTCTGTCTGCCCTCCTTTCCACCCAGGCATTTCCTCGGTTATTATTCACCCCATGTCTTGGGCTAAAGTATTTTCACACAGCAGTGGGCTCATTTCCCACATAGCTGTCATTTTAATGGTTTGTGTCCAATAGGGGAACAGGGACTAACAGAGGAGGGTTATTAGCAAGGTCACCTCTCTCCATATTGTAATGCCCAATGAGAACGCCGCTCAGAAAACTGCAAGATTTGTAGCCTGGAGACAGACAATGAGACGTTAGCTGCTGCACTCGAGTGTTCCTGGGTTGTCTTTCTCTATCACCTTGACAATAATGCATATTGGTAATTTTCTTTTGGCAATCTCTCCCTGTTGACTTAATATTTGGAAAGGAGGCTATCATCTACACTGTATGTTCCAGCCCTCCGCAGCCCAGTGTATTAACACTTCTCTACTGCCATCTAGTGGTTTCCCAAATTCTCTGTTTAAGCTCTGAGGTGAATCATGAGCTTCCCTGTTTTGTTTTGATTCAGCCATCCATTTTCTATACCAGCTTATTCCACTGCAGGGTTAAAGGATGTGTTTGATTCAGGAAAAAAAAAAAAAAAAAGAAAAGAAAGAAATAGACAGAGAGAAAAAACTCTAAAGAAACTTTTTTTTTTTTATTAGAAAGGGAGTACTGAAAAACCTCAAAAACTGATCTGAACATAGTTTTTAATTCAAACATTTGATGCAGTTTGAAGATAGTAATCAAAATTTGAAATAAAAAAATCCAGATTTATTGCATCCTACTACTCTACACATAATAAAAAATAATATAAAACATAGAAACAATCTTAAAATGACAAGCTTCACAGAAACAGTACAGTCACACAGGTGCAGTTATTTATCTCTCAAAGGCTCCAAAGAATGGTAGTTTACAAATAATGGCTGGGCTTCCCAGATTTAGTAAAGAAGATCTTAGCTTTAAGATCTTCTTAAGAATGTTATTTCGGTTTCTTAAGAAAAATGCATTCCCCAGATTCATTCTTGGTGTTAAGGAGATCTTAGCAAAGAAAGATCTGAAAGAACGCTCTGACTCAGTCTTTCAAACATTCTTAGTGAGCAATCGCACATACTGTAGGTCCAGCCATGATGGGTAAAGTAAGAATTAAATACACAGTTTGGAGCTGTGAAACAGCGCAATAAAATTGATATTGATCTATTCAATATTTAGAGCTTGTATTAGTTAAGTAGAATGACATAAGAACGCCACTAAGAAGACATCTTGGAAACAGTCCTATCTTAGCGATCCTTCTTTAGTAAGATCTTCTAAAGATGGTTCTTCAGTCTTAAGAATGTTCTTAACTGGGAAACCTGGCAAAAATCTCACTGTAGCACCATATTGATTCAATGTCAAGGTTGTGTAATAATTGCAGTCACGATTAGCTGCCTTTTTTTTGTCTTGCTGCATATTGTACAATAACTGAAACCATCTTATTTCAGTGCTGGTTTAAAACCTTTGGATTTTACATTAACCCAAAAAATAGATTGTCCATTTAAACTTAATTAATTCAGAGTGAAAGTGTCCCCTCGGCTCGCCTCTACCTTCATCTCTGAGCTCTGTGTCGGCTCCGGCCTGGCACTGCAGTTTTTGAGTTCACCTTTCAGCTCAGACAGCTGCTGGGCGTGACTGGATAGAGTCCCGTTGATCTGCTGTAGAAGACCATTCGATTGTCTCTCCAACTCCTCCCTGATTCTCTCCAGGTCCTCTGCCAAGTAATTCAGACCTTTACACCGGTCCTCCACACTGGCAACACGCCCTCCGACCTCAGTTACCTCTTTTTTGACCACCATAGCTGTGCTCCGGCACCCTCGCACCTCCTCAGCTAGTCGTCTCTTCATCTCTTGCAGCTCCCCTTTAAGTCTTGCCAGCCTGCGCTCACCTGCACCAAGCATGGACGCTTGGTGTCCAACTAGCTGGACAACACCTTTTATCTGCTTGGCCAAACGGACTTCTCTCTCATGCCAGGAACTGTTGGCTTGGTCCACCTGGTCAACCACAGTGCCCAGAGTATCTTTGAGACCGATAAGGGTGTGATTAACCGAGCGAACATTGAACTTCAGGACTATTAGCTCTGTCTCAATGGGAGACTGCTTCTCTGCTTGTGCCTGTTTGTCCCTAAAGTTTGCTTTATGTAGAATGCTCTGCAGTGTAACATTGAGGCTATTCAAACGGTCACTTTGCATGCGGAGATCCTCCTTCACACTCTGCTCCGCTTCCTGGTTTTCTCTTGGTCCAGCAGAGTCTCCCTGAATGGCAGATTTTTGAGATGAGGAGCAAGAGGAGGAGCAGAGAATCTCAAGGCTGTTTAGGTGTTTTTGCACTCTGTCCACATCCAGCTCAAGTCTCCCTCGAAGGGACTCCAGCTCTGTCTCCAAAGTTGGAACAGCATGACCCTCCAGTAATGCAGGGGCGGTGGCATTACCCAGCTCCTCCAAAGCTGCCAGTAAACGACCCTCTAGAGCTCTCAACTTACCCTCTATTCTAGCCTCCAAGCCCTGTCCTGTCACAGTGTTGTCTAGGACACCATTCCTCCTCCCAGAGCCATCATTTTTAATTTGTCCTGTCAGGTTAAGCTTGGCTTCTACATATCCTAGACGCCCCTCCAGCATTCCCTCAATGTGGTCCTTGTGACCACCAAGCTCCACCCTCAGGTGCCCCTGGGACTGATTAAGGCTCGCCACTGATATTTCCAGCTGCTGGATTCTTTCTGATAGTCCCCCCATTCTATCACAGCAGCCCTCTGTGACCTTTAGATTATTAATCTGTGCTTGGAGGTTAACCAGTTCATTTCTAAGTCTCAGTGTTGCTTCACCCAGAGAGTTTCTGAGCCGGTCCTGCTGCTCTTCTTGCTCTTTCTCGCATTGACGGCGCTCATCCTCAGCTTTCTCCTCGCACCTTCCCTCTGCATGCTCCACACGCTTCTCAAGCCCGCTAAGGATCTCTGTCCTGGCTGCGCTTAGTTTGGCATCAATCATACTGTCACTGGTGGAGTCTGATGCTACTCCTGCTCCACTGGAAATCTTCTTCAGTACTCCATCATGTCCCATGACTGTTGATTTGAGCTCCTGCAACTCTGCTGTCTTGCCTTGCAGCTCTATCCTGAGCTCCTCCACTCTTCCATTCAGTTCTGTGAGGTCTGGAAACACGTGGCTGCCATCTAAACCTTCTGTGTCAAGGTGTCCCCCAGGAATTTCAACAAACCCTACAGTGGATGGGTTAGAGGCTGTAGCTGGAGCGGGAACAGGACCAGGGGCAGCAGAGAGCAGAGCCGACAGCATCCTGTTGGCATCCTCTCTTAGTGAGGCTCGCAGGCTATCCTCAAGTCCAGCCACGGTTCCCCTCAGTGTCTCCAGACCCTGACTTAGACGACGCACATCCTCCTCCATTCGATATATTCGCTCCTCAGTCTCACTGCTGAGAACTTGGTCTAAAGAGAGAAAGAAAAGTGAGACATAGCAAACATAAGTCTGTTAGTGCAGCTTCAATCTTTCAGTCTTTTACAGCAGAATTTCAACCTATACTGTAGCTATGCGTGGGGAAAAAAGTGAGTGAACTCAGTTTTATTATTAAATAAATCTTGCTTTTAGAGAAGTTATTATAGGGCACCTACCTGTGGTCTCCCTCTCTGGCTGTTCTTCAGCAGAAAGAGGAGCAGGGATTTCCTCTGGCATCATTTCCTCGGGTCCTTGGCTGTGTTCATGGTCGTGTTCCTGATTACTGTCTGTGAGATGTGGCTCCTGCTGCTCCAGTGCTGGCTCAGGTTCAGATGGATAAGGCTCAAAGGAGGTGTCTGGATAGGAGGAAGACGTCGCTGGCCCAAAGTGGGCCATTGGGTAAGAGTTGAAATTGCTCATAGGGGGTCCTTTTGGTTGCTTCCATGGGTTGGTAGCTGGACCTTTGAACATTGGACCTTTAGACATGGGCCCTTTGTGCTGTGGTCCCTTAAACTGTGAGTCTTTAAATGGTGGGAACATCCTCATAGGATGCTGGGGAATTTGATGTCCTTCCATACAGCCATAACCAGAGTACCCTGGACAACAACGCCACTCCAGCTCTGTGACTGTTTTATGAGCCACCTTGTAAATAGGCTTGTACAGCAGACGGTACCTGAAGGGAACACCCAGTTATTAATCAGAGATAGATACTCGACTGAAGCATTTTGTATTATAAAGTAAAATGATTTTAGATTTATTACAATAAGTGTTTTTTACTCACAAGAGTGTTGGACATTTTTGGCCCCAGGAACACTTGTTGTACTCAGCTTTTACATACGGGGCTGCCCCATCCTGCACGGTGAAAGTCACAGCTCTTTCTGTGACATAAGCGCAGTGGTTCCTTACAGAGTAGAGATAAAACATGACAAATGAGAAATAAAGTTTATAGTCAAACTCAAAATTAGACATAAAACACATGGTGTAACCAATAAGAGAGGAACAGCACTTACTTGTGTCTGCTGGTGGGCTTCCCTTGCTCATAATGTGGACTGAGTTCTGTTTTATACTGGTGGAACTGGAATGGTCCGTAGAACTTTGTTTCAACCAATGAAAAAAACAAATTCATGAACACAATAGGACTCACAACTGTGGAAAAATGCATCCTTGGAGTTACAAATGACTGAAAAGTGTCTTCAATCTGAGGAGTTGTTGCAAGATCACAGAAGAAAAAAGTATTCCTTCAGGAAGAGAAATAATGCCCTAAATATCCCACCTCATTTGTTTGGAATATATTAGTTTTGAATGAGGAAATATATTTTTAAAGCATATAAAATCAGGGGGGGAAAGCTGGTAAAAGTTGTATCCAGAAAAAAGATCTCTTCAGTGTGAATTTGTTGGGCTGTCCTATGAAGCAGAAAAGCACCCTGTGAATGCTGAGCCTGACGCTGGGTGTGGTGGACTCGGTTCAAGTGACAAAAGTCCACTGTGAGCTTGAGGGACTTCAGACGCCACTAATAGGGCCCCTGGCACCATCTGCATATCTCCTCCCACTCAGTCAAATTAACGCCAAAGTGACACTGCTGGAGAGAAGAGACCCCTCATCTTCACTCGGAGTTAAAACAGTTGTGTTTGTGTTTTTCAATAGATTTTTAAAAAGTGATTATTATTATACGCCTCATGTGAAGGCTGTTTCTTCCAATCACAGCTAAATCTGACACCCCAAGAGCATTTTTCCCCGTTATGACATCCTTGGCAAACCTGAGGGAAAATGACACATCACCTTCAGAAAGTACAACACCAGACCTTGTGTCATAATAACGACTGGAGGATGAACTGGACATGTATTCGCTGTTCAGAGTGTGAAGAAAACTTACCTTGTGCAATCTATGGACTCAAACTGTAAAGACAAATTAGAAAATCTTACACCGTAATGAAATTACTGATTGCTGAGTCCCATCCGGGAATTGTGCATAATGCCGATTCACTGTGACACGTCTCAGTGTGAAACTTTTATTGACAACACTTGTTCTTCTATTACTTCTGGGTCACAACATCCAGTATGAGCTAATGCACATGGGACAGGCGACTATTTTTAGTTATGTCAAACCATAATTTCTGCATCATCCTATAACTTCAGCTTTCAAAGTCATAATGCTTTGTGTTTAAAGATTAATCTTCAGTGTCATTTAGCAGTCTGTAGTATATTGTCTAAACCATCTTTCATGTTAGACTGACTCAGCTGTTATGACAGTGTTTGGAGTTCTTGTAGACTTGGCAAACTGTGAAGTGAAATCTGTGAAACATCCCTTTAACTTCACACATGCACACCAACACAGTCTAAAGCCCGACTTAACAGCAAACCTCCAGGAACGGGGGGCAAACAAAAACAAATGCCCCGTGTTAAAGGCCGTCACAGTGCACACCCATGCTGGCGTGCTTTGCCCCACAAACCAATGCATTCATTCACAAGTTAAGTCTTTGTGCAAGTTGAGTAAGTTCACCGCCTTGGTACAGAGAGACGACTGGCAGCTGGATTGTTTCACAGTTGGGCCCCTTCCCACTTAAAGGCCACTTAAATGGAGTCACGTTTTAATAGATGGTAATCATAACCAAATTACTGTAGATATGTTCTGATGTTTTGAATTATAAATCAAGGAAATGACAATAATTCAGTTTTCTGGTCAGTCTGGGACACTACAGACAGTATGTGGGACAGATTCATGGAGACAGTGCAGATTTAACAGTGGGACGGTGAAGGATTACCAAAAATATATACTGTGGTTATTAAATACTAACCCTCATAACATCTCACCTAGTAGAGCTGTTGTCTAGCAACTAGTGTGACTGTGTGTCAAAATTACATCATTAAACAGTTTACTTCTATGAAATGCATATGTGTTTAAGACCACATAATGCCTTTTAAGGCTGGGTTAAATTTTTGATTGGAGAGTTTATGTGTGTATAAAGGTCTATAAAAAAGTTTTTTTAAAAAAAGGGAAATTAAAGAAAAAATACCAATATCATAAAATGTCTTTGTTCAAAAGGAGTGGATAGAAGCCAAAGCTTAATTAATCCCACCCCTTATAACAATTATCATGATTGTAGTCATCATACATACCATACTACCACACAATACTTCATATGCCAATGAAACATTAATAGTGAGTATAATAACTATATTTAACATACATATCATTGTAAACAACAATACTTATAATGCTTGTAATGGCGATTTAAAACAATAACTGCACTAATAATGACAATATACAGCTACCGTAATAATGATAGCAATAACAATATAATAATGTGCACATTTATATAATCTATAAGCTTTTATAACCTACACTACTTAAATACAATAGTGGGGCTGTGCAGTAATAATAGTAATGATAATACTGACGCCGTACAGTAAAACTATCAATTCCATCCTAAACAACACATGACGCTATAATGGAGCTGTAAATTAGCCATAATAACAACAACATTAACATCAGTAATAACAGTATTCAGCATATATTCAACCATGATACCCATCACAGATGACTAGTACTCCTCCTCATTTCTGTGCTGTTGGAGGACCATTTCTTTTTATGTTGGTTTGAATGTGTGGATATTTGGACATTGCTTGTATTTCTTCTCCAGAACATTCCACAGTTTGACTCCACTTTAAAACTTTTTGAATTGCTGCTGCCTTTTATTAGCAGTACATAATAATAATAATGTTTTATGTAATGCACTTTAAATGGTCTTGTACATGAAATGTGCTGTCCAAATAAACTCCATATTGGTGGATATTATCAAGTGCATTTTAGATTTTTGGTTCCCTTGTACAGTATATTGTACCCAGCGTCTCTCTAGCTGAAAAGGTTTTGTACCTTGTGTGGTAGTAAATTCTTGCAAGCTTTTAACATTATCTGTGCTGTCAAATAATTAAGGTCATTTTCATTTGCATGTTTTTTTTTTGTTGACCAGAGGAAGCTGGTGTCCTTCACCTTCAAGCTATAAAATTAAGCAAAGTGCTGCAACATAACATTAGAATAAAAACAAAGAAATAAAAAGCATATGAATTAGATATTGATAAATAAAATAATTAAAATCAACTCAAATCTGATCAAAATGTCAACATATTTTGCTGTACCAAAGGCCAAAGTGAACAAATGGGTTTTAAGATTAGATTTAAAAGAGGCCTGTCTAATTTACAAAGGCAGCTCATTCCACAGTTTAGGTGCTGCCGCCACAAAGGCCCCCTCTGAGCTTCTCACTGGTCTTGCATACACTCAGGAGGAGTTAATCAGCCGACCTGAGAGACTAAGAAGGTAAAGGGATGGAGGAGCTCAGAGAGGTACAGCAGGACAGAGACGGACAATCCAGATGCCATAAAGAAAAAACCCTGCCATGTTTTTGGATTTGCTCCTACATGTACAGCAGGTGTTTTCACTAACGAGCTCATCTACATGGCACAAGATGTGCTAATTAAATTCAGCTGGTTTATTGATTGGTTGGAGCAACTGTCACACGGGATTTTTACTTTCTGGACCAGAGATGTCCACCCCTGCAGCGGGGCAACACCATTGAAACACCTAAAAGCAAATAAAAGCAATTTAAAATGGATCCTAAAATGCTCAGGCAGACAGTGAAGAGCCGATAAAGCTGTAGTAAAGTGCTCATACCTGCATGTAGCAGTTTGAAGATGTGCAGCTGTATTTAGGAGTTGCAGTGGAGAAATAGAGGACTGATTCACTCCAAAGTAAAATACATTTCAGTAATCCAGCGGAGTGGTTACAAAGGCGTTGATTTCTGTTTCAAAGGGCTGTTGTGCTAGATAAGAAAGTGCTTAGTTTGGTCAGTAAAAGAAACTGGTACTAACAACTGATCGAATCTGGCTTTCAAGCTTTAATTTAGATTAGATTTCCATTTTTAAAACCCAGGTTTACAATCTCTGGCTTGGAAAATGATTTCAAACTATTCAGACTGACAACACAATGACTCAGAAAATACATTTTTTATTCACATGCAAAGCCCTGAATTATTCTAGAGATATTCTGGTGTGGTGACACGAGGTGAGACCGGATTTTCAAGGGATATTTTCTAACCAGCCAAATATTAACCACTATAGAGAGTTAAATATCAATAACCAGCAGTCACTGGTTTAACAAATACAACATCAGTTATAAATCACCCATGAGAAAAATCTGCATTTTAATTCTGGTTAGATTTATGTGTATAGAAGTTATTCTCATAAGTCAGTTTCACTCATGCACACAACAGAAAGTTCGGACAACTTGGTCTGGTCTTTTTCCACAGCTGCCACTCACACAAGCTCATCACAGCAGGAAGCTTTCAGCTGGAGATGCAGTCTTCTTGTCACCAAGCAAGGTTGGAGACAAGGAAGCAGAGTCAGACATATAAACTAAGGAACTGCATTGGCAGGAAATATGAGTTCTTAAACCAAAATGAAATAAACTCATAAAAAGCTACAGACAAAGTAATGACAACACAGGACAGGACAGGGATGATGATCAAGAAACAAAAGAAACCAGGCAGTATCCAAACAGATGGAGCTACAGTAACAACTAAACGATGAGCAGGTGTGGTAATCAGCAACGGAGGACCAGGTGCAAGATGGCAACAAGAAGCTAACAGGACCGTCAACTTTTTTATTCATTTTTTTTTCTACCTTTTTTCAGGTAAAATGCACATGAATTGATTTGAGCTCATTTGCAAATATAATCTGGCCAACAGGCCTCAGTAGAGAGAAAAGTAAAAGCAGGCACACAAACAAACCAAACACAGTAAAAAAAACACAGATCTTCTTTTAAAAAGCATGCAGATTAATTGAAATAAAATGGCAAGACCAAGAAGAAAATTTATTAAGGTAATATCAGCAGGAAAGAGAAAAGAAATGTCGTGTGTGTATGCATGCATGAGTGTATTTAAAGAAATAAAGTGTGTGTATGTGTGCAGGCAAGTGTGATCTGGGATGATCAACAAGCAATAATCGGTAATAATCTGTCGAAGTTTAAACCTGAAAGTGGTGAGAAAGTTTCATGCTATGCTTTTTCTGTATGCACTGAGGTTGATGCTTTTTGTCTATATTTATATCTATTATCTTTTTGCTCTTATTTAATAATGAATGTCATTGTTATAGAAAAACAAAATATTTTCCCCCCCCCCTCCCCCTGGGCTAAATGCTAACCGAGCTAACCCACAACTATGAGGAACTAACGAAGATTAGAAGGTGAAGCACGCTTGAACTTCCTGTTAACTGGCTACCATTGTGCTACTCGGCTCCTGGCTGCAGCCTTCCTGGGAGCAAACATGGAGCTAGGAATGAGCCAGCAACCGGCAGGCCGGCATCAATCAAAAGGAACACCCCAATTTCAAATTTCAATTAATGACCCAACGGTGAGATAAAAAGATTCACCCCCCTCATACCATCCCATACCAGCTTTTATCTATAAAGCACTTTTAAAACAACAAGGCTGAGCAAAGTGCTGTAAATTACAAAGAGTAAGACAAAAAAGTAAAAATAACCATATTAAGACAGAGTAAAAATGTAGCAGAATATGAAGAGCATAGGTAAAAACATTCAAAAGGACACTAAAAGCTATTTTAAAAATATGAAAAGACATGAGCACAATTTAAAAAAGAAAAAAAATACACAAAACAGATATAAAAACACCAAGAGACCATCAGACACTATTTGTCACTGTCACACCTTCACTCACTCACCTCCATAATTGACATGAAGGTATAAACTGACCTACTAAACCTAAAATGGTTTTTGAATCAGGCTGTAAACATGTTTATTTCTGCTGTGAAGTTGGTCTTTTTAACATGGGAGTCTATGAGGATTTGTTCTGTTTTGGAGCCAGCCCCTAGTGGAAATAAGGATGAACTGCAATTTTTCAGCACCTCCGCATGGCTTCAATTTTCTCGCAGGAGGTTGCCGCTTGGTTGATATCCAGTTGCTGGCATGTGACACGGTGAAGTAAAACGCAGCTCTAATGTGATGCTAAGGGGTGAAAAAAAATGTTGTGAAGAGCAGTTTCTCAGCCTCGGGACAGTGCAGGGTCATGATGGGAACATGCATAATAAACGCCAGTTTAATGAGTCAGAAGCACAGATGTCAGAAATTCTTGCAGTGGACTAATACTTTCTCTGCATTGGAGCTTCACAAATCCTCATTTACATGTGATGTTTTGCTGCCAGTTGGGCAAGTCTCAGAGACATCTGACATGTATGTTGCTCTTGGCTGTCTCAGGGCTGCTGTTGGTCCTTAAAGGGTACAACACCCACAGAATGATGTGCCTTTATTTTCTACTCACCCTCATGCTGAGCAAGACTGTGAAGCACTCTTTTAATATTTCAGATACAGCCGGAGATCCCGGGAGGGTTTTTGTTATCTACCGACATTCATATAATGGGGTTCCTGAAATTAAAAGGTCCATAGAAGTCCTCAACAACTTGGCAATATTCCTCCATTCTGCTCGTCCAATGTAATCCAAGAGTCCTGAGTGGGTAGCATCCATAATTTACTCGAAACAACATCATTTTGTATATTTTTATAGCCTAAACAGTAGTACATTGTACTCCTTATATCCACGTCCATGCGAGTTCAGGGAATCATCTAGCATCAGGTTAGTCAGGTAGAAGTTTTTAACCCAGCATAAGACTGCTGAATATTCCTTATATTTCAGCAGTTTTGTGTTACATTTAGCTGCATTTGTTATATAAATTAGTTTAATTGATGTTTCATCAGAATTACCGCACATTATACACAATACTTTACACCGATGGTTCTCAAACTTTTTATGCAGGGCCCCCCTTTCATTGGAAATTATATGTCAAGCCCCACCCCATCCCACCATCGCCACCACACGCACCCAAACATTTACCATGAGATACATGAAAAAATGCACTGCATTTGGGGGGGGTCAATGCCTTTTTGAGTCATCATCATTTGTTCATTAGTACTTTAAAGAATATGCCTATTTTTTTGTAAGAAGTAGTTTGAGAACCACTGCCTTACACATATCATTGTCCTACAGTAGCTGCAAGCATTGATACTTATGGATACAGTGAATAAAAAATAGCTCAGAGCTCTTAAAAAGGGCCGTCTGTCTTTGTTGCTCCTTATTTCTGCTTCATCTGTTTGACCTTATTTAGAGGCAGGACCATTTCCTGCATCCTGTTGGGGCCAGATCACACCTCTCTCACCTGGAAACACCCTGATCAGTCCAGATGCACAACAGCGTGTGTTTATTACATCATCTATGAGCTCTTTAACCCTCTAGACTCATGAAAACAGCCCTCATTGTGTGACGTGAAGCATGCTGCAGGACACAGCGTGTTCAGGCTCGGGCTGCAGCTCTGGTTCTGTGAAACAAGTGCAGCTTTATACCACAGATGAAGGCGGCTCCACCCGGGATTTTCCTTCAAAGGCGTCACACAGTTTGAACTGTTTTAGCTCCCACTCACCTGCCCGTCATAATGCTTTCGTCAGACTGTGGCTGTTCCTGGACTTCTTCCTGTTACTTTATGAACAGGGTGAGGTCCAGTTTTCCTGCATGCCTGTGAAAAAGTGAACAGAAGTCTGTGCAGCAGATGGGGAACAACATTTTTGTCCTCTGTTTCTTTGTGTCTATTTGATTTTAACACCAACAGTCTGAATTCTGAGCCAGCTTGTAAATCTCTTTGTCTTGTCTTTGGTTAACTTTGCTGCTCTTTCCCTGAAGTCCTAGTTCAAGCTGTTGAGTTGGCACATTGTCCAGAAACTAGGAGATCAGTACCTTTACTTGTCTCTTATTACACACATTTTGATCAGTACTTGTTGAATTTCAGTAACATAAATGTATCATTTATGCATTCATGAACAGATATTAAAAGTAGCCCATCCAGGTTTTGGTCATGAGGATCACTGCTGGGGAGTTTAGAGAGATGTTATGGATTCAGGCTAAAGAAGACTCTTTTAAGTCATGTCTGCTTCATTGCATGTTTGTTTTAGAGTGGCCCTTTGTCTGTTCGCAGCAATGAGAAAAAGACAAACAACGCAAACTTGAAGCTTGTTTCCTCTTCCGGTAGACCCCTCTAAATTGGATTTGTCTCTCTTGATCTAAATCAGGTTATTTTTGGCTGAGTGTGTTTCATTTTTGAACTTGTGGAAATAAATGAATCACATCTAGGAATGTAGTCGTTAGTTTAGACAAATGCTGGCCTGTAGAAACCTCATTTGTGGCCACATGGGGAGCCGGGGGTCATGGCACACTTCACACGTTACTAAAAGGTTAAGTGTGTTTGTTGTTTCCAGACTCATGGCAGTGTGTATACATCTGGAGGCAGTCTGCACACACTCACCCAACTCACACACATGACCAAACAGGGTGACAACCCCCTCCTCTGTAAGGCTCAGTTATCCAAGTATGCTGTTTACCTGTGGCCATGAATAGTGGGAAAATTTTTTTTTTTTTCTTTTTCTTCGGTCTTTTCTCTTTTTTTTTTTGATTTGTCTGAGCACAGATTATGATCCAGTAACAACACAAGTTTTCCTGAGCCCATGCAGAGATTACCATGACAGATTCATGCCTGATTTTAATCCAGTGTCATCTGAGAGAGGATGGGCATTCCTTCCACACAGATGTCTCCAGAGTCTCGGGATCCTTTGAGTCTTTGCAAGTTTAAATTGAGGAATGTTATCCTGAAATAGCACCACAGTTGGTAGATGCAGTTTATTTTGCAGGTTGCTGAACTTGTGAGATTTTCCTTTACCGAAAAGTAGTATATGCAAGTATGCTTTAAGTATACTAATTTTAAACGTTAAATAAGACAGTATACGTTCAGTTTACTACTTAGCAGAAATATACTTGGCATTTACTCATAAATATACCAGAAGTTCAAGTATATTTAGTCTATACTTATATTTAAACTTTTAAATGGTATGTTTTAATACTAGTGCATTCATAATACATCTTTGTGGCAAACTGCAAGATGTACATTCTTTCATGTTTTCAAATCCTATCATGTAAGATTTAGGGGCTCTCCCTCTCACACTTGGAAAACCCCCAGTTCATATCATACATATTACTTTTAACCTACTTAAAAGTGTACTTTAGTTTACTTAAAAGTGTACTTTCTAAAAGTAAGTTTGAAGTTTTACAATGAGTAAACTAACAGTACACCTTTCAGTATACTTGAAAGTATACTTTTGAATACTTAAAGTGGGCCAATTTAGTCCCAAGAAGTATACTTGTCAGTATACTGCTGGTATCAGTGTACTGGGTAAATAAAAATACACTTAAGAGGTATACTTTACCATACTTAAGTATACTTAGTGACGTGTACTGAAGGAATACTTCTACTGTATTTGGTAAGGGCTGCCTCTCTGTGGGGCTCTTTTTATTTAACTCAGCTGTTGCCGGTTATCTTGATTGATTGCAACATATTCCTCCAGCTGTTTCTTTTTACTAACAATCACTTTTCCAGCCTTTTGTTGCACCCTTTACTTCTTTCACAAGTGTTACTTCTGTCAAATTCAAGAGGAGCTAATGTTTTTAATGAAACAGTAAAGAAAAAAAAAAAAAAAAAACTAACCTGCAAAAATTTGTAAATGTTTTTTTTTATGTTTTGTTGTGAATGAAATATTAGTTTATGAAATATTCTACTCGAATCTGTTGTAATCTGATTTATTAAGATAATAAGATAATCATTTAAGTCACTTCCTAATTAAAATGTAGGATGAATGATGCATGAATATGCTTCTTTGGCTGTGGGAAGCAAATTAATAAAGTTTCAAATTAATCAACAGATTTACATTTCTAGTTTGAATTGACAGTGCAAGGCATAATCATTCAACTGTATAGCAAGTTACACAGAAGTGGTTATTCTTCTGTAATAGTTGGTTTACCCCAAAATGATTAAAGATACTGTAAATATTGGTGTTTTTACTTTTTTTCACGGCACTTAGCTCACTTTGCAAGTGGGAATGAGCTTACTTTTAACTTTTTTATGTTTTAATAATCAGCTAATTTTAGTTTTGATGAGTACTTGATCAAAGTTTGGATTTTAATGGTGAAAATTTCAGGTGGAACATCAGATTTTCCAAAAACCAAAAACCCAGACACAGAATAAGGCTGCCCCCTTGTGTTAACTAACCCTCATGAACCACCAGCTGAGTTTCTCCCTCTTTTCTGATTACTTCTTTTTAATTGTCAGTTTAGAACAATACATAACATAATTGCTTAATATTAAGCCATAACAAATGATTATGGCCACAGTGTAGTATAAACTTTCTGTGCCGGATGTTCTCGATCATGTTATAAATGACCATGAAAACAATTCCTGAAAAAAAAAAAAAAAAAAACCCTCCTTGGTTAAAGATTAAAATAAAAAGCAGTTTCTTGGTGTGATTCTCAGAAGTATACTATTAATATTTTAAGCTCTTTGATGTTCTCTCCTGTGGAAACTATTAATTCAAGGGGTCCCTTTCATCTTTCCATGCTCTAACCAGGCCAAATGTGGCCACGCTTAAAGTTTAAGAGGCGCCCGATGCTGCAGAGGCCTCTGTGGATGCTTCTGCCTCACCAATTAAACCCCAACCAGTCAGCTGTGTTTACAGTCTCATGAGCAGCAACTGGTGTAATTGAGATAACTTATGATGTGTTTTTGTGAATTCGGCTTTGAGCAGTCATTAGCAGTTACATCGACTCTGGTATCTGGAGGAATTCATTGTGGAAAAATATCTGGTGGATGCTGTCAGCTTGTGGGCCGTCATTAAAACATTTCAAGTAAACATTTACCACATGATGAAATATCAAAAAGCAGCTGGAAGCTCCCTCTTAGATCATTTCTTGGAATATTTTGGAATTCTGGTAAACTCAGACTGAGTGTCAAATCAGGACACATTATTAACAACAAATGCCTCCATATTTGTTTATGCTGTTTATGTAGAAATGAAATTGGCATGTGCTGCAGAGCTATTTGGACCCTTCCACTTCTCCCCTAAAACTACTAGAAGGTTTTCTTAAATGTTTTAAAGAATCATTTTAACTCAGAGCTGGTCAAATCAAATCAAGTTTATTCATAAAGCCCTTTACAGTACCCAGCAGACACACAAAGTGCTTTACAACAGGGGCAACAAAGAGAAAACGAAACAAACACATCATAAAATGCAGAGTTAAAGAAATGGAAAATAAAAGAGCAAAGTAATTAAAAGCTATACAACAAAAAAAAAAGTCAGTTTTGACTAGAACACGAGCAAAAAGAGCTGCTGGATGTCAATTAACTTTTTATATTTTGATTATAATTATTCTCCAAAACATTTGTTTAACCTCTTCGTAAAGAAAGCTCCGTCTGTACACGGAGCAATATGAGACACGTGCATGCAGATAATCTATCAGATCGATAACTGGTTGCCTCTTTTGTACCACAGAGTGCAATGTCTGACATTAGCTGTGTATTATCCTACTCTGTCCTTTGGTAGAATTAAACCTCAATATGGCATCGTATTCTGGTAGGTGTACACCTCATAAAATCCAATATATTGAATGTACATATATATTGAAAGTGGAAATATTTTTCTTAGGGCCTAAAGAAATGAGTGATAACATTAAACCCATTTTCCACTCCTGCGTATTTTAGGGTTAAAATGTACAGTATGTTGCTGTTGAGCTCCAGCTCTTGTCTTCCCAATATTTCATGATGTTTGTGAGATGAGATCAGAAAGCTTCAGGGTCAAGAAAGCACTTTTATGCTTCTTTATACTTGCACTACACTATACTTCAGAAGAAATATTCTAGTAGGCTGTTGTTCTACAGTATTTACTCCTTACTCTGCTTGCCCTGGCTGGGAAGGGGGGGGGGGATCCCAAAATTAATCTTCAGTTGAATATCTTTTTACACGAACATCTGTAGTAGGCCACAGTAGTCTTTGTAGGAGTGGTTTTCAAAATTTTGAGCCATGACCCTCAAAATACAATACTTTGGTGTTCGTGAACATGAGGGTGAAAAAATGCACACACCAAATGCCAAAATTCAGTTTTTCTTACCAAATAGCGCCTATAATAACTTCTGGACACTTAATGATAAAAATTCTAAATGTAAGACTTGAAAACAATCAGAAACTTCATAAATAGGGCGGATAAATATTTTCTGGTGGATTAAGTTCACTGTTGTGACACGTACATGCCCCAAATCTGCTTCTCTCACTGAAATGATGCCAAATTCGGATTTTCAATATGGTATTAGTAATGACTAGGGATGTCCGATATTATCAGCCTACCAATATTATTGGCTGATATTGGCATTGAAATATGATATTGGAAAATATTGGTATCATTTTTTTTGGACTGATATTTTTATTAACGAAATCTCGCGAGATTTGATCATGGAAAAGAGCGATGAGATCTTGTTCCATCAGCACTGCTCCAGCATGTAGAAGTCGCTTTGATTCTGGAAGAACTTCATATCCCAGCATTCCTTTTAGAGTCATGTGACTACGGTGCAGCTGCTGCTGCTACAGACTGACTTGCTTTGAAGCTGCTTATAATATGTCTGGTTTTAAGTTGTTGGTTAACTTACCAAATTGTCAGAAACATTATAATTAGCCACATGTTGGCTAATAGGGGATTATCACGCTTACCGGAAGTTCCCGGCTTTTGACACTTCCTCTTCCGGGCCATGTTAACGACAGCCGTTTCTGCTCTGTTATACTGTTTAAATCGGATAAACTCCAAACATATTTAAGTTTTCATTCTAGACTGAAGTGATACTGGATCAAAAGCTGGATCAAAGCGATCGATTTGCCGCGGTGAAGGGCCGAACTTTATAATAAAACACACGTTTGTTTGTCCCCGGTGGGGCACAACACCGGCACTTCACAGCATGCTAGCATTAGCCAGCTAACGTTTACTGACGTGCTTAACATTGTGCGTCTTAAAACACACAAACATCTGAAAATCGGGTCTGTACCTCCCCGTTTCCAGTGGAACAACTGGGGACTGCCAAGAAAGGAGACGCTTTCAGATGATTGTGTGTTTTCAGCCGCACAAAGTTAGGCACGTAATCGAGCTGGCTAATGCTAACCTGCTAACAGTAGTCCGCCAGCTACTACTCTGTTAAACTTTGTAAATCGGATAAACGCCAATGCCAAGTTTTCATTCCAGACTGAAGTGATGCTGAGGAAGAAGTGGATTAAAACGACCGATTCGCCGCGGTGAAGGACCGAACTTTATAATAAAACGACACACGTTTGTTTGTGGCCGGCAGACTGCGCAGTCGTGTTAGCATTAGCCAGCTTGATGACATGCCTAACTCTGTGCGGCTGAAAACACACAATCATCTGAAAGCGTCTCCTTTCTTGGCAGTCCCCAGTTGTTCCACTGGAAACGGGGAGGTACAGACCCGATTTTCAGATGTTTGTGTGTTTTAAGACGCACAATGTTAAGCACGTCAGTAAACGTTAGCTGGCTAATGCTAGCATGCTGTGAAGTGCCGGTGTTGTGCCCCACCGGGGACAAACAAACGTGTGTTTTATTATAAAGTTCGGCCCTTCACCGCGGCAAATCGATCGCTTTGACCCAGCTTTTGATCCAGTATCACTTCAGTCTAGAATGAAAACTTAAATATGTTTGGAGTTTATCCGATTTAAACAGTATAACAGAGCAGGAACGGCTGTCGTTAACATGGCCCGGAAGAGGAAGTGCCAAATGTTTCAACTTCCGCAAACCGGAACGCGGAAGCGTGATAATCCCCTATACCTCCTGGTATCTGATATATGGCAGCCAGATGTCCAAAATGAACTCCTCTAGCTGAGTTAACTTTCCTTTATTTCAACCTGGACCTTATGTCTAGGATTATGCGTGCATTTACTCACTGGCAAAGTTTCTGCATTACTTGAACTCCTTCGAAGATATTACATTGAGTCGCCCTTTGGTGTACATAATGGCGGAGACGGTGCAGTCACTATAGGCATTATGTGCAGCAAAACTCCTTGATTTTCACCAATACCTTAAGTAGAATGAACTGATGAACGAGTACTATTGTCCCGTGAGTCCAGATTTAGCTTTCTGTTAGTTATCAGGGTGTTCTGCACACTTTTCAGGGCTGCGCCTTCACAATGTGGGCTTCTGTAGTACAGCTTAGAAGAGCAGCTCGCTACCCAGACACAATTTGCAGAACTCGAAACTCACAGGACAAAAGTACTAATTCGTTCATTCATTCTACTTAAAGCACTGATGAAATGAACGAGTTTTACTGCAGATAATGTCTTATAGAGAGGCTGCCCCATCTCCACCATTTTACTAGATACACACTGAAGGGCCACTCAACATAATATCTTCCAAAGGAGTCAAAGTAATGCAGAAACTTTACCGGTAAGTAAATGCACGTATATACTCCCAGAAATAACGTCCAGGTTGAAAAAAAAAGGAAAGTTATCCTTTAAGGATTTTTTGGGATCTTTGCTCTTGGAACAGAATATAGTTGTATTTTTCAAAATATGAGAAATACAACCTCAAAGTTGTCTACAAATATCGGTATTGGAAATGAAGAGTTGGACAATATCGGATAGAAAAAAAAAAAAAAGCCAATATCAAACATCCCTAGTAATGACTTTGTAAATGAATGTGTCCCGACCCCCAGTTTGAAAGCTACTGCTTTACAGCAGTCCCACCAACTAATAATGACACCTACTGTAACAGCAGCTCACAGGTCATCTGGGACTTTAAGACCACTAATGGTCCAAAAAGGGCAGGTGAGTTCAGACCTGAACCGATATCTGTCCCGCAGCTACTCTGCATTAACCTCACAAAGACGGTCCATCACAGAGGGGGCGCGGTGCCCACTGGCGCGCACAGAGCTTCCTTTCTTTAAGAAAAGGCAAAGGGGGAATTCCTTATGGTGGATGCTGCAGTGATGAGAAGCCTTTTTATCCGGCTGTTTCTCTCCAGTCTCCACGCGCAGCGTTAATTACAGGGCCCGGAGCTGCACTTTGAGCTCACTGCGTTCATGCGAGCTCTTGAGAAAAAGCCGCGCGTCTGATTCTCACGACACAAATATAAAGCCCCCCCATACACAAACACAAACACACGCGCCGCGCGCACGCGCCGAGCGCTCGCGCCCGCCCAAGCCAGCGAAACCACTCCGCCAAGCTGCTCGAGGTTGTTCCTGTACTCTCATGACACAGCGGAGGGCGCGAGCTGGTTTCCAGCGCCTTTTTGAATTTTATTTCCAGTTAAACCAGCAGCATATGGGAGGATGTGGGGCGTCTCAGCTCCTGTCGGACCTCACTGAAACTTTTTAATCGATGAGCGAGGCTCGGTGAGGAGGAGACCCTGAGATGACGGGAGACTTTGAGTCATAAACATTATGGCTGTGGACGGTAAGCTTTACAGTTTAATTTGAAAATAACTGGTGGATTTTCAAAATTATTTAACTTTAGTTAGACTTTGTTACTTGAACGCAACAGCATGCTCGTTAAACCAGTTAATCGGGTTCGTTGCAGCTGGTTAGAAAACGCCCGCTGTGCTGCCACTTTTAGAATGATGATGTGCAGAAAATATGTGGTAAATACTTTTCATTCCTAGACACAATCTAGGATGCATTCAAATGAACAGCTCGACAGAGCAACTTTATAGTCATGTTTTATTCAAGTGTTAATGTTGGGAAACAAAAGGATTAAACAGTTGATGGACAGTGACAGGGTGCTGAAAACCACTTTGCATCGGAACAAACCAGCATCAGCACTGTCATGGTGTGAATGTGCTGTGGTCAGTTTATTTGCATGTTACTACTGTCAAGTATGAGTCCCAAAAGCTTATGTCTGAATCAGAACCTCACTAAGAAGAGCGTTAATCTACAGTACAACACAAAATTAAATCAAAATGCCACATTAAACACACTGCAGACAAGCTCCACTGTCAAGTTAGCTTTGCTTCAGGAAAGTGTTTTTTCCTTTCCAGTTCTGGCTGTTAGTTAACGAGAACTTTTTCCCCTCTCATAAAAGGAAAAACAAGAGGAAATCAAAAGAAAAAAAAGACTCCCACAAATGGTTCTAATTATGTATTTTAAATCAGTGAAGGGGCACATTAGTGTTTACAGCAGAAGTCTTGCTGAGAAGCACTGTGAAGAGTCCAATACACACAAAGAGCCAGAATGGCAGTTTTATAAATGATGAACCTGATGATGCTGGTATGCTTTAATGATTGGTTCCACTTCTCAGTGGGAGATGCTGAATGACATGAAGGCGAGGCACAAAGATGGGAACATGAAGACTTTTTGGTTTCTTAAAAACTCGTCCCCCTCCTGGCAATCTCTTTCTTCTATCCTCTTTTTAAATTCTCTTAGTCAACTTAAGATGTTGAAAATGCAACATGGACGCACACACAAACACAGCTGCACACATATATTTCAAACGCAGTGAGAAAATCCTTCCAATCTGGCTCATGAATCCATAATGACCCGTGGCTTTCTGCCAGAATCTGTGCCAGTAGCAGCGTGTTTACTGTAGTTCTGCACTCTTTAATTACTGGATGTTGGGAAGCCACCTGCTGTTGAGAGGGGGCTTGGATGTCTGCCTGCAGGCCTCCTCGTAATGATGAGAAAGTGGCTTGTCTCACATATTTGACATTTGCCTACATGCTTTTCACAAGCTAATTGTAGTACCTGAGCACTGGTTTTCAGGGTCTGCTCAGTGTTAATGGAGCAGGTCAGAGCAGGTATTTCATAATGACATCAACCTTGAATGGCAGATGTCTAGACTAATTCAGCTCAGACTTGTGTTTTCACATCAAGCAGATTTAAGGAGAATTTTGCAGAGCTCATGTTGTCTTTTTTATATATTTATCAGCAAGTCTGTCTG
Organism: Atherinomorus stipes; assembly: GCA_023101725.1. Taxonomy (NCBI): domain Eukaryota; kingdom Metazoa; phylum Chordata; class Actinopteri; order Atheriniformes; family Atherinidae; genus Atherinomorus; species Atherinomorus stipes. The sequence goes on along the minus strand of JALJCO010001880.1, from coordinate 112,698 downwards.
ATTGTAATACCCACTGCATTTTGCCTCTCCAGCTGCATCCAGTTTCAGTTTCTGCAGGCCAGCTGTGGAGTACAGGGCTCTGCCTGAGGACTTCAAGCACCAGCTGAGTCGGCGGACGGGTGGGAATCTGACCTGGCATGACGGCCGTGGACAAAAAACAGCGGGAGGCAGAACGGTGAAGCTTCTGCAGCAGCCGGGCACAGAGGCCCTGCAGGTAATACGCACCTACATGAAACCAACATGCCAGACAACACATGTGGCTCATGGTGGGATCAGTCCCTTGGGTTTTCCTCCCTCACAGCTACAAAATGTGAGTGGTATTCTTTCTGCTTCATTAAGCGTGATAATAGTAGACAGATTCAAACAGGTAAGGTCTCATGCCGGTTTGAATTGTGCTATCCCTTTCAGTGCAGAGACACTGCTAGCATGAAGTTTTGTACCAGGGCCTATTTAAATAGGGCTTTTTGTTTTAATAGCCATTCCTTATTCAGTTTAGCCAGAGTATTCAAAGAGCCCACAGAAATCATACAGAATAGTAGAGATGAACTTGAGCAAATAAAATGACCTCCACTCAGTCTTCAGATTCTTCAGATTCTATTCAGATTCTTCAGAAGATGTTTGTCTGTAGTAGGAGAGTTGCAACACCAGTTATGATGTTCAGAGCAAGCGTGGTATTCTTGAAGTCCTCAGTGTAAAATATTAGCTTGTGTTTCATTTGATGCAGCAGCACATCTGTAAAAAAAACTTGTAACGAGGCAGCAAAAGGCGAGAAAAGTAACTGGCACAAATAAACAACTGGAAGAACATTTGATTACTAATTAGGTGAACTGGCAACAGGTCAGTAACGTGACTAAAAAAACAGGGCGTTACAGAAAAACAGAGCCTCTCGGACATAAAGAGGGGCAGAGGATCACCCATCTGCCACAAACTGCAGAAAAGTTATAGAACAATTTCAGAAAAATATTCCTCAACGTAAAATCAAAGACTTTGAAGTTCCCACCGTCTACAGGGTGAAATAACAAAAGATTTAGAGGATCAAGAGGGATCTCTGTGCAGATGGGACAAGGCTGAAGGTCAAAACTGGATGTTTGTTATCTCGGGGCCCGTAGGTGGTGCTGCATTAAAAAAATGCAGGTTAAAGCTCTACTAGGCAAAGGAGAGGCTATATGTGAACAGGATCCAGAAATACCGTCATCAAGGGCTGGGCAGTATGGCAAATATTTTACCCTTTTGCATGACCATGCAATACTTCCAAAGTTTTCACCATCGTCTTGAAGCCGTCTTTCTCTGAGGTATTCATAGAATCCATATCCTTGGCAAGGAGAAATATTAATGTTATCCTACCGCTGCTTTGTGTTTTTCTCAAATGCAGTCCCAGATCAAGACATTCTTGCTCCTCTAAAACATGTTGTCAGCTAATTTGCAAAGCTGCTAGTGTTACTACTGCCACTTTTGCTCGACGGCATTTGCAAACAGTTGTTTGATCCACGTCCAATCTTTTAAAGCCAAAAAATGTCCAAATCATACACATGGCTCCTCTTTTGGGAATTAGTTCCTCTGGGTAAACAACTTGTGCTTCGCTTTGACAGCTTTAACCTGCTTTTCACCCGCTGTAGTGTTTGTGTCCAGCAGTGGCGTGTCCCCACCAAAACACTTTCCCACTGCACACGTTCCACTCGTCTGGTCTAGTCACTGGTATAGCGGTATATGAAAAATCCATACAGTTTCATAACGAAAATAAACACCAGTTTTTGGGATGAACCGATTTACTGCACAGCCCTACCACCGTCCTCTCTGAACAAAGCTCATTTAAAATGCTCTGAGGCAAAGTGGAAATCTGTTCTAAGGTCAGATAGATGAAAATGCGCATATCTTTCTGGAAAGCATGAACGCCGTGTCCTGCAGACTAAGGTTGCTTTCACGCCAGGGCTGTTTGGTCCACTTTAAGCAGACCAGAGTTCGTTTCCTCGGATAGTCCGCTTCGTTTGGACAGGTGTGAAAGCCCATCCGAGCTCTGGTGCGGACCAAACAAGCGAACTCTGGTCCGCCTGAAAACATGGGTCTCGGTTCACTTGCAAGCGAATCCTGGTCCGGTTCGTATGCAGTGTGAAGCTAACCGGACCAAACACAGGACCAAATGTACGTGGTGACACTACATGCAATGCAAACGCAATGTATCTAGGGTAGAGGAGGTGCAGCGCGCACTCCAAACCAAAATAAACATGGCGGGAGGACAAACATGGACAGACGTCAAGAGACATGGACAGACGAAGAGCTGAAGGCTCTCCTGGAAATATGGTCAGATGACCGGATAAACCAGCTCCTGACATCCACTCAACTCATCCTCTCCTAAAGTCACGTATTCGGAACAATACAACGTATCTAATCTATATATGGTGTAGCTTGCTTCTGCATCTCTACAGCCCATTAGTCCTTACGTGATGTTTACTGTTGCTAGTGCAACAAGTGCAATATTAGCAGTTGCTAGCTAGCTTAGCTCAATTTAATGAACAACAATAATCCATATATTGGCAATTTGGAATATTCAAACAAAATCAAATCACAACTCCCAAACAGTGGCAGTCCTTAAACTCTGAGCTCAGATGTTGTCACATGTTAGATTGTTAAAGTTAGAAAACGAACAGCGTCAATCCCTGACCAGCTATGATAGCATCACAGGAGCAGTTGCGTTCACGAGCGTTGTAGCCCCCAAATAGAATACAAGACGACTAGTCCACCGCCGTTCTCTGCATATTCTTTTTAAGAGTTCCTCTCACGATCTGCGCACCAGCATCGACAAGTAAAAGTGGGCAGGCCATTTTCCAAGAGCGCTAATTGGTCAGGGGGTCGTGCTTTTATACTCTGTGATCTCTTATCCAGAACTTAACCTGGTCCGGACCAGGTTAGGCGTCCAGCATAAGTCACCGGGAAGATATAACCCGATCAGAAGTGAACCAGCGTCATAGGACGAAAAACCCAGGGTTAACCCTGAAGTTACCTCGATAAGAGAAAATCCGGCTTCGTCGTACAGGCCCCTGTTCCCAGTTAACTTCATGAGTTTCTCAATGCTCCTCCAGTCGTTTATTTGTACAAATTACTTTTCCCGCCTTCAGTTGCTCCTGTTCCAGCTTTTTACAGATGTTTTGCTGCCATCAAATTAAAAATGAGCTCATATTTTCCATGAAATGGTAAAATGTCTGAGCTTATGTTCTGTTTGGGGAAAAAGGACGGGCTTATTAGATCCGCTAATCACTGCATTATGTTATTATTTACATTTTACACGGCGTAACTTGTTTGGAATTGGAGTTGTTTTTGCAGTTCTCCATAAAAAGTCTGTAAAAGCTTCACAAGCGAAAGATCACCATTTCATTGCCAAAGTTACGGTCGCTGACCCATAGTGTTGTTTGTTTTGAGAAATATAGGTTTTGAAATGCAACTCTGTAATTTACCTCCAGTCTTCCCAGTACAGCTGCCTCTGCTCTCACCCGCATGTACACTGTTGTCTTTATGCAACAATCTGAGAGGCAATTTTCCTTCCAAGAGACGTCAGGAAGCCCAAACTGTAACAATATGAGGCCGGTCAGATGGAAACACTCTGACATACATTTGTAGAAGATATTTAGCTAAAGTTAATTAGACATTGTCAAATAAGGCAAGAAGCTTTTACTTCAGCCTGAAAGAGTTCTTAAATCAGTGACTCATCTAACACCCTCCGGTGGCTTGCTTGTTCTACATTTGTTGCATCTGTTTCAGACAGAAAAGCACAGCCTCTGAGCTTGATGTAGCCCATTTTCCACCAAAGTAATTTCAGTCCTGGTCTGGAGCCAGTGCAAAACTATTTCTCCCTGTTTTGACCGGTTCTGTGCCAGGAAAACTGGAAATTCAGCTGCACTAACACAGTTTTTCACTCCAGGGCAAAGAGCTGCTTACATCAGTGTTTCTCAGTAGGACCCACTGCCCTGCATGTCCTAGATGGGTTTCTACTCCAACACACCTGATCCAGATTAATAAACTCTCTCATCAAGTTCTTTGCAAGCCTGTTAATGAGCTATTCTTTTGATTCAGGTGTGTGAAAGTAGGGTTACAAATAAAGTCCCGCTTCCACCAGCGGTCTAAGTCCGGACAGTTAGGTGGAAGATGGTGCAGTAAATCCTGATCCCTGTAGCGTTTCCACAGCCAACTGAACCTTTACCCAGTAGGCGGCTTATCGGTTGCAAAGAGATAACTCCACCAGCTACGTCATAGCATGATGTATGATGTTACAGCAGGTCTTGAATTATAATGAAGAACGTGACACAGAAACAAAGTTTGAGAAAGGCTAATATCCAGCAGTTTGTATTATTTCTTCTTTGCATGTGGCTTTAAATGACAAAAAGCAACCGTATATTCAGTAATGGCGCTGTTGCCGCTTTGATCTTGGTACCAATTTGGAGAGGAAATGATGACTCTTTCAACTAACCAGTGGATAGTGCATCAAACTCTGCCTTTTTGGGTCTGATCCGTAAAACTGACACCCAATGGAAGGGTCCCAGAAAAGTCGGATAGGTAGTGTCAGATATTAAGCTACCCATCCCAGTTTTTGCCCTGTAGTAACATCAAAACTGCAGACGACCCCACCCAATCCGACCCAGATTTGCTGGTGGAAACAGGGCTTAAGACATGCAGGGTAATAGGTCCTGAGGTTTTCCAAACCAAAGCCTGTGGCATTAACCACGAGGCTATCCAACCCCAACCACACCAATCTGAACTTTGTAAACAGAAAAAAGAAAACAAGAACAGAGCCAGTATAGCATCAAAATGCCTAATCCAAGGAAACGTACTGTAGTCTGGCAAAGCCATAGATCATCGTGTGTCATCAAGCAAAAATATAAAAATGGGCAAAGAGCAGCCTTGGGGCAAATGATTAACAACCAACGCACTCTGGGCTAAATGCTAACTCAAAACTAACAGGAGCTAATGAAGATTAGCCCCCTAATTGGCGGGCTAAAGGTAAGGCATGCTTGGAATTGCTGTTAGCTGGCTAAAATCCACTGTTGTGCTCCTTTGCTACAGGCTGAGGCCTTCCTGAGAGCAAACAAGGAGCTAAACAGTGGCCACCAGCCAGCATCTGGTCTACCGCCTGTCAATCAGAAGGACCTGCTCCTAATTATGTGTAACAAGCTGCCAATCTATAACCTTGAGAAGAGAAGTCAATACCTTTTTTTTAAAAAAAGTTATAGACTGCAAGTTTAAAAAACACCTAAAAGGATGAGTATAGAAAAAAAATTCACCCCCCTCACAGTTGGTGAAGGTAAACTTGACCTATTAAACCTAAAATGATTCTTTGAACCAGACTGTAAACATGTTTATTTTAGCTGTGAAGTAGTCCTTTTTAACCTGGGAGTCTATGGGGATTTGCAGCCAGTCCCTGGCAGATGAAGGGTGAACTACAATTTTTCAGCACTTCAAAGGATTTCTGCATTGGCTTCAGTGTTTTCCGCCAGAGTTTGCTGACTGGGCAAAACCCAGAGCGTTGAAAACCAGCAGATGTGCTCTTTAGGCAATGAAGATACCCACCAGTCTCACTTTGGTTAGGTTTATTTGGGTTTTACACCTAAGACAGGGTCTTAGTCAAGAGTATGAGAGCCAACATTTCTTTATTAATCAATGAAGATAATGTAATTTTCCTTTCTTTATTTAGAGATTATATGCAGTGTTTTTGAATATAGATGGGATGTCCCTGCTTCTTTTTTTTAATGGTATCTTGCAACTGGTTGACTGTCGTATTCTTCAAGTAAGGCAACTCCTTTTCATGAATTGGCTTGCACGAAAATGGTTATTATAAATTCTAGGGCTGCAACGATTAGTCGTTAATCGTCACTATCAAAATAGTCGGTGACTAATTTCATAATCGCTTATTGTTTATTGGTTATAAGCTTTTTTTTCTTCTCAAAATTCCACAGTACCTTCCACTGCCTTGTCTGTCTTTCTGTCTGATCAGCTTTTCTTGAATAGTTTATTGTATAAAAAACACACACACACCATCAAAAGTTTGGCACATTTTATCATTAGATTCATTGAGAAAGTGTCTAATCTTTTGACTGGTACTGTAAAGATGCTGCAATTTTCGCATGATCCGATTTGTCAACTAATCAACAACATAATCGGTGACTAATCGATAATCAAAATAATCGTTTGTGACAGCCCTAATAAATTTGACTAAGATGGATTTGTTTATGGATCCCAGTGAACTGCCTTGAATTTATTGTCTGTAAAGTGACCTGGGATGATTTGTTGCGGATTGGAGTTATACAAATAATGCTGAATTTCACTGAAATGATAATATTCATATATTTATTTATTTTTGCATGTCTTCAGTTAATCCTGCTGGAGTAACATCATTGGTGATTTTGGATTTTGCACTTTAAATTTTGAACTTAGCTGCACATGGAGCATGTTTCAATTGGGTGGGATGAATATGGGCATCTATCCTGCAGCATGGAGTAAGTGTGCATACGTTGGTTTTCTGTGGTTCTGCATATGGATGGTAAAGACTTACAACAGCAGTTCAAGTCATGAACAAGTAGTCAGTTTTATTATTGAGGAAGCAGACAATATTTTCTAATCGTAAGCAAATGTTAGGTTGACCATTTCTCCACTGTTAAAGAAGAAGAAGAAAAAAAACAGCAATAACAACATAAATGTTCACACAAGCCTCGCTGGTGTACAGCAACTCTTCCTTTTGATATCTGTGCAGGAAAGTCTGACAGAAAAAAATCTGTCTGGGAAAAGCTGCCGGTCATCATCTTTTGTTGCAAATGGGCATTTTGTTAACAAAGAATGGGAGTTTCTCTCTCCCCAGCGGGTCTGTGGGCTCTAACAGCCTTTTAGCTCTGCTTTAAATAGCACCGGTCTGCCAACGCTCACAGTGTGCTGCAGCACCACTGTGCCTGTTTACTAAGAACAGAAGGAAAATGATTTATTTTGATACCCAATGCCTGATAGTATCCAGTCCATCATTGCTGTTGTGGGATAATAACCAGTCAGGCTTTTTCATTTTTATCTTTCTGTATGAAACATTGTCTTATCCGTGTCCATTAGCCATTCTGTTCCAGTTTAAATTAAAGTTTCTTGTTATCTGATGTAGCATTGTCTGCTCACACCGTCAGTGTTGTCAACAGAGGCAGTCCATTGATGCTGTAAACTGGCCTCATTTAAAGCCCTCGGTTACAAGTCAGGGAGCTGATGCCTTTGTCTTCTGTCCATGAAAGGCTCTTAACAGGCTGAAGCTAAAGCAGAAAACAGAACTGGGCTTGACTGATAACAAAGTTGTATGCAATGCTTTGTTTGCTCGCTTCAGTCCTGCTTGAAACACATAATTTAGTCCCTAGTTTATTTTTGTCTCAAGGAACATGAACTTAATCTGAGTTTCCTGCTTCTCCAGTTCAGCTCTTCACTTACATGTGTTACTTGCATGTGTTGATGATTCCTGACTGTAAGAGTCAGTGGCAACTCTTAACAATCTGTTAAACAGTGTAAATACATTATCTTCCACTGGTTACTGAATTATGACTGTTGATTGCATTTGTTTCTTTCATAATAATAATTAAAAGATCTTTTAAAGTTCCCATCAATTTAAAATATTCTGTCAAAATATAAAAAAATCACTTTCTGCAATAAATAATTTTCCAATGAAAAAAACAACTGAAGCAGAAATAACCATTAAAGTAGCATTACGTAACTTTCTGACCTTAAAAAATATGTGTTTCTGACTTATTTTGATGGCACACTGACATTTATTATGTACATTCGTAAAGCCGTTGTTGCCCTGCAGCATCCTGAGGTTGTGAAACTGCACTTTACAACTTTTTTTTCCAGGGCGGTGCGTAACTTTCACAGCTGTATGCACCATGTCACAGGTGTCAATGCACTGGCCATTTTAAAGGCACACTGTGGCTGATTCTGCTAAGAAACACAATATTTTTCATATATTTATATGTTTTGGAGAAGGAAAGGAAAAGACAGAGAAACAGGAACAGAGCAAAAGATAAGATAAGAGTGATCATATCACTGACTCACTGACTGGAGAGAACTCAGAGCACAGGTAGGACCCAAGATGGAGGGGGAAAGAATATGAGAGATGCAACCTTACAGCTCTCTACATATATTGGTAGATATCGGAATTTAAGAGTTGGACAATATCGGTATATTGGATATCGGTAAAAAAGCCAATATCAAACATCCCTCGTGTTTTTATGTATGTTGTTGTAACTTCCTGTTGTTTATTTGCATTCACATCGTATCGTATTGTAAAGGTGACTAATCAGGCTTTTAAACAATTTAAAGCACAACACCAATATTTTATTATTAAAGAGGAGAAATAATTGACCAAACATAAACTGCTTTAATTTTTGTGCCAAGTTTACAATTTGGGGGGGGGGGGGGGGGGGAAAAAAAAATCTCCATATAAATTAAATATATCATGTTCATCTAACTGAGAGTCATCACTATGCTCCAACACAGAAAGCAAACATACAACTGCAACCCCCCGATAAGTCTTGGCTTACATTTAAGAGTAAGTTAGCAATTTTCTTATCTTGCATGCGAGAAAATCTTTGGTTGAAAAAAATGTTGAGCTCATTAAATCTTTAAAAGAGAGACGAAGTTTGATCTCTACATTTGTTTTTCTTTAAGATGAAAAAAAGGATCACGCTGACCTAAATTGCTGTTGCAGAAGATGCAGCTGATCTTCTGCACAACTCGGGGACTCAAATGTACAGTGTGTTTGATCTGCTTGCACATATGGCCATGTGCGCCCATGTGGTATTTAATGAGTCTGGAGTCGGTTCTCACTCATATACAGTAGGACTAATCTTGTCTGTTCTTTATGCACGTTTGCTGATCTACAGAATGTGCATTTGAAAGGAAGGTGTTGGATTCAGCTTATGATCCTCCCAGCAGATGTTTTGTATAAGCTGTAGTGCATGCAGAGAGCGTGCATCGTTAACAGTAAAGAAAATCTGTCAATGACTATGAACGTATGTTACCTCATAGATGTGATCATCTGATGCCAGACATTAAAGAGAAAAACAGGATAAACTTTATATGAGTGGTTTCTTTTGCTTCTAGTAGGAGCTGTTCAGTGAGTTATTCCACTCATCATATTTTCAGTAATGGCTCAGTTTAAAGGAGCAGTTTGTAACAAAATCAAAGGTCAGTTTCAGAAAAAATTGATATATCATTTAAAACGCTTTCTATTGATGTCTAATCACTTTACTAAACTTTTATATTTTTATTCTTTTACTGTGCATTCAGACCAAAAGCAGCAAGGAAGTTAATAGATTTTCAATGAGAGCCCGGCATCCCGAGCGGGCAATGTGTCGGCCACAGCAGCACCAGAGGAGAAGTTGAGCCTCAGTTAACTTCATGGTAACTAGCTCCAGAAACCGGCAGCAACCGGCAGCAACTAATCAGAGTAGAGATGTCCTTTGATCCAGCGGGGCCCAATGATCAATGCATCATGGATGCCAAGAGGTTGATAACCTGTGTTTGGGTTTATCCCATCCTTTACATTGTCCTCCCTATTAGCTACTGGGACCAAAATAAAAAAATAAAAAATTGCTGGACATCCAACCTGAAGTACTGCTGGAACCGCTCTCTGTCTATCTGCAGCTCCAGGCGATGAAATTCCCCGAGCTCCTCATGGCAACGGAGAATCTCGTGCACCCAAACCGGGCAACAGCGTCCTCTTCGGGTGTACAGGCAGCAGCACACATCACAGCGATGTCATCAAAATCTATGATGAGTTGATATGATTTTGAGGGTTAAATGTGCATGTTTGTAGTCATTGCAGACCATGTTAATGAAACAATAATAACAATTGTGAGCGGGAATGAATTTCATTTGCTAAACGCTTCACTCCATTTTCCCCGTTCTTCCAAAAAAGGAAAACACTCTTTGGCCACAAGATTATGTTTTCTGGCTTGGTATTTTTCTTTGGGGCTGTAGAACGCAAATGCACTCTCCTCACCACGTCTCAGAAGCAACATGTGGTTTTTTCTCTACTTCTGTTTTGTTTGGTGTCATAAGAGGACTTCGTTCCCTCCCTGGACGACCTTTTATACATTTTTGTAATAAATGTATGAACTCAAAATAAATGAAATCATGCATTTAAAATGTGTTAAAAGGCACCGGCTCTTGCATCCTAATTTTGAGAAAATTAACAGGATGCAGACGCACGTTCTGCACATTACAATCAACATTCGGCAAAGTTTATGAATTTGTGTTGAGTTTGTGTTTGCAGTGAGTTTTATATGTCAGTGTTGGGCGACATTAAAGACCCACAATGCAACTTTAAGCAATTTTCCCAGTGACGCACCCCCTCAAGTCTTATCTTGACTCTTGTCCTGTCCCTTCCTCTCTTTCCTTTCCTCTCTTCCTCCGGTAATGCTTTCTTGCGTTTCTTTGCTGAATCTGCCATGGTGCACGTTCAAAACACTCACTGTGTTCATGTCTGGTTCATATCCGTTTGCTAGTTCATGTTCAGTGCGCAACCAATAGTCAGCTGCAATGTTACAGCTGTGTCCCAGATCGAAAAGTTACATACTGTAGTGCAGTTTCTGAGTGTCAGGGCGCTGCTGGGCAGTGACGGCTCGAAAATATGCATAAAGAATGTTGATGTGCCATCAAAACGAGTCAGAAACACATATTTTTAAGGTAGGAAAGTTGCATTGTGGGTCTTAAAATGAAGTGGTTCACCAAACTAGCAAGAAACTGTGCCTGGATTGATTCTACAGGGCTGTGCTGGGTGTTCATGCGCGGAGATTCTCCTGTTTCTTTTTTGGACAAAGACCACAAGAGACAGCAGCTTCTTTCTCTATTGCAAAGTTTGAAGCTTTATTCTGAGTTAACTGCTATCCTTGCTCTTTTGTTTTGGCCATATTTTTCATTCAAAGTTGTAAAAGTTTGATGTTCCTGTGGTTGATAAATCATAATGCCCCTTGTTAATTGCTTCCAGCTCAATACTATATGTTAATCCACTTATAACAAGTTAGATTGATGCTGATTTACGTTCATGTTCTTCAATTTTTTTTTTTTCTGAATTTAATGACCACACAAAATATCCTATGCAACTCTGCAAGATCTCTTGCAAGCATGCAGAGTTGTTCATTCATAATCAAGAATGAATTTTTCTTTTATCATTTTGTTCAGCTTACAGATGAGTTCTCTTTAGATTTTAAGTTATTAGCAATTTTTAGTTATTTAGTGGTTATTACCAATTTTTGCTATTTAAAGTGGCATTAACACCCGTATATACAGTAAAATTAGGCTTTGTGTTGCCTTTTTTTTCTTTTGTTTTCTTTTTTGCTAGGAGTTACATTGTAAAGATACATCCCTTGTCTGCTCAAAAGCTATGAAGCTACAGCAGATAGGCAGGTTGCTAAATACAAAACAAGTACATAAACACACATATATGTACAGTATAAATATTAACCTTATTTGGAGGCAATAAAGTTAGAATAGTGTAGTGTAGAAATATGGGTCACACCAGCTTGGCAGATCATTATGACCGATGAAGCTATTTTTAAAACACCATTGTTTGGACTGATGAAGCGGTTTAGCAAGCTGTGTTGTCAGACCAAGATCTCACTGAAGATAAATGATGGTAAGCCAAGAAAAGACAAACAATGATTCATATCGCTTTATTCATGACTAAAATGAGAGTGGAAATTTGGCTCATGCACATGCATATAATTCCACAATTGAGAGCTTTATAAAAGGGATCTATACTACAGCTTTATGAACCAATCAAAACGTTATGTTTGCACACGCTGAGCTAGGCCAACTCCTTCCCATCGTTTCATGGGAAATTTGTTTGTTGGCCTCAGCTTCATAGTCGTTTAAAAAATTATGTCAACTCTTCAACAAAATCAGTGATAATGGCATTTTAGATGATTTTTAAAGCTGACTAGTCAGGCTAATCAAAATCAATTAATTGATTAGTCTTCCTTTCTTCCTGTTTTTCTGTCTTTCTGCAGTACCGCTCCAGTGACAACTACGGGATCTATCACACAAGCCCGACCCAGCCCAGCCTAATCCGCCCAGTTGTGCTCTGGTCCCAACAAGATGTTTGTAAATGGCTGAAGAAACACTGTCCTCACAACTACCTGACCTACGTGGAGGCGTTCTCCCAGCATGCCATCACAGGTGGCAAACATTATGAGTAAATGTACTGTGACTGGAAGATGGATTAGAGATGTTTCAAAGTGAGGCTGAGTTTGTTGACCTGCAACGTGTGCTTGCATGTTACAGGTCGTGCTTTGTTGCGTCTGAATGGGGAGAAGCTGCAGAGGATGGGCTTAGTGCAGGAGACGCTTCGACAGGAGCTGCTGCAACAGGTGCTCCAGCTCCAGGTGCAGGAGGAGGGACGCAACCTGCAGCTGCTCAGCAGAGGTGAAGGGGGGATGTTGCTCAGACCTTTGCTTATTTCACACGTGTGGATGTTGGCTGAAATGACAATTAAATTTCTGTTAGTGATATTATATATGAATGTAGCAGTTAATTTTGAAGCATTTACTGAGCATGTGCAAACTGGGTGCGAGAGTTGCTGCTTCACACTCCTGTATGGTATTTTCATCCACTTATCATCATTATGTGTTTGTTCAAGAGTGTCGGATTTTAAAATCAAAGCTGTTGTCAAGCCAAATCATCGACCATTTTTAATGTTCTGTTTTTAAAAAAATCCTAGCTAAACTAATTATACTGTAGTGTGTGTTGGGGTGGTTGCAAGGATTTTAATTAGTTCTCACCTAAAAGATAATGCAGTACATGTCCTAAACTGTGATTTATTTATTTTTATTTTATTTTAAATAAACATAACAAATCTTTGTTTCTTACAGGTTCATTTGGAAAGATTTCATAGCTGGGAAAAGTTGACATGATGGAATCGTGGAAAAACTCCAATGTGACTCAAATCCGTGGGATTAAGGCATCCAACCACCAGTGATAAACGGATTAATATTACCTGGACGTGGCAGCTTTTTGTTCTGTATATATGTGAGAGACATTATCTTTACAGACTGACTGTGAGCTGTGATTTAAAGAAAAAAAAAAGCATCATGACAATCTGGTGAATTTATTGCTCTGTTTTGTGTTGGATTCTCACAGTTATCACTGTCTTCACAACTTTTTTAATGTAATTAAAATGAATAAATAAATGAAAATATATAAATATCTGTGCAGGTTTTGTTTATTTATTGATTTATTTAACGAGGGTGAGAAGAGAGGTGGATGCTTTGGACGTGACTGTGCAGAAGCGCATGAATATAAACTCCATTACCCACAATTCCTCAGTACACGTAAGAAGGAATCCATCGATGGCTCAACCAGCCGACGCCGGCTACGGATCCTGATGGATGCAGAGAGATTGAGAATAATGTCGTCCCGCTCGGACAGGTACACGAAACTATCAGAATCCTTCTTTCCTGTCTGTTTCTAAGATGTTTGTTCTGAATTAAAATCTCGCGGTTTTTCATTTCTATCTGGTCCGCAGCGGCGTCCTCATTCAGTGATGTAACGCTAACCACTCTGACACCTCTGCTCCTGTAAACAAAACAAAGACATCTTCTGTTTACTCATACATTAATGTTAATTAAAACATCTCTGTTATTGTGCCTTTATTAAGTGAGCATTAAGGACAATGGTGGTATTAAGCGCATTAAATGTTCACACGGAGTTCATCAGAAGTAGGTGAGCAGCTTGACGTCAAATCATGCGTCACAGACTTGGATGGGAAACCTAGAAAGTCTCTCGAGTTCCTCCTAAAATAAAATAACATTTACTGAATTTGGCGAGTTCAGAGGGGACCACGGTGACAGCATTTGCCAGCTGTGTTGACTCTGAACTGGTCTTTAAATTAACAGTTAAGTTGCAAACATTCAATAAATTATTTAGATCGAATTACAGTACTCATTTTCAATCCTTTAACTTAAATATATATCTACTGCCGTCCTCAAAATTATTCATACCCTCCAATTAAAGAAGGAAAACATCAGCTGTCAGTGAAATCAGATGAAATTAACAAAAGTAATGATAAATAAAGAATATATGAAAACCATGACATTGATTTTGAATTGTGGTTTAAAAGAAATATTAAAAACAAACAACACAAAATAAAACAAACAAGCATGATGGGGCTCTGAAGCTAAAGGGTTTCTGAGCAACATTTTGAGGCAATTCCTGCAACCAGGTGTTTTCTCAAATGTTTTAAAAGACTTCTACACCTGGTGACCGGTGTTTTGATCCACTGTTCATTGGAAAGGTGCTCTAGTGTGTCAGGGACAGTTTTGTTTATTTGTTTTTTATTGTTATTATTATTTCCAACCACGATTCAAAAGCGTTATTTAATTCACATAACTATAATTTTGTACATTTTTATTTATTTTTAGTTTCTTGTCTTTTGCATATTGTCAATTTAGCCTTTTCTTTAACTGGAGGGTATGAATAATTTTGAGGACGACTGTAGGTCCCGATAACCAAAGCTTAAGTCAACTGTTGTACAAAATCAAATAAAAGTTGTGCTGTGTCATGGAAAATTAAATCGCTCTTTATAAATAGCATAATGTAAGAGGAAATTGATTTCTTTTTTTCAAAACTATGTCCAACTAAATTTAGAACAAATGTAAAGACATTGCTGATTATTTCCTTCCTTAAATGATGCTTATTCGTGTTGTATTATACATTGTTTGAAAGCCTGATTAGTTGCCTTTGCAACAAAGTCTAACTTGAAAGGGTTGTGCTTTTGCATTGAGCCACACAGATAAATATGTGAGCAGTGCCCCCCAAAATGAGCCAAAATCCCTTGCAGTCCTCTGTTAGCATTCACCCTTAACAGATAGGAGAATTGCACTCTCCACCCTCCTAAACAATTGTCATATTTAGCTGTGAGATGGCGTCTCGTTCCTCAACGAGGAGTTCTTAAAGGTCAACCAGTGTGGTTGTGCTGGTCACCCTGGAACGTACGGCATGTCTAAGCTGATCCCACAAGTGTTCACGTGGGTTGAGGTCTGGCCTCTCGGCAGGCCGTTCCTTCCTCTCCACTCCCAGATCTAGAGATGCTCTCTGATTCTGGCTCTGGATGGGAGAGCGCCGTCATCCTGGAGGGAGTTAGGTCCCAGATTCTTACATGTATGTCTGTGAATGCCAATCAGGTGGCAATCATAAATCTGTGAGTAGCACACACTTGACAGCACTGAAAACTCAAAACAAGAGTGAATCATAACAGGAGAATATTGTAGCACATTTTTGGGGGGCACTACTCACACATTTAGCTGAGTTATAGAGGCACAATCCTGACAAGTTATGCCTTGTTGAAAAGGTGACTAATTAGGCTTTCTAATTATGTATCATAAAGTATAGATTCATTTTTATCAAAGGGGTGAAACAATGAAACAAATGCAAATTTCTCTACTTTTTGTGCTAATTCTATATATGGCTGCAACCTGAACTTGAATTATCTAACTCCACACTAATCCAATTTTACCGGTTTATATTATGGGGTGTGGTCAGTCGTTGGAGAGCATGACTTGGATGTGGGCGGAGTTTGATGATCCAGCTCCACCTTCATACAGATCTCAGTCAGACAGGACTATAATGTCAGCGTAAATACTACATCTGCTGTATATGATGTTGAGTAACCTTTTATGAGCTGGTCATATATAGGCCTGTTAGCTGAGTTTATCTGGACTATAGTAGTCAAATGTAGAGAAAATATTTATTTTTCCCCTAAATTGCAGTGGATCTATGATATTAGTAGCATACATTACTATATTACGATGTAGTGTAACACAATGGATTTTCTTAAGTTGAGATAGTAAAACTGGGAAATGAAGGATTAGAATTAGTATGTCGTTGTTCTTATATTTATGTTCTGTTGACACATTAACAAAATAATAAAAAACCAATGCAAACCTAAAATACTCTCTGTTCGTCCAGGCTGAAGTTTGCATTTGTTATTTCTGCTTTGCACTCATGACATCTGTTGCAGCCTGTTCTGGAGGTGAAAGCTCTTCCACTCTTCCTGACTTTATAAAATTGTCCAGGAAACTTAAAAAAAACGGAGCAACAGCCTGTAATATCGAGGTTCGACCGCTAGACTTGATTATTTAGCTTTCCTTTTTCTCAGTGTTGTCTTGGTGGGTCAGGTCATGTACGCTGGAGGACGGATGAACAGCAGAAATCCCTCCCGTCCTTTTTGTGTTTACAGGTGCCTCTATTAATACCAGCCAAGCAGCTCTTTGCTGCCAATGTTACTGTGATCCTCTTAGTGTCACGCACACACAGGGAAGGGAGGACACATTGGTGGCAGCATGGAGCAATGTGCAGATGACCCAGATGAAGTGAAAGCAGAGCAGGAACCGAACTGTAATATGCACTCCTGCCTCCTCAGTCTCTGCTGAGGGCTGTTTGCTGCTTTTTTAGTGGGGAGGTTACCACAGTGACAGGCAGGCTGGAGGGTTGCAGGTTATCTGAAGCAGATACAACTCTGCTGGACTGTGCCGGAGCCAGAATTTCTGGGTGTTGGTCGCTGAGGTCTGACCGCAGGTAAGCTGCTGCTGTTTTCTCTCAGCTCAGGTGGGATGCCTCATGTGGCTTTCGTGCACTCCGGATATGTGCGTGCGGTTTAAATACCTCTAAACAGGGTTTACTGAGAGGTCAGAGGATGTGCAGGGTTTGGACTGAAACAACCACTTTCATTTGGGTTGTTGCTCTGTGTCGTTACTAAACTTTGAAACTGCAGTTTCAAGCAGCAGTTGGAGATGCAAAACACTCATTAGTCCTCATTTCCATTCAGGATTTGTCTCATCTTGTATGCAGTGTCTAGTTGTGCATCACATTTACAGCAAGCAGGATGCTCATTTAGTTTCTAATTATAGCCGATGGGAGGACAGATTTCCTAAAAGCGTCCTCTGAGAGTGTGACGCAAAAGCTAAGCTGACTTTTGTATGTCCATTGTAAATAGTGCCGTGGGTCTAATCTTAATCACTCTGATCTAAGCTGTGATGTACCGGACAAAGTGTCGGACAACGTGTGTAAACGTACCCGTTACTGCTGTTACACATCATGAGGATTCTTTTACAGCTGGATGTCTTCAAAGACAACTCATCTGAGAGTTTGAAAGTAAAGCTAGCATAAAGCAAAATTCATCCAGTTCAACAAGATGTTGGAAACATTCCTCAGAGATTTTGCTAAATATTGTCAAGAAAGCATCACAGTTGCTGATGAGAATCTCCCTTTCCACCACATCCCAAAGCTGCTGTGTTGGATTGAGATTTGGTGACTATAGAGGCCGCTGGAGTACAGCGAAATCAGAGATGATGTGAGCTAGGGCTGGACAATTAATCGAACTTTAATCGTGATTTCAATTTTGCCTTTTCACAATCATAAAAACACTGTAATCGAAGAAAAACAATTAATCCTGAAGTGAACAGACTGGTGAAGTTATAGGAAGCAAACTCCAGGGAGTATAGAACAGGAATTCATATAGACTTAGTATTCATTTTTTATTGCTATTATTATTTTGAATAATATTCTTATTTTACTCCTTCACTTGTTTCTAATTTATTTTTCGGTTTAATTTTTTAAAAAGTTATATTTTAAGTTGAGATATGTGGTTCAATAAACACTTTTTTAGAAAATCAATGAATTATCGTGTATATTAATCGTGATTTCAATATCAGTCAAAATAATCGTGATTATAATTTTTTCCATAATCGTCCAGCCCTAATGTGAGCTTTGGTGGTCATGAAGGGATGGACATGGTCAGGAACAGTCAGGTAGGCGGTCGTGGTTTAATGATGCTCAGTTGGTACCAAGGGACACAAAAGTGAGCCAAGAAAATCTCCCCACACCATTAAACCACCAGCAGTCTGAACCATTGATACAAGGCAGGATGGATCCATGATTTCATGTTTCCAGCAAATTCTGAGCCTAGCATCTGAATGTGGAGCTGAACTCATCAGACCAGCAGCATTTTTCCATCTTCTATCAGCCAGTTTTGGTGAGTCAGTGTGAACAGCATCCTCATCTGTGTTACCTGGTTCACTGTAATCAGATTCAAAGAAGATCTGGGGTTGTGGGTGGGAGGGATGGGAGGCTAAGGTTATCTTTTAAATTTGTCACTGGTGTGTATGAAGAGAGACCCACCACAATAAGCACAAAATGATGTGACCAGGTTTAGTTATTATCTGGTTTCAGCCCTCTGAACCAGTGTAACAGGTTAAAAGCTGTGTCTGGTGGCAGGTTATTGCAGTTACTGTATGTGATGGGTATAAACATGCATTTAAATAGCTTAGGTCAGGGGTGCCCAAGTCCGGTCCTCGAGAGCGACTATCCTGCAATTCTTAGAGCATACCCTCTCCAACACACCTGAATCATGGCTGATTCCCTTCATGCATGTCATTCAGCTCTGCAGAGGCTGGTAGCGAGCTATTCATTTGCTTCAGGTGTGTTGGAGAAGGGACGCAACCAAAATGTGCAGGATACACTGCAAAAACTCAAATCTTACCAAGTACTTTTTCTCATTTCTCGTCAAAATGTCTTATCACACTTGAAATAAGACAAAATTACCTAAAGAGAAACATTTCAGTGAGATATACTGTAAGAACTTGTTTCAAGACAAATGCATCTTATTTCAAGAAATCTTACCATGAAAATTTTACTTGTTCAATAAGCAGAATTGTTTGCTTATTATAAGCAAAAAAAAATCTTGGCCATTCTTGAAATAAGTTTTTTTTTTTTTTTAAGACAGTTTTTTTTTCTTTTGCTTGTAATAAGCAAATAATTCTGCCAATGAAACAAGTAAAATTTTCATAGTAAGATTTCTTGAAATAGGTGAATTTGTCTTAAAACAAGTTCCTTTATCTCACTGAAATATTTCTCTTTCGGTGATTTTGTCTTATTTTGAGTGTGATTTCGACTAGAAATTAGAAAAATATACCTGGTAAGATTGAAATTTTTGCAGTGTAGTCACGGACTGGACTTGGGCACCCCTGGCTTAGGTTACTTATTTTTTTCATCTTTTTTATTTTAATACACGTTTTAAATTGTCTAATCTAGCTGCCGTTATTATCTCTGTAAACTTTTGCTGTTGTTGTTCTTTTATCTTTGAGTGTTTTATGATTTTTAGATCTTGCGAAGCACTTTGGGCACCTTTGGTTGTGTAGATGTGCTATATGGATAAACTTGAACTTGAGAACAGTTAGAGCAGGTGTGTGTTCATGCGGAAACCGCAGCCTATAACCCTGTTGTGCTTCATGTCATTGGTTGATAGATGTAAACCTGTAGTCATGTGTGTTTTCCTACATGACTTACAAGCACATGCAACTGTTTCCCAGCTCTTCAGTGCGTCATGTGTGCAGGCTGTAACCTGCCCGGCTGTTTGCTCTGTTGCAGTGGGAACGGAGAGGACTCGTTGGACCGGCTCCTGCCCCCCGCCGGGGCTCCACGCAGGAAAAGCACTACCTCGCTGAGTAAAACAGAGCCTCCTCTGCTCCGCACGGGCACACGCACCATCTACACCGCCGGCCGCCCTCCCTGGTATGACGAGCATGGGGCTCAGTCAAAGGAGGCCTTTGTCATCGGTAGGAAACTGGCTGGTGATGATTTTCTGTTTTATTTCTCTCTCCACCTTTATGCCAAGTCGCTTCTTTGAGCTGCAGAACCTTTTCTTTTGTCCCATTCTCTCTTCTTATGCCCATAAACACTTAAGCGCAATCACACATGCATACCACCAGACAGCATTAGATACACTCTGAAAAACACACATAAAGGGTCTTTGAAATGCTGTGTGGATCTGCAGGGTTGTGTGGGGGCAGCGCCTCAGGGAAGACCACTGTAGCCAATAAGATCATTGAGGTTCTGGATGTGCCGTGGGTTGTGCTGTTGTCTATGGATTCTTTCTACAAGGTGAGAGGGTCGTGCATATTAGTCTTTTTTTTGTTTGTTTCTTTTTGCATTTCTGATTTGGTT
The DNA here is from genome assembly GCA_023101725.1 of Atherinomorus stipes. Taxonomy (NCBI): domain Eukaryota; kingdom Metazoa; phylum Chordata; class Actinopteri; order Atheriniformes; family Atherinidae; genus Atherinomorus; species Atherinomorus stipes. The sequence goes on along the minus strand of JALJCO010001880.1, from coordinate 92,691 downwards.
TTTACCCATTATCTACAGGTTTCTTGCTAAAAGAAATGATCCTTGTGAGGAAATCTGTTGTAAACAGCATTTTTCAGCACATTGCTATAACCACAATGCTGTCTCTGTTTGGACTTAATGAGATGCCGCGGTGATGCTTTAAATCACAGCTTTTTTCCCACACCACCAAAATAGAGCCAAACAAACCACCTTACAATCAATCACACCTTTTCTTTCCAGAGATATCCTGAAGCGTAATGCTGGTGTGACAGTTATCAAGGCCACCAGCTGAGAAATTTACCATCTTTTAGAGTGGATTTAAAAGTTCTCCATACAAACTCTGCAGTGTTGTGTAACGAACTGAAAAAAAACTTGACTCTTAAGAGCTGCTGCTGGTATTGATCTAACACACCATGCTGTGTCTTTCAGGTTTTATCCCCAGAGGAGCAGATTCTGGCAGCAAAGAACGACTACAACTTTGACCATCCCGGGGCGTTTGACTTTGAGCTGCTGGTTGCCACCCTGCGGAAGCTGAAGCAGGGCAAGAGTGTGAAGATCCCAGTGTACGACTTCACCACACACGGGAGACAGAAAGATTGGGTGCGTCGGGGTTTTATCATTTACAAGAAGCCTAGTTTCTTCAGAAAACTAAATAAAAAATGCATCTTGTAGTTTTGGGAATAGACCCGCTGTAATGAGGCAGTTGCACTCTGAGGGCAAAATGTTCAAAGCTGAAACTAAATTAAACATAAATAAAATGTTATTTGTCTTTAAACATGTTTCTCAGAGACACGCCGCAGCTTTAATCTTCTAAAAGCTGAAATAACTGCATGAAGGAGCTTTCTTCTTGTGAGACTTTCCCCTCATCCTTTTGCAGAAAAATGTGTACGGTGCCAGTGTGATCATTTTTGAAGGAATCATGTCTTTTGCAGACAAAGAGCTTCTTCAGGTAAGGGTGCCAAAAATTGTTGAGTGACGCGGTTTGTGCTGCTGCTTTGCTGAAGTGAGCTTGATTGAACTGTTGGCTCTCTCACACCTGCAGCTCCTGGATATGAAAATCTTTGTGGACACAGACTCGGACATCCGGCTCGTCCGGCGGCTCCGTAGGGACATCACGGAGCGCGGACGGGACATCGAAGGCGTCATCAAGCAGTACAACAAGTTTGTGAAGCCTGCCTTTGAGCAGTACATCGAGCCGACCATGAGGCTGGCTGATATTGTCGTACCGAGAGGTAATTAGGGCTACCCTCACACCACGGGAAACAACTTAAACTGAAATGTTTTCACATACTCTGTCATGCTGCAGAATATAGCAACTGTTTCTCCCTCTAAGGTGGTGGGAATATGGTGGCCATTGATCTGATTGTCCAACATGTCCACAGCCAACTGGAGGAGGTGAGAGTCGGTGTACATTTGAAGCTGGCGCCACCGTGTGTTCAAAAGTTGCACTGACTGACACTTTTTCCCTCCCAACCATGAACACACGCTGTGGTTTATTTTGAGTTTGTCCCACACATAGTTCCCCTTACAAGATGCTATTAGCCTTATCCTTTAGAACTCTTTGTCTTATTCTTATCTTGATTTTCTTTATCATTTCATTGCCTTTCTCTCCTCTTTATGCAGCGTGAGCTCAGTGTCAGGTACGCTGATACATATTTTGGCTCCTCTGGCTTTAGTCTGCACATCTTTAATGCAGATTTCACATCTCCGCTTTGTACACACTGACCTTCACATTCTCGTCTCATCTGTCTTTCTGCATTATGTGGCTCTCTGAGATTCTGTCTCTAAGTCAGGCTGATTTATTCATCCCTCGCAGCGATAGGAGAAAGAGACAGTTAAATCTTTTCATCTGAACATCCTCTCCTTCTCCTCAGGGCACTCCTGGCCTCTGCCCAGCAGACGCAGCCGCTGCCCCAGACTCTGAGTGTGCTGGAGAGCACGCCGCAGGTCAGAGGCCTGCACACCATCATCAGGTACCAACACGTGCTCACGCCCAGCTTGAATGCCTTTCAGCAGTGTTTAACAACCCTGAAAAAATTCTTTTTGCTCTTCTGCAGGAACAAAGAAACCAGCCGGGATGAGTTCATCTTCTACTCCAAGAGATTAATGCGCCTCCTCATAGAGCATGCACTAACATTTCTCCCATCTCAGGTGAGCCAAATTACCTTTACCTTATTAACTTTACACTTTTTTTTACTTCATTATCCCTTTAATATTTCATCATGCGACATTGTTATATTCTAGTTAGGGATGCACAATATTATCGGCCCCCTATCAGTATCGGTCTATACCGGCCTTAAAACTGAGTATCGGACATCGGCCACCCCACCGATATTTAACCAATCAGCCCGCTGTTGCTAAAGTCTAAAGAATCCAAAAACTTCTTCCTCTTCTTCTTCAAAAACTTCTTTTTTTCAGACTTTAAAACTTCTTAAGACTAGAGGTGGAAAAAATATTGATACACAGAAATATTGCGACATTTTCATATGCTGACATCATGTTGGCATTTAAAAAGCGGTATCGATCTATTTTACTAACGAAATCTCGCAATATTTAAGCATTCTGTGATGAAATCTCATGAGATTTTGTAAGTAAAATAGATCGATAAAGCATTTTTAAATATCGATTTGATATCAGCATATGAAAATATTGCAATATTTCAGTGTATCGATATTTTTTCCCATCCCTATTTTTCAAAGTGTTGGAAACGGATAACAAAACTGCTATTTGAAATGAGTGCTTATTCTTTCTAGCTGTCATATTGGTATTGATATCGGTAATCGGCCACATGAGTTTTAAAATATCGGCATATCGGATATCGGCCAAAATTCCAATATCGTGCATCCCTAATTCTAGTATTACATTATAAAGAAAAAGCTCAAAACATGTTGGAAAAGTAGACAAAGGGAGGCATGTTAAGCAAGTTAGGAAAAACATTAATGGTCGGAGAAAGTTGCAAAACCACTTTTAAAGAGTTTGGACTCCACCACTTCAATGTCAGACAAATTGTGTACAAACAGTGGAAATTTACGACCATTCTCATCATGAGAGACCCAGCAATCCAAGAACAGCATGTGCAGTCATCCTTGGTAAGGTGGGTAAATGGTTTATATGTCCATGTGTGCAAACTGATCTTTTCATGCACCCTTTCGGGTCGGCTGCGCTGAAGCTTCCCAATCATGGGAATGTAACGGCTGATCCTTGCAAACTGGTGCAAATCATGATGCCACCCAGGCTTTACAGAGAAGTGGATGTCCTCTAACAATAGTTTACATCACAGCTGTGTTTCTCAACTCCAGTCCTCCAGTTCCACTGCCCTGCTTGTTTCAGATGTTTCCATATTTTACCACACCTGGCTGCAATTAATGGCTCATCAATAGGCTTGCAAAGAACTTGATGAGGAGTAGGGATGTAAAATATTAAAAAGCTGCAGTATTAGTATTTTTACTTCCGATATTTCAGGAGATCTCATTGTCCGTTACGAAGTCTTGCAAGCTCTCGTTCCATTAGCATAGAAAGCCAGCATATAGAAAAGTCCCTGTTATCCTGGAAGAATAAATTTTTCAAGCAACAAACCCCATTTTCCAGGTAAAATGAGAAATTTGGGATTGCTACATATTTCATTGTATACATTTCCCCCCTTTGTGTTCGTTTTGAAAGTGACAATTGCATTTGCAATTAAAAAAGCATATAAATGAAGAAATCTGTGGCAATCATTACAAAATGTGAAGTAGATTTTGAAGGGTTTTTTCTCATCTCACACACCTCTATATCCGTTTTCCTCAGATTTTCCTGGTTATCCACTTCCTTTATCCAACAACAGCCCATCGCAATAAATTTCCTGTGCCATGCACCAATGACGGACATAATGGTGGATGTCTTCCATTCTTTATCTTGTAGTTTGAGTCTGCGTATCTGATTTTGTTTCAACAAACCATGATACATAGTGTGTGCTTTTGAGAGGTGTTTCAATTTTGAGGGTTTTATTAATAGAACCTCTGTTATTAACAGGGTATGTGAAACGCAATTAAAAACTTTAGAAACCGCTGAGTACATAGAACAAGTCTGATAAACACATCTCATCAGTTGCTTTTTAATAGAGGAATATCTAAAAAGTTGAACATTCAAGCACTCCTGCATGATGAAACATTGAGGAAACCACAGAAGTTTATACCCAGACTCGGCAGTTTTGCTTTACTGAGTTACCTATGTTATTTAACTGTTAATTGATTTTTTTTTTTTAAAACGAAAATCAGTTCTTCTGATCCATTCTAGCAAACATGAGTGAGAAAAGCTAAAAGTGTGTATTTGATTCATATTTACTGTAGCAAGTATGGTCATATTTGGCTTGAATATGAACATTTGCTAGAAATGTGAACCAGCAGTTGTTGGATAAACACTTAAACACAGACATCTTCACTTCACTCCACCAGATCATTAATTATACAAGCCTGCGCCTGCTGTATGTTATAAAGGGCAGAGTTTGAAATGATGAACATCAACTATGTTTCCACATTTAATCAGTCATTTCTTGTACTACAAAAATGTAAATAATTTTTGTGGATGAACTGAAGCAAACTGCTCTTTGTTTTATTGAAGCTGAACATTGTTGTACTACAGCAGCATACATATGTATTTACTGTATATTATTTGTACAATATATACTCCTGAAAAGACAAATGAAGTACATTTACTAGACAAAGTTCTATTTATTTTTACAAAAAAAAATCTGCTTTGACGAGCAACCTAAGAGTGAGTTTTCTGTGTCTGCACCATGATGATGCTGGATGTTTGTGTCATGTCTCCAAGCAAAACTGACTCCTCTCCTGTATCCTCTTCCAGCCGTGCATGGTTCAGACTCCACAGGGCTATGAGTACGAGGGCCGCAGTTACAACGGAAGAGGGGTGAGCAATGTTTTATTAACCTCCTGCTGGGTGTGTCCTCGGGGGTTCTTCATTACGCTTACACTTCTTCCTTGTCTTCACAGATCACTGGTGTGTCGATCCTCCGGGCAGGAGAGACCATGGAGCCCGCCCTGAGGGCCGTGTGCAAGGACGTCCGCATCGGCAAGATCCTCATCCAGACCAACCTGGACTCAGGCGAACCAGAGGTGGCAAAAATGACTCACTTAGTCCCAAAATGTCTTTACTCTTCAACGCAGCGTTTGAAAATTACATCCAACAAAGGATAAATGTTTCTTTTTCTTCCACATGATGCTTGTCTCCCTGGTAACTACCTGTCCTGTTCCTGTAACCATGGTAACTGGTCTTCTTCTCTCTGGCCTCACCAGCTGCATTACCTGCGTCTGCCTAAAGACATCAGTGAAGATCATGTCATCCTAATGGACAGCACAGTCTCCACCGGCGCGGCTGCCATGATGGCAGTGCGAGTCCTGTTGGTGGGTGCAGCCAGTGTTAGGACCCCCCTCCTGTTGGTCCATCATCCTGTTTATTTTTCAACAGTGTGGCTGTGGGGTAGAAGAAAAAAAGAAAAAAAAATTTTCACAAACTAATTGGGCTCCTGGTTAAAAAATCAGGAAGTATCTGATGTTGGTTGCTGTGATGTGTGTGGCTGAGCAGGACCACGAGGTGCAGGAGGATAAGATCATGCTGGTGTCGCTGCTGATGGCAGAACTCGGGGTGCACTCTGTGGCCTACGCCTTTCCAAAGGTCAAAATCATCACCACCGCTGTGGACAAGAACCTGGACGATTTCTTACATGTAATTCCTGGTATAGGTAAGCAATCCTGCTTCTACTCTCTGTTTTCTGTCAGTCTGAGGAAACTTGTAATTTGAAGAGTAAATTATGAAGCTGACTAAAAAGAAAAAGTAAAAAACCAACAGAACATCGTGTAATTTCCAGCTTAGCTTTGGCCGAGTGATTTGGCATTCTGCAGAAAATGAATGCAACAGATAAAAGATAATAAGCGTTTTGTTTCAGGTTGACGGATTTCATTTCATGTCCGAGCAAATTCTAATTTTATGGTTGTGTCACTTTAGATTTGAAGCAACGGCTGCATGCTGTCACCACCGTAACTACTATATATCCACACCAGACAGACCAATCTGTTCTCTGTAGTCTAATTACACAGAATTACACAGTGACAGCATTTTCTGTAGGGAATGCATGTGATGGTAGTGATATACAGTTTGGATTGATTCAAGACAAGCTGCAGGCAGGAGTTCTTGCGGTTTGAGGTTATTACTTAAATCTCATTCTAACTTTCTGTAACATTTCTTCTGCTCTTCTAGCTCAGTTGAAAATGAATGTTTGTAAAAACAATGAAAGGCAGCTTGTTGGTGCAGTAGTTTGCCCTCACAGTCAGAGGCTAAACTTCAGTTTGGCATTTCCGTGTGGAGTTTTCTTGTTCTTTCTGAGTCTGTTTATTTTTTCTGGATGCTCCAATTTTCTCCCTCAAACCAGGGAACCACTTGAAGTAAATGCTGATTGTAAACTGAACCAAAGGGGATGAATGTTGTCTGTTCCTCTAAGGAAACTGTGATTATTATCACTAGTGTGTGATTGTCTGGGTTAATTTGGTCATCAGTGGTTAAAGTTGCCTGCAGCTGGTTGTGGCCTTTATATCTGAGCAGTGAAGCCAGTGCTGAATCATTACAAGCCTGCAGTCTTTGTGATAATCAGCAACTCCTTGGAAGGAGAATAAATGCTTTATTTCCAATTGTACAGAGGTCTGACAGAGTTACCACTTTATTATGTCATTCTCTAATTTCAAATTCCTTTTAGATATAGCATGATTAGCTTGTAAGCTATGATCTTGGAGAACATGAACAATAAGCTAAGAATGCAGAGCGGAGCTGCCTCATGATGGGGCTGCATTTCTCCGTCAGACTCAACTTATTTAAAATTCCAGCTGAAAACAACAAAAAGAAAAGCCATTAAACAAAACTTGGGACTTTAAAGTAATAATTGATGGCATAATGGTAAGATCGATCTTTTAAAAACAAAGTGTAAAGTTGCAGAGCACAAATGTAACAGAGTTCCCTCAAGCCAACTAAGGGCTACTTCTGCAACTGCTGTAACGTGGTATTTGGCAAGTTCACATCTACGTATTTTAGCATGTTAGCAGAGCCAAATTTAAAGAAACCGCAGTCAACCTGACTTTAAAATTCAACATGGCTGCCATACACTTAAAAAGGAAGTGATCGTGGCTCTAATAAACTCTTCAGTTCTATCAGTTTGTATCTCATTTAATCAGTCACACTCGTAATTCTGTCCAACCTGAACCAGTTGACTTGTTGCTATGGTGTTAATACACACTGCGTTGCATTAGTTAACATTGCTAACAGTAGCTAGCCTGGTCAGGTAGCACAATAATGAGCAAATCCTAAAAAACACATATAAATCAAGGAGAAAAATAATATCCAGCTCTGCCTATGAGTTTCTTCTAGTCAACAAGACAGATTTTCCACAGAGCTGCAGTGTGTTTGTAGTAACAGTACACACAGATGAAGCACTGCCAGGACACATCGTAATACAAATACAATTTTAGAAGATAGATTTTGAAAAGAATCTAGTTGAGATAATGAAAAATCATTTCACTTTAGTCCAGCTCTTAATTCCTTTGCAAATGAGAAGTTGTTAATATTTCTGTGACATCACTGAGTCAGCTCTTGTGTGTTTTCAGGGGACTTTGGGGACCGTTACTTTGGGACGGACGGTTCAGACAGCTGGAGCGATGACGAGGACCAGGAGCAGCTGTCATACTGACGCAAACAGCTGTGAGCCTCTGTGAAAGACAAAACACAACTACTTGAAAACTCTGGTCACCGTGCATCCTCCTCTTCAGGCGCAGACCAGCAAAAATGTCATGATATTCACTTTTGTGTTCGACAGAGGAAATTTTGTCCTCTTAAAGGAGCCGATGAGTCTCAGAGTAGTTTTGTGCACGAGGGACGTTTTATCCTGGTGCAACTCATTGTTGATATTTTCATACAGAGGGGGTCATAGATGTGAAACAGTGCCATTACCATTCAGGTGCAATATTGCAATTAAAATGGTGTATTAGATAATTCAGCGGAGCTCATGGTTGCACTAGATGTTTGGGGTTACACTGTGAACACTAAGTGTCTTGAAGAGTAATCTGAAACTCAACAGTGAAAGCAGGGAGTCACTATGTCATCATCTTCAACATGTTTCAGCATGTTAGCTGGAGATAAATGACACAGCAGAGGCTGATGGAAATGTCTTTTTATGAATAATAAATCCAACACATGTGGATGGAGGGAGTAGAAAAGTTCTCAAATTCATCCTCATCCGTGTTCACATTAAATTCATTCAATAGCTGCTAAGTCTCTGCCGAAGGCTGAACACCGTCTCACAGTGTTGAAGAAAGTGCAGAGCTGGATCACTAACATTTACACCCCTCCACTAAGTTTCAGGAAATTCAGTTTGGTAGTTTTTCTTTAATCTTGCTGACAGAAAACATATGTCTACCTCACATTTCACTTTGATAGAGGAACAAAGATTTCATCCTCTGGAGGGTAAAAGAATCAAAATGAAGAGGACGTTGTTATTCAGGATGTTAAAAAGTTGCAGAATTAAATGTGAGCCAAGCAAGTGGCTAAAAGTTTTAGTGGAGCACAATTTTTCCTTTTTTTAGGCTTATATGTGAATGCAAGATGAAATGTGTGTTTTCAAATTAAAACTTTACAGAGACAAGTCCCTTTGTCATTTTCAGCTTTATGTTGAAGATAAATTCCACCTTTCATCATTTGAGGATCATTGTTTTTTTCTTTTTTCTTTTTTTTTAAATTACAGAACATAATATAGTTTAGCTAAACTAAACCACAGTTCCAAGAAACTAGTTTGATGAAAAATTAAATGTTTTTTATACTTCTTAAGTCATTAAAGCCAGATTGGCCTTTATGTTGGATAAAAAAATTCCAGACATAATTACCTACTATATAAGACATAAAAAAAAAAAAAACGGGATAATTGTAGACCCCAGTGTTTACAAAAGAGGTGTAATGTAGTGTAAACATTCATTTTTAGAAATGAATTTTTATTAGAATTTTTAATTTTTTTTTATGTAGTGGATGCCATCTGTGTGCACTTCATTGCACTTTACTTTAAGCATAACAACATACAGTCGTCCTCAAAATTATTCATACCCTCCAATAAAAGAAGGAAAAAAATCAGTGGAATAAGCTGAAATTGACAAAAGTAACAATAAATAAAAATTCTATGAAAATCATGACATATTGAAAACAAACAGACAAAAATAAAACAAGCATAATGGGGCTCCAAAGCTAAAAAAAAAATTTTGAGCAACACTTTGAGTCGTTGAGTGTTTTCTCTAACATTAAAAAAGACTTCTACAGCTGTTGACAGATATTTTGGTCCACTGTTCATGGTAAAGGTGCCCTAATGTGTCTGGGACAGTTTTTATTATTATTATTATTATTATTATTTCCAACCACAAAAGCAATATCTTATTTCACCAAATTATAATTTTGTAATTTTTTTTTTTTTTTTTCTTATTTAAATTAATATTGTGAATTTAGCCTTTTCTTTAATTGGAGGGAATGAATAATTTTGAGGACGACTGTAAACCTCACTATTGTGGGGCAAACCTTTGTTTATTTTGGGTGTGTCTATTTGTTTTGTTTGGGGGTTTTTTTTTGTTTGTTTGGTTTTTTTCTGAAAATTTGGCCAAAGCTTAACAAGTTGAAGTACATTTTAAAATAATTAATTACTCTAATGTTTTAAATGTGAAAACTTGCTTCTTTTGACATGCCAAAGGAGGTCCTCTGTGGCTCTGATATCCTGCAGTGAACCTTGTTCACCAATCCAATCGATTAAATAAGACAAAAATCAGCAGATTAATCTCAGAAATAATCATTTAATGCTGCGCCATGATTTGTCTCGCATTAAAGAAACCTTTTTAACTAATGTTGCTGCTGTGGTTCCAGAAATGACTCTGCAACACAGGTGAAAGATTAATAGACCAACAAGCCTAACTTACATCATTATAATAATTATTACTTGTAAACTTTTAAATTCTGGTTGTCATATCAGGCAAAGAGAAATTTATTGTTTTTTTTTAAAAAGAACTAAAAACTGACAGAATATGGTTAGAAACGGCCGTTTTGAAGAGTCCTTGCTGGTTTTGTAGAGCTTTGCATTCATATGTGATGTCATAAGTTAATTCTTTTTTTTTATTATTAAAATTATTCAAATCCAGCACTACTTCCTACAGCAAAATGCCAAACTTGTAACTATTCCCTGTTTCAGAGTTTGAAGAAAGATCATTTTCAGCCAGGTTGAATCTTCACTTCCTAACAGCTGCTACAGCAACGTTGCTGAAACTTGTCTGGACTGACTCGAGGTCGCAGACGGTCACACGCTCGCGACTGAATATTTTAGATGATCCTCAGACTGTCAGGGTTCATGCCCGGGCTGCAGTGCTCCCCCTCTGTGATGCGCTTTAAGTCCTGAAGGGGTCAGTAAAGCTTCCACAAAGCATCTCAGTGTGTGATTTACAGCGTGTCCCTTTATGTTCTTTACATGCAGAATGCACACCGACTCACCTGAATCACATCAGATTAACAACGCTGACATTTAATGACATGAGAAGCTGTTGCATCTCCTCCTCTGGTGTTCGTTTCTGTGTCGATGCTCAGTGATTTAAAAACTTGGGAGAGGAATTATATTAATGTCTCATCAGGGTTGCAGAATGAGCAGTAAAAATCTCAAGCCTCCAGTTTTGTCCTCCCTGTTGTGTTCACACCTTTGGATCCCCGCTGTGAGAGCCACATCGGGGATGACACGACTCCCCATAATCTGCCAGTTTACAACCTCGTGCTCGGTGTGATCTCTCCTCTCTGTCTCTGATCCCGTGTCTTTTTCCTTGTCATGCACATTCAGTGGATCTCACAGCCCCATTCATGTATTTATTCAACCATTCATGCTGCTCACAGCGAGATTAGCACATCACATGAGCTGTGAATGTTGTGTCATCTTCACACCTACAGTATCTGCTGCTCCTACACGTTTGTTTTGGGCTGTTTTCCTGTGATAGCTCCTCGCCGAGCGGGTGACACTGTGATCACGGATGTCACACGGCGCACGCTGTATTCTCCAAGACAGCAGAAGACTCGCTCGCCCATGTGACTACTGCCTCAAGGTTAACCTGTTACCATGGAGACAGGCCCGCCAATGAAAATTCAGCAGATGGTTGCGATGTTGACTGCAAGCTTTTTGTTTTAAGGGGTGACCTATTTTTTTTTCTTTTTTCCCCTCCGCTCCCCCCTCCCCTTTCCTCCCTCCACAGCTACTCAGACGCAGACCCCACTACTCTGGCACATGTGCACGTGCACATTCACACAGATGGAAAAAAAAATCATGGGAAGGCTACTCACAAACACACTTGAGCTCCATGTGAAATCGGGGTTGTAAGGTTGAGCACAAAAGAAGCAGAGGACAAAAGAAACAAGCAGCCTTTGTAATAAAATCATGAAAATATCACATTTTTAAAAACAATTTACTCACCTCGTCCCCTAGAAGTAGAATTAAGGTATGCGAAGGGTTTTCTCTCCTCTTCTTGGACTAAAAATGTGACTCTCAGGCAGCTTTTTAGATCAAAAGAAAAGCTGTTACTCAGAGGGGGAAAAAAAGCTTCAGCAAATTCTGCTTTCTGTCCCCTTTAATAAGCGAGACTATGAGATAAAACATCTTTCTTTTAAAGTGCCACTTTATTACAAAAGTATAAACTTGACTGACATTTCATGAATAGTAATCTTGATATAAAACATTACAATCTTTTGCACTTTAGCACTTAATTACACGCTTTTTTGAGTACAAGACCCTGTTGTCTGAATAGCAAACACACAACATTAGCTGCCACATTTAACTTAGCAGGGCTTTCCAAGAACACACCGTAGCTTCATGGCTTCGAAAAAACAACAAACAGAATACACTGAAATTTACATTGCAGCTGTTTTGCAGTTTGTGTCACAATAGAAGTCATTCCAAAACACAATTGAACATAATAGAAAAAGATAGATTTCTTGACACTGATGATATATTTATTATTCTTTCTCTTTTGTCATGTACATACACATTGCATCAACATACAGTATAATCACATTGTTTGTTGGGGATATTTGGTCGAGTGAAGTCGTCATTATTGTCCGGGTATTTGGATGTAATTTGTATGCGTTATCCTCTGGGCGATGCTCTGCAACCACTTGCTTCACATTTTTGTCATTTCTGCGATATTTTCAACACTGATAACAGAGAGCGTTCGTCGATGGAGTGATGATGAGACATGACGTTTGCTAACACACATCAGTTCTACTGTAAGCCTTCCACGCTGTACTATGATGAAACCCGAGCAGATTTGCATGACCACAAGGCAGGGGGGGGGGGGCTATGTAGATGAACAATCCACAGACATGAGTGAGGATTGAGCGGACGAGGTGCTGGGAGGGGTGGGGGGTTGAGTGGACTGTCTCCACCTTTAGGACTCGAGCAGTTCTCTCTTTGTTTCATCTGTACTGTGCGTGTTGCATTCGCAGGAGAGAAAGTGAGTCCCACCGAGCCAAAGACATCCTTAATCTAACTGGCTTTGAGCTCTACAGAGAAATAAAGCAACACACTGAAATAAATAAACAAATTAACAAATAAAATAAACAACCAACGACGATAGAAAATAAAAACATTCATATAGAGGTACCACATGACAGTGCTTGATTTTTTTTTTGTCCTTTTTTTGTCCTTTTTTGTTTGTTTTTTTCCTTTTTTCTAGGCATGCAACTTGTAGCAGGCAAAGTGCAGAAACAGGATCAACAAAGTAAACACTTCATTTACAGACGGCAGTGGAGACAGTGTTCAGTCCATGTCGGGTGAAAGCAAACATGATGGAGGGAAGAATCTGATCGGCTTTGTCGTGTGAAAATGGTCAAAATCAGTCGAAGCTTTTAGGAGGAATGCAAAATGTGCAATTATTATTTTTTTTTGTTATAATATCTCATAATTGTTTCTCTTGGTCCCTGAGCTTTCAAGTATCTTGATTAATAATTAATTCCTTTGTTTCTTTTAAAATTCCATCCTGAATCTTGTCAAACACAGGGAAGGCCTGTTCACAACAGACTTAAGTGCTACCAAAATATTTCACACAATGCTGTGCCTTTACCTTAATTAGAAGTCCTGCATGGACCGGATATATGACTATTTTTACCCGCTAGAATCGAGGAAGAATTTAGGCTTTAAACTTTGTTGTGCTTTGCACATATGTATAAGTGAAACAGAAGTGCTACTGTTACCTACAGATTGCTCTGCAATGGTCTTGTGCTCATTTATTATCACTACCTTTGGATTTCTTATAAGGTTTATAGATCGGACTTTGTATTCAGCCCAGGTCATAACAGAACATTACTACCCCAAGGCCTCTGGAGCCTGTGAAAGGCCTGATGTTATGACTTGAATGTAAACAGTATGTGTGGGTGAGCATGAAAGGGGCCCAGCCGTCACTCCATGTGGTGTAAGCTCAGCTCCTTATGTTGGAAGGAAAGGGTTGGGGGGGGGTTTCACAGTGCAGCCGCCACCTCAAAGCCCCGTAACGTACATCTCCATACCATCGTTGAAAGTGAAGATGGTGGTGGTGCTGGAGGTGGTGGAGCCCTGCTTCAGGTCGCCGATGCTCTCGTACAGGTTCTCCCCCGGCAGCAGCAGGGCTTTGGCAGGCAGATGTTGTAACTTGGGGGTCTGCTGCGTCGGTGGCGGCGGAGGGGGATGCTGCTGCTGCAAGGGCTGCTGGGCTTTCTTCCTCCTCGGTCGCAAGGTGGCACATGTGTTGGGGGGCCGCTCCCGCTTCCACGCGCCGCTACCATCCACGTTCTCATAGGCCGGATCGCACTCCTCTGTCCCGATGGACTCGTAGCAGTGGTCGTCGAGGGGTCCTCCGACTGCTTTGCCCTCCTGAGGGGCCCACGTCTGGGGTTTGACCACTACACTAAACCCCCCGTCCCGGTCACCTCGACCTAAGGTCCGGAAGCCAAGGTTGGCTGGGGGAGACCCCGGCACCGCTCTCTTCTTCTTTCCAGGTTTGCACACTTTTGAGTACATCTCAGCCACCTGCAGTAACAGCAAACGTTCTGCTGTTGAAGGAGACTTTAAAGGAACAGTGCAACATTTTGACTCACATTCTTACTTCTAGCTTGGAGTCAAATGGCAGGAAGGGGATGCAGTTCATCCAACTTTACAGCCAAGACAATCATTCTACCAGCACCTTTGAATAAATATCTTCTGACAAATGTTTCAGATGTGGCTCTCTTGAAACCAGAGCAAAAAAGAAAAAAAAAAAAAAAAAAAGGCAATTTCAGTAAAGTCAAACTAGATAAAATGATTAATGGAACACTGTGATCTGCACTTGAATAAAGCTATGGCTCTAGTTCAGGGCCTGTCATAGCATGCAAGAAAAAAGTTATAAAGGCAGCCATTTTTCAGAATGAAAAACCCACCTTTAAATATTTGTATTACTGTGAATAGGAAAGTGAATAAAAGATGAACTGATCTCCATAAAGTGGAAAGTTAAAGATAAAACACTTTCAGCATTTAAAGTTATTGCATATAATTGCTATTTTATAAAATTAGAGCTCTCAGATAAATTTTCCAAAGTCACACACTTAAAGGGGAAGTTCAGTTTTTTGCAATCTGGACCTGTTTTCTAGCATGAAATATGTTCATTTACTCACCCAGACAGTTTTGGTGCAACTTGAATTCCTTCGGGAGATATTTAGATCCACTTGAGATCAGCGTATGTCCAATATAATGGAAGTGATGGGGCAACTTCGCACAGCCTCTAAATAAGGCATTATCTGCCACAAACTCCTTCATTTCACCAATGTTTTGTTGCGAAACATTAGTCGGACCCCCGCTGTGAGCTCATACCAGCTTTTTTGTGGTAGAAAACAAACTGTGACAGACCAAACACTCTTCACCAGATTGAAAAAAATGAACTTCCCCTTTAAATGGTTCTGTATGAGCTGGTGTTTTAACAACCATTGTAAAGCAAGGCCAGCTGATGCAACTTTCTAAGCTTTACAAATCCACCCACTCTTCAAACCATCTTCATTTCCTCAGTGCTGCTGTTTGGCTTTATGAAAATTAAAATCATTAATTCCCACAAAGCATCAGAAGGCTAAAATGTTCAGGTTGCTGTTTTCCTCTGCTCATTATGTAATAAAGCAATGGAAGTTAACCGGAACAGTGGAGATAACTGATTGTAGGATTGCTAAGACGGCAAATCAATGCAGCTGTGTGGCTGCAAAAGCTCATCAGGCAGCTTTACGAGATTCTGGAGTGATGAGCATCTCCAGCATATTATAAGAGTCGGCAGAAGAAAACTGAAAGAGGAAAAAATGCTCATGTTGAGCTGTAGGTGTGAACAAAGCATCTGAACAGCTTGGTGCATGTTCAGTCCACTCGTAAAGTTAAAACATAACCACAGTCAGTAAATGGTTTATAGGGAAAAAAAAGCAAAAATTCATGAAAGGAATCATTTTTAAAGATGGAGTTGCAAGCAGTGCTGATTTAAATTACTGTAGATTCATTAGAGGTGTTAAAAACAGGCTTTATCTTTGACCTTTCATCCATCTTTCACTTGCTAAGCTATTTATAGGAACAGAAGTTTTGACTCAGGGTGAACAAACTATACTACCTCATTGGATTTGAAGTGACTGCATCAATTTGAAAATGTTGAATCTTTACTAAAGAGTTAGTTAAAACAGTTTGATGAGCATGCTGAGGACTCCTCACTCACCGCAGCAGCAGACGGTTGCATATTCTCCACTGTGTGAGCACCCAGAGGGCCCAGAGCTTTATTTTGGAGCATGAGCATGTCATCATCCTCTGGAGGCTTCCAGATATACTGCTCTCCGTTGCCCATGAACATCACTTCCTATCAACAGAGCAACAAATAACATTTGGGACAGAGTCGGTCACGTGTTGTGCATGCTGCTATGCTGAGCGAAAAGGGCATCTGTGGATATAAAACTGCATTTTTAACAGACATAACAAGGCTCATACAGGACAAATGAGCCACTTTCAAGCAGAGCTGTTATGTTTGATGGATTTTATCCCGTGTTGAATAGATTTTCTCTGAAAGGTGGAGCCAGTGAGGAAGCAGGTGCTTTCATTGTAGATGACTCAATTTCAATACGTTGCATCATCCACATGAAAATCGGCGGCGAGCAGACCTATGAGCAAACTGCTTACACGTGTAAGCCTGTGAACTATGCGTGTTACTGAACTCAGGTCACAGCAGACAGCGTGACCTCGCTGACCTCACGCGGGGGCAGCAAATGGTTTCCCACTGTCACCTGGAGGGGAGCAGAGAGCCTCGCATCGACGGTAAAAGCAGCCTGCCTGCCTACACTCCTGCTGCTGCGAACATATGGAGGAGGTGACACTGCTGAGAGCAGAAATACCCCACAATCACCAACAACTCCACGACAAATAAAATCGCTCGCTGCCCTGGACTTCAAAGAGATTTCTGCAGAAGTGCCAGCATATCAGAACACCGTGCACGAGGCAGCCGAGTGCAGACGAAACTGCAACACTGGCACAAAAACAGCCGCACAGGTCCTCTGCAGCGATCTAGAGATAATCTAACAGAAATCTTCGCCAGATCCTGATCACTGCACCTCCACCGCTACTGTGTAATAACGGAGCCGGCAGAGGACAAAACAATAAACTGTTCAGCACTAAAACATATATTAACCGAAACTGGAGGTCTTTCATAACTGTCACTCTCACTATTTGTCTGTTGGGACTAGTCTGCACAGAGCATCAACTCAGTCTTGCTCTGAGTGTAACTCACCTTCTGCTCTACTCAGACCTCCAGGGAACCACTAACAACCCAACGTAGCCGTTTAACTTCCACCCCAGTCATCACTTCCTTGATTTATTGAAAATGACGCATGCATATTGCATTCAGGAGGTTTACAAACTCTTTCAAGTTTTCCATTTTACTGCAACCCAGACCCGTCTCACCACTGTTTGAATTAATCTAACTGAAGTGTGTCAGGTTTGTGAAGTCCTGTCTATATCTGAGGAAGCGCAAGACGTTTGGAGATGCAAACATGAGAGCAGAACTTTGCTGGTCGGGTCTTTAAAGTGGCCAAACAGAAACCTGGTGGAGGTTTGGCATCCAAAAGACACAAGAAGCAAGATCCTCTCTGATTTGATGAGAGCCTTCGCAGTGATCATTATGTGCCATGTGAGGAGGAAATCAGGAATAAATAATGCCTCCATCAATGCCATCTCTGCTATTAGACATGGTGAAAGCAGCATCTTTCAGAGGGGATGTGATTCTGCTAGATGAGCTAAAAGATGTTCTCACAGAGAAGAAGATGGATGCAGAAAAAATGTAAAGCAATCCTAAATGAAAATCTTTTCCAGCGTGCTCAGTATCTCAGATTGGGGCAAAGGTTTACTTTTTCATTGCACACTTATCCGAAACACAACCAAGAAAACACCAAAGACGCCAAAAGAAAACTTTGTAAAAGCTTTAAAGGGAAAAAAGATGAAAGATGTGGCAAGTTTTGTAAGGGTAGATTAAATATTTTAGCAAATCACAGATCAGGTCTTAGAGCTTCGGAAAATGGGATATGTCATATATATTATACTTCTTTTTTTTTAAATGAATAGCTATGCATAACAATCAAAATCCTCTTTTTTTGGTTTGACATTGTGGAATATTTTGTTCAGCCTGAGCCCAGAAATATTTCAAACCCACTTTTGGATGAGTATGAGTTAGCGAAATGTCTCTTAAACATTTGCACCTTAGCTGTGGCATCAAGGTACAAACATCACAAGGTTTAGCTTATCAGGGATCAGGTGATACTTAATGCCTGCAGGAGCCTTGTGTTTTAGAGCAAATATGATACACATCTCTGCATTGAACGTCTGTTTTTAAAAAATGCATCTATTAATCTTTTTCCCATTAGTATCTGTAATGCTAGTCGTTGCAGGGCAGTAATGTGGAACACATGCATGAATACATTTCTAAAATAAGGCTTACACGTGTTACATCACATCACATTATTCCCTCTCCTCAGGACTTTTGCTACAGTAAGCGAAACGAGGAGCTAAACTTTATGTGGTAGAAACCTTATCATCTGCAGTTGCCTTGTACTATTCAATTCTGACACAAACATTTGATTTTCAGGGAAACAGATGCCATATTTGCAAACATTACAGTTTTAGAAATAGTTTTAGTCCCTTAATTGCCCTTCTAACCCTTCTAATATTGTCCTTTGGTTCTGGACAGATCTTAGTAGTTATTGGAGCAAGCATTACCGGACTGCAGGAAGCCTCAACAATAGTCTAAAAAAGGTCAATGTTTTGCTTAATTTTTTTTTTTTTTTTAAGGAAATGCCAATTTTATTTCTGCTAAATTAAATCTACAACAACTGAGCAGAAACTGAAGGGGTCTGACGACTGCAACAAAACTGTTTTCCTATCAGAATACAGTCTGCAAAACATTTATCAGAACCAACCTTTGGGAATGTCGGGACGTTAAAGGCCTCAACGTTTCTGCGGGGCAACTTTGTGCTGTGGGGGTGTGGCGGAGGAGGAGCTGGATGCGAAGGCGGGGCGTGTCGTGGAGGCGGTGCTGGCGGTTCCACCATATCTGTCCCACTGTCCCTCTTCTGAGGTGCCTTGTCGGCCTTCCTCAGCTTCCTGACGCAGGCGTACTCCGCCGTCTCCGGGGGGTGAGGGGGAGACATGACCTGGGCCTCGGGTTCAGGCAACCCTCCTTCCACATCCCCGTCTGGGTCTGGGGGCGCCGGGGTGTTGGCAGGGACAGCTGGAGGGGCTGGAGTGTCCGTCTGCCCGGCCCTGCCTACCATGGCGTAGAGGGCATCGTCAGTACGAGTGGCAGAGGAGCGTTGGCCCACTTCAGAGTAAGTGTGCTCGCCTTCCTCTCCAGTCCCAGAGGGGATCTGGGGAAGCTGCCTGCCTTGAGAACGAAGGTCAGAGTTAGACCAGCGGCTGGGCAGCAGAAGAAGGTCCGTAAAACAGAACTCACATACTTTGTCCTCTCCTCTTCCACAATTTGAGAATGTGAACAAATCTCTAAGTGGCCAGAAAGAAGAAAATGTGAAACTGGCAGCAAATGGGGAACTGACATAGATGTTTGAGATATGCATCCAAATTGGCTTCATGCGACTGCAGTGGAAGCAGGACAAGTATGAAGCAGGACATATGTTTATGTCTCTTCAGAAGCTCTCGGGCTACTGTCACAGTGCCCACAAAAGCAGTTCCCTGTTGACTGTCAGTGATGAAGCTCCAGGATTTGTCTTGGCACTCTGATTTATGTCTTTGAGAGAGAAATGCACGTTCATAAATCTGAAAATTCTGGTGAAATAAGGCTAAACTGTAAATGCGATGTGAATTCTGTTTTAGGGTAAATTTATCCTCCGATACGTCCTCAAATCTTATCCTAGAGGAGATTTACAGTAGAGTGAATTTATGGCCAGATCAGATACTGAAGAGCACAGAAAAAGTGTGCAGCATGGAGCGAAAATCTTCAACCTCCAGCTCTTATGCTTTCAAACAAAATCATGGATCCTGTGCTCGTGATGTCTATAGGAAAAGTTCTCGACCTCCCCAGCGCAGAAACTGTTTGGCCATGCAGTGTAAAAGATGACCGAGCTTTGTAGCTTCTGAAAAGACTTTGTGATACAGAGTTTTGTGGTTAGATTAGTAACAGATCATTAGCAGAACACAGGTCAGGATTTGTATGGGAAAGATGCACTCACTTTTGCCATTGCAGTTCATCTTGTTCATCTCAGTGTCTGATTTACTGATGGAGCGCAGCTTCGACTGCTTGAGTATACCCTGGCAACACACACACACACACACACACACACACAGGGCCAGTTAAGCAGTAATTAAGACTGAAGAGGTGTCCTCTGCATGATATTGTTCCCTGGTGAATCGAGTGGCTTCAGCTACCTCTGCTGC
Organism: Atherinomorus stipes; assembly: GCA_023101725.1. Classification (NCBI taxonomy): domain Eukaryota; kingdom Metazoa; phylum Chordata; class Actinopteri; order Atheriniformes; family Atherinidae; genus Atherinomorus; species Atherinomorus stipes. The sequence goes on along the minus strand of JALJCO010001880.1, from coordinate 72,716 downwards.
AGTACAAACACAGTATTGAGAAGCATATTGCCTGATACCTACCATGTCCATGAGACGATGTTTTCCACCCTCGCCAGGGACATTGTGTGTCTTCCCCTTCCTGTGATAAACACAACCACTCTATCATTAAGGATCCAACACTGATTCACTTTTGAGTGTGTTGCAGTTTGTGTCTGAGTCACTGTTCATGTGTCACCGAGTCATCTTGTGACTGTGCATACCAGAAAGACACTGCAGTGTATTTGCACAAGTGCATACCAGTGTTGGAGAGTAGCTAAGGACACTTAGTCAAGTAGTTTAATGCAGTTTGAAGTCCTCTACCAGTTCACTTGTGTTTTATTCATATAGTGCTATTCCGACAAAAAGAAACCTCAGGGACCTTTTCTGCATAAAGAATCCAGTAAATCTATGTGTACTTGGTGACAGTTGGGAGATAAAACTCAACTGTAACAGGAACAACTCTGACTCTGCTTCCAATGAATTATTTCTCAAGTAAGGTCACAAGTTACTTCTCAAGTGAATATTTACTTCTAATATGTTCTATTTTGGCAAAATTTTTACTTTCTTTCTTCCTCATTAACTATATTTGTGTGGTGCAAATTCATGACAAAGGCCCCGTTTACACATTATTTCTACACAAAACCCAAAACTTTTCATTTTGCATATTAGAGGAAAATTACATTTAAACAACAGCAGTATGAAAACTATCTTTGTGCAAATAGAAACAGCAAATTGGACTGGAGTCGATGTAGTGTGCATGCCAGACCTGAGGGTGGTGAAACTGTACAACTACACACGTCATGTGTGCCCTAAATCCTCATCCTCATCAAACATGTTCTCCCAGGTCTAGCCCAGAGATGTCTTATGGTAACACCCACTTTAATGTGAATTGATTATCTAGCGTGTGTAATCTACAGTATGCATCTTCGCTGTTGCGCAAGAAGCAGGTTTTGCTTTAAAAGATCATAAAACTTGGGTTCAGCAGGACAAACAGAACATGGAGGTCTGTCGTTGTTGTTGTTGTTTATGTGCTGTTTGCAGGTGTGAACAAGGCCAGAGTGCACAGGTGCAAGGTGACTTCATTGTCACCAAAAGATGTCAGTGACAAGATTCACCTTGGTTTGGAGAAAAGTTTTACTTTGGAGCCCGTTCACCACCTTGAGTGGTTTCGTTCTCCTAAAACTTTGTTAGGGTGTAAATGAGAGGCCAAAACGCAACAAAACCTTTGTGTGATTGTCTCAGCATCATCATGCAAATGGGGCCAAAGTCTTCTCAAGGCACAGTCCCATTTAATTCAATTCATTGTAGTTCAATTACAATCGAATTAGCCTCATTACACCTAATATATCATATTTTATATAAACTGACACATATTGCATCACTGCATGGTAAAAGCTTCACTCAAAAGCTTTTCGCTTTTGTACACAATCTAATACTTATCTTCTGCCCCCTGGTGGATATCAAGTGCACTACAATAATCTTGACATATCACAAATAAATGGTAAACATATTTATGATATGTTTACATTTTTATGCCCATTATTTTTCTAATCAGGTGTTAGAGGTTAAACAAATTCAGTACATGATCCACATAAGTCTAATTTAAAATAACTGTATTTATATAAGCCAGTTCATAAAAGATCATTTCCTAGCTAAAGAAATCTACAGATTGCATTGCATATTCTTTTTAATTCAATCACCTGCATTGATCGTCTCATTGCCAAGATCGGGGATTAAGGTAAATATGATCAATTCTGATTGTAATATCTTAACTAATATTTAACAGCAAAATGTTTAAAAGAAGTCTGATTTTTAGAAACATTAATATCTATATAAACTCAATAAATAATAGTTTTTTGTATCAATAGAAAATGTCATTTCTTAAATTATTAGCTGTTGCCACTGATGTACAGGCAGATCCAGCACAGTAACATACAAGCATGTCCTTCAACTGAAACAATCATAACTGCCGTTTGTTCACACACCTTATCACTTAACAAGTATTTTCTCATATATTCCTATGTGGAATTCAGTTTTGGGTCCCAGTCCTATTTGTGGCTTTTAAGATACATCTTGTGCCTCTTTAAAAGGTGCCTAACTCTAGGTTTGAAACAGCTGCACTGGACTATTGATACATTGATCTTTTCATTGGCTTTACCCAATGCAGGGTAGAGGAGAACTGGAGCTCCTCCCAGTAGCTATCAGGTGAGAGGGAGAGTACACTCTGGACTAATCGCCAGTCATCACAAGTCCAGGACTAAACTAACTAAAGTTATTTACCTCCATAAAGACCTGCTAAAGTAGTAAAATGCTGCCAGAGCATCATTAAAATGACCTAAATGCATCTTAGAATAATTACAGGAAAGTAGTTTAGGTTGCTGAACTGCTGCAGCTGCTTAAGGAAAAGATTAGAGTGCTTCTTCCACCACTGGTGCATGCATGTGTAAATATTCTTAAGCTCAGCATGTGTGTGTGGTCAAATGTGTGTGCTCAATATTACTCTCACCTCTGGCAACCCACGCAGAGCACCACAATGAGGATCGTAACAACAAAGGCTGAGGCAGCAGCGATAGCGCCCAGCAGCAGGACCTTGCTGTAGGGAGGAGCCGTGAAGTTCAGCCCGTCCTGCATGGAGGCCATGTGGGAGCGCTGGCGCTCACTTGCTCTCTCACACACACACACTCACACCCTTACACTCATGCACGCAGGGAAGTGCCACGGTCTCACTGGGATCTGCAGGCACAGAGAAGGGCTTAATTACAGAATTATCTAACCTTTACAAAACATTAAGGAGGTTAACAAAGCAGCAGAACCAGAAGTAAAATATTCACAGTGCAGAAAGCAGAAGGGAGGCAGCAGTTCGAAAAGAGGGACAGCGCGAATTCCCATCCAACACAGGAGCAGTGAAGTGAACAGACATTGTCCCTTTGGCATGCGCTTCTGCTTTAGCTTGTTTGGGGATTACTGAGCTTTGTGTGTCACAGTTACATAGAAATCAACAGCACACCTGCTCACCAGCACCCATTTTTCAGGTGACTGGAGTCAGAGCGATACTTCTTTATGTGAAAATAGAAAAATTCGGAACCAAATCTTATTATTTAAAAAAACAAACAGAAGAAAATCTAACCAGATCTGTTTGTCAGAGAGCTATTGCCCCATATGGGTAAATGCAAATTTCCTACATGTGAGCCATTCTAACGAGAACAAACAAACATACTGAGGAGCTGCAATGAGTCAGAGCAAAGCTGAAACATGCCAGCAGGCTGAGGAAGCTGAAACTCTGACGGAGACGAATGTGAAAGCAGAGTGAGCAACAGAAATATTTCGCCTTTTTCTTCTGCATTCCTCGCTGCTCGCCAGACAATTTCACATTTGGCAGTGTAACACGGTTCAAGTAAAGAATAAAAATACAGAGCAACACTAAAAGACCACACAAACAAGTCTAATCTCTGTCAAATCGCACCATCTGTCTGTTGTAACTGTTTTCATGTTAATGTCTGTTTGTTGCTTGTCCATCACTGACAACAAACCTGCGATCTGCTGTTGCATGTCTTTCTTTTTCTTTGTATTTGTTCAGCTCTTTTCTATGTGTTGGAGCTCTTTGTTAGGCTTGTGTGCATCTTCTTTAAACGGCATATTATAGTTTGAGACTACGCACTGATACTTAACTTGCAAAGAGAATTTAATCTTCATCTGCTAAATTGCTCAAAACTAACCAAATAAATAAAAAAAATAAAACTGACAGCAACCACACTGTAACACACTTTTCTGTTTGTTGATATTCTTGCCAAGATTTGCTCATTTAGGCCAAACACATTCCTACAATGATAAAGTTCACCAGTTTTGCAGGAATGTTTTTGTTTTCCATTGTTGTCTGTCACCCAAGTGCCCTATTGATCTGATAATAGAGTCCAAAAGTCAATCGAATGTAATGGCTCTAAATCATATACAGTAATATGGTGTGCTCCATTTAGCTGTGAGATAATTTTGCACTTTTATAAAAACCATTAAGACTCCAGTTCTGGTCCGTGCACACACCATACCTGTCAAGTAATGTATCTGAAAATAAGGGAAAGTGCATAAAATCTAAAATAACCACTTACTACCTACAATTATACTGATCAGGTTCTGATTACCTATCTTTGCTGACATTGAGATGTGAACATTACTTTATATATTCTTCTAATTTCTCATGTTCACTCATGTGGCCCTCTGGCATTCACTAATGACTGTGTTTCCCTGATAGTAGCCACTTTTATATGGAGACTTTCCCCCCTTATCACACTGAAAGCATTCTCATCATCTATTCCTATCTGGTGTGCACAAGTGCTCACATTGAAGCAAAATGGTCCTGTCTGGCATGCGCAGAAAGATGTTTACATCATGTGATTTATCAAAGATGGACGCCTACAAACTGGTCGTCACAGTTGTGGTTTTTGCAGAAATTTAATCAAGCAACAGTTTGATACTCATGCACTCCTACTGCAAACAACAAAGAAGAAGACAGAGTTTGAATTAAAAACTAACTTTCTGCTGTTGTCCAGTGAATTTGTTTGGGGGGTCTTATTAAATCTAATTAAAAGTCTGAGACGCTCCCGATGCAAGTTGACAGAATGCGGCATACACTGTACTTGAACCTGGTGTGAGTCAGCCATAAGGCATTAAAGATATCATAAACCTTATAAGGAGGATTAAGCGTTTATAGTGGATTTGTTTTACCACAGTATCAAAGCACCTACATGTCCAAAATCAGCTTCTCTCAACAAGATAATGCTAAATTGGGATTTTCAATATGACATGAGTAGACTGAAATCCTGGGTAGCTACAGTATCACTGTTAGCACAAACCTCGTGACAACTGCCATTCAGGCTCATACAGGTGGCGGTTGTCGCAAAGCTATTCACAGAGCTCAGTTTGGAGAGGCAGGTGATTTTTTCCCCCAAAATATATAATACGGAAAATCTATGAAAAAATACCACTAACAGGAGGTCGGCAGGAAAAAGGGTTAAAACATGGCAGTTTCCTAGCAAAAACGGGAGACTTGTTAGCTGGTACACCTCCAAGAACACATGTTTTTCAGCCTCACATTGTTGCTTGTGTAGACAGTCGACTCCGGAGGATTCCACTAGGGGGCACTTTAGAGAAATGACTGATAGTTGACAAATATTTAGGGTGTCAACCAAGCGGCTAACTCCTGCAGAGAAAATTGAGGCCCATGCGGAGGTGCTTAAAGTGCTGAAAAATCACAGTTTCTCCCTCATCTGCTAAGCACTGGCTGCAAAAGGGAGTCAATCCCCACACTCCCATGTTAAAAAGGCCAACTTCTCAGCAGAAATAAACATGTTGATAGCCTGGTTCAAAAAATCATTTTAGGTTCAATAGATCAAGTTTGCCTTCATGTCAACTGTGAAGGACATGGGATTTTATTTATTTTTTATATAACTCATCCGTTTAGATGTTATTTAATCTTGACATTACACATAATTAGGGGCGTGTCCTTTTGATTGACAGGGAGCAGACCGGTTGTTGGCTTTAGCCGTGGTGGCTAGTGGCTAGCTCCCTGCTTCTTTCCAGGGGGGCCTCAGCTAGTAACAGAGTTGCACAATAACTGTCTTTTAGCTAACAACGAGTGTTAACTTCTGTTAGCTCGGTTAGTTCGGTTTACTGATAGCTCAGAGTACGTTGGCTGTCAATCATTTGCCCCAACGCTCACAGCCCCCTTTGCCCATTATTGTATTTTTTTCAGGAGTGACACGGGACGCAGCTAAGATTGTGACGGTGGGAACCATCCAAATAGGTTCACTTTAGTTCTTCAGAAACCAACGTGTCACGTGAGCAGAAACTTTGCCCGAAGATCATGGCAGGAACATCAGTGATAGTATTGTGGACGCAACATGAGGCCCAAAAACCAAGCACACAGCTTAATTTAGTCCCTACACTGCTGCTAATGTTTACTTGCAGGTTGCAGCTTGCAAACACATCGTTAATCACTAAGGAAGTGCACAAAGGAGGCTTCAAACAAAAACAAAGTATGAGGCAGCCATCATAAAAACATCTACACAGAATTTCAAAGTAAGAACATTCTCAGCCTTAAGCCGACATTAAACTGACATTTATTTTACAGAAGGCAGCATGTTTGCAGCCCAATCCATGTGGCAAGCCAAAAGAAATAAGAACCTGTAACAAATACAAAATTGCTAATGTTAAACAGCATAACTCAGGTTAAATTTCACATGATAAACTGTTTAAAAAGAGTTTAAGAGACACGCTGGCATCATTAAAAGCTTTTCAAAAAGTTCTATTGCCAAATTAAAGAAACAGTACACCCACAGAATAATGTAAACTTATTTTCCACTTACCCTCATGGTGAGCAAGACTCTGGAGCACTTTTTTAATATCTCAAATGCAGCTGACGATCAGGAAGGCTTTTCGTTATCCACTGAGTTTTAAATAATGGAGTTCGCCGGGGCTCGAGCCAAAAAAGGTCCATAAAAGTCCACAAAAACTTGTCAATATTCCTCCCTACAGATGCAGGCATGAAAAAGTTCCCCTTTCTGCCGACTGCCAGCCACTTACCAGCGACTTGTCTGCTAATTTAATCGCACAGAGAAACGCCTGTGTGCCCAGGAGAAACAATGTCAGAGCATAAATGAACACCCGGAACAAGGAAGTTTCCACACGCCAAGTTTGGACACCATGCGTGATGACATATTCGCGGGACAAATCGTTCAGCCAGTGATAGTGCAGTAAGAGTGCACTATTACAGCACCACTTCTGGCAAAAAAAGGCAGAACTTTTTCATGCCCACATCTGTACTGCTCGTCCAATGTAATCCAAGTGTCCTGAGTGGTAGTGTCCATAATTTACTCCAAACGACATCGTTTAGTACATTTTTAGAGCCTAAGCTGTGCTATATCCTTTTTCCTGCAAGTGCACCGAGGCACGTTCACAACACTACGGAAGCCTCGGCGTTCAGAGCCTACTCTGCCAATAATGCAAGCGTAGAAGAAGAAATTCGCAGTTTACATTGTGCTAAGAGCGGGACAAACACGGGAGGGGTTGGATAATGATTTAAAACAAAGAAAGAAAGAAAAAGAGAACGCGCAATCTCGTCTGCCGCGGCTTCCATAGTGTAGTGAATGCGCATCGACGCGCTTTCAGGAGATGCGATGTACTACTGTTTAGGCTCTAAAAATACACTAAATGATGTCGTTTCCAGTAAATTAAGGACGCTACCCACTCAGGACACTTGGATTACATTGAACGAGCAGCATGGAGGAATATTGACACGTTTTTGTGGACTTTTATGGATGTTTTTGGCTCGGGCGCCGGGGACTTCCATTATTTGAATGTCGGCAGATAACAAGAAGCCTCCCAGACCTCCAGCTGAATTTGAGATATCAAAAAAGTGCTTCAGAGTGTTGTTCAGCATCGGGGTGAGTAGAAAATGAAGGCCCATCATTCTTTGGGTGTATTATTCCTAGGAAGTGCGCCTACCAAATAGATTTGTTGATGTCACACACCAGCCCCCTCTCTCCTTCCTTTTGGTTGTTGTTGTTTAGTTGTGTGGATATTCATTTCTCTTTCTCGTCCCCCCTCTTTTGTCGAGAGTGTGGTGTGGTTTCCTTTTCTGCTTTCTTATAGTTTGTTTTTTTTTCTCTTCCCACACCCTTTTTTTTTTTTTTTTTTGTTTTTCTGCGTCTCTTTTTGGATAGTTAGTTTCTTTTTTTTTTCCCTTCCCCTTTTTTATTTTATAAAAATTTTTCGTGCATCCTCCTCTTCTTTTTTTTTTTTTTATTTTCCTCTTTTTCTTTCCTCCTCCCTCCCCCTCCCCCTCTCCCCCCCCTCTTTATTTCTCCCTCTTTTCTTTTTCTTGTTTTTCCTTGAATGAGTTGGTTTTTTTATTTTCGGAGAGTTTTTCCTTCCTCCTCTCCTTTCCTCCTTCTTTTTTCTTTCCCCTCCTCCTCCTCTCTTTCTCTTTGTTTCTTTTTTTTCTTCCTTTTTCCTCCCTCCTTCCTTTTTTTTATTTTTTTTTTTTTCTTCTTCTTTCTTTTTTCTCTTCTTTTATATTTTTTTTTGTTGAGAAGTTATTTTTTTTTTTTTTTTCTTCTTCTTCTCTATCATCATTTCTCCCTCCTTTTTTTTTTTTTTCTTTTTTTTCCTCCCTCCCTTCTCTTTCTTCCTTCCTTTCGGAACTAGGAAGTGGGAACTGGGAATGATGTCACTCCCCACCCAACTGCCTTCCAGTTCATTAGTCGGAAGTCGAGATAACAGCCTAGCAAAACCTTTTTGCCCAGGCTATTGTTATTAGCCGTTATTTGCACAACTGGCGTTATAATTCACATACACCACATTAAAAATGTGAATTACACCACAACAGCTTCCCCCTACACCTACATCAAACAATGCTGCATGTATGCAGGATTTAATGCAACAAAAATGAGTCAGAACTGTAAATAAATGTAACATCACAGAAGTTACTACGACTTAATCTGTACTCAGAGGTGGAGATACTACGACTTTCCAAGTAGGAAATCCCTCGGAATTTCGACTTCCAAGTTCAAATAGAATGCAGCAAATATTAACCCCCCAATAATAAAACTGGGTTCCAGGTCATGTGGGTGAGGTTTCAAGTATGAATGTGCAACATCAAGTCAGAGATTATATTTGATCTAATCTGTATTTCCATAACCTGAACCAAAAAGCAGCTGAAGTCAGAAAATGGAAACTAAACAAAATTCCAAACTAATATGTCTCCAGGGTAAAACTTTAAACTTAACCAAACAACCGCCTAAAATTAACCGGGGGTGTGATAAAATATCAGTTCACTGAAATGTTGCGATATTTTATGCTGCAATATTGCATTATTAAAAAGCACTATATTGATATCTTTACTAATGAAATCTTGTGAGATCTTTGTTTTATTAGTGCCAGTCCAGCATGTAGAAAAGTCACTGTTTTAGCTTGATATTCATATGCTAGAGCAGTGGGTTTGATTTGAGAAGGTACAGAGCACATAAAAGACGGGCTTGGCTGCTCCTTTTCTACAGTGAAGCCAAAAAGGAAAACCTTAAACTGAAACTCACTTCACAGCTGCCAGGCTCTTTCTCTTTCCAACAGAGTCCCGTTCAAAAAACAGCAAGCTCTCTCAAGGAGGCCAATACATTTTCTCTTCAAGTCATTATAATGTCTTTATCTTAGTTAACTTTTGGTCAGCATGCTAATACCTCAGAAACCAGTCCTAATAAATAAATGAATAAATATTGGTCTTGAACTGTCACCATACAAGTGTAAATAAACAACTAAGTGGACTAAACACCTAGTTTGAGGTTTCAAAGGAGCAGTTCTCAAACCAATGGATGGAATCATAGTGACAATATCAACTTCCATGACTGGGTGAGCTTGGAGAGTCTGGTATAATATCCTCTAATGGAGCATAAATACTTGCAAAATTTCATGATAACCAATCTAAGGGACATCATCAGTGCAGCCTGGAACCAAAGTTGTGGACTGAGACTGACATGACAATGAAGAAGTGCAGCTAAAAAGCATCCCGCAGTTATTTAACAGCAAAGTAATTTACTGCTTCTGTAGCTGCAGGAAGTATTAATATAAAAGATCTACTACTGTACTGTATACAAGCTTTATTCTGAATACACAACTACAAAAAGGGTTTTCTAAAATATGGTAGCTTCTCTAATGTCACCTGCACGATTGGCTTAAAGAGATCAGTGGATGCATTAATGTCAGTAGTCAGTGCAGCAAACCCTCACTGTGAGGAGGAAACAGCACAGCCTCTTCTTCAGGCCTATGGTAAACATTTCTTCCTTTCTGAAATCGTATCTCAAAGTATTCATGTTAAACCCCCCCCCCAGATTTTCTGTTTAATCATACACAGTATAAACAGGACAGAAGTTTTTTGTGCTTCAGAAGTTTTGCAGACTTTTGGTAATTTGCATTTCTCTCAGTAGACAACCAGAAATGAACCCAACTGTTCTCAGCATGAAATCCAATTTGCACCACGATTTCATACATAGGCCTGTTAGTGATTCTTTTCACGTTGCTTTAGATCTTTCCTCTAAGTTAAAGGTGTCCTAACCAGCGAGAGAGAAATTAAACGCTTTGTTTTCTAATACAAGTCACTTTGATTGCTATTAGTATGATCTATTTTCAGCCGTGGATATCCAACATAATTACTTCTTTGAGCATGTTTCTGGAAAGTGATAGCAACAGCGAACATGTTTTCCCAGCATGTCAATCAAAAACTGTTTGAACAGCAGTCTCAGTCTGCAACCTGCTTTAAATGCCGCTAAAACATCCGGCAGCTCTTCACTTTAACCCGAGCACTTCCTGAGTGAGCGGTCTGGAAGATCAGCTTGGATTTAAAGCACAATATGCATCTATGAGACAATGATTCAATTCACAGCTGCAGCAGTGTCGGGATAATTGTATCCGTGTTCATTTGACAACAGAGCTGAGCGGTGGAGACAGAGAGAGTAATGAGAGAGAAGAAAGGGGAAAGGTGTAGGTGTGGAGGGAAAGAAAGGAGAGAGGAGGGAGGAAGACATGCGTGGGAGTCGTGTGGCAGGTGTTTGAAGACACTGAAAGAGGAAGATAAGAAGAGGCTGTCACATTTCCCATAGACGCTTCCTGTCCTTGATTTCCTCTCCATCCCTTCCTTTCTCATCACTTCCCTGTGTCCGTTGCTGCGTCCACACCTTGGCCATTACTCTTTCCCCCTATCCCCCTGCCTCTGCCTGCGGTGTTCAGAGTGACGCCTCAGCACTGCAGTGTAATCTGTGGCCCAAGAGCTGCTTCGTCTGATCCAACCAATTGGACAGAACGCATAAAGCAAGAGGAAGAAATGGCCCTCAACCGGCCGCCTTTCTGCTAAACAAAGACCCCACTCCCTCTGCCACGTAGAGCCCCCACTCCCTCCTGCCTGTGGCACTCAGTGTGCTCATCACAAACTACCAAGCGCTCCCCTGAACGTCCGCAGGTGCAGATTTGCAAGGCGTTGCTTGCATTGAGGCCATACCTGCATGTGGAGAGAAACTGGAGCATCACTATCCTCCAACATCAGCTTAAAAAGCTTGAGAATGGCAACAAAATATGGAGTCTATGAGAATGTTGAAAGCTAAGGCAAGGGGACAAGTGAGCTTGGATTCTGCCTGATATAAATCAGGTGCCAATACGGATTTCTCTTTATTCTTTGTATATCTTTATCTCGTCAGGGATCAGTGGAAAACCAAGGAGGAGGGACTAGGACTATGTGGCCTATAAATGCCAGAAAACAGCTGAAAATACCTGCCACAGATCAGCCATCAACCAAAATCCTGCTTTACCAAACAGTCCAAACTATTGTTACAGACCGACTCCAAAGCCCAGCTACCAGGTTACTCATTTATAAAGCAAAGTTTTATGGCTTCAAAACCACTTTTTCGTCTTAGATCGTAATAATTTTAGTCAGATTATACAGAACACCAGAAGAAGCTGTGATGGAGATTTTGCATGATTCTCTGCTGTTACAGACCAAAAAAGATTAATCAGTTCATCATGAAAGTAGCGGTTAGTTCCAGGTCACCTGTTGACTTGGATCTAATGTCAGCATTTTAATGTCTTTAGAAAAAGATTGAAGCATGCAGAGTTATGCATTTGGATGACTGTTTATATTTAAAGATCAGAAATCTCTTGCTTCTGGAAAACGTTCTTGTTTTCTGGTCATGACCCTGCATAAGACCAGAAAGGTGTGAGGTGTAATCCTCATAAAAATGTATTTTGAGGAACAGTTAGCCCTAGCAGCAATTAACACTAGTAGGCATTTAATTTGTCTAAGAACACGCGCTGCAGTTACATGTTTTCATTATTAATAAACCTGGAGTTCCTTCCAAACAGGCCGAGCCAGCCAGCAGTGGCCTCTCTGCCAATCTGCTCAGGTTTTGATAAACCACCTGGGAGTTCATGTGGAGCAAAATCCTCACCCTCAGTGTGACACAAATAACAGCAACGCGCGTGTGAGTGAGTGCGCGTGTGTTGGAGGGGGGGGGGGCGGCTGCTATTGTGTGAGAATGTGAATTAGGTCAAATGTTTGCTTGCAACAACGATTAACCATGCCCCTGTGAGGAAGAAAGCTGAAGCCTGTGTGGAAGAGGCTCTGTGTTTATTTGTGCGGCGTTGCCTCGCGTACAAATAACTGACATTATAAATTTAATAAATAAATAACAGAATAAATAGAATGTCTTGTGATAACGAGTCGCATCCTCTCCAATGTGCCAAACCCTTCCAACAACAACAAATATGCTGGAATCATAAGCGTCATGCTTTAACATCGTGGGTCTCTTCTTCCTTGCAAAATTAAACCCAGACCTGCATTACAAGCTTGTGTGTGGAGGTTAAATGTGTGTGTGGCTCATGATGGTACCCACTCAGCAGGCATCAATCAGGGCTGACGGCTGGGCTGCGGGCTAGCTGACCGGCTCGCCGCGCCTCTGGGCTCTGACACCTCAAACTGCAGTGATGCTGCTGACAACAGGTTAGAAACCACGACTCAAATGATGCCATGCAGGGTGTGAGCGGGGATTTTCTGTGGGGAGCGAGGGTTAAAAAGGAGCCCGTGCAGGTAGAATAGGCGGTGACAGAAAATCAGAAAGAAAGAAGAAGAAGGGGAAAAAAAGCCAGGCTTGTGTCGTACTGCTTTTATGGGGGGGTTGTTTCACTCAGCCTGTAGCAGGAGAATTTTTCCCTCCTTTTCTTCTCCTCTAATCATCAAAGCGTTTCCGATTAATTTCCAGATCAAAGTGAGGAAGGCTGAGGATGCTGTGTCCCCGAGGTCAGGTGGCAACTTGCACGACACAGCCAGTCCCCCATACCCCCCCTCCACCATTTATGAGTGAGGAAAGGGGGGGAGGGAAAGGGTGAGGAGGGGGTGCAGCACATTTTAAAGGAAGGTCTAACGTTAATGATCTTTATGTGCTCCAGTGACAGAAAAACGCGTGATCTGACGCTGCCTGCGGCTCTTTCTCGTCAAATCATAACAAAGTTCTCTGATGAATCTGTTCGTTTGGAGCTTAAATCGCAAAAAAACATAAAGGCGATGCAGTAAAGCTGAGGTGGGTGCGCACGTGTCTCTGTGTTAAAATGTACCAGAGCCAATGATGAAAAGGCAGGGCAAACACAAAGAAAAAAAGCACAGGCACAGCGACAGGCTACATTTCCCTGATTAATACAAGATGCTGCGTGTGCTTATCGAGCTGAATCTATAGGCACATATGACTGAGCCCCCCCACCACCCCCTCCTCCCTTCCTACCTCCCTCCAGCCTGTCACACAGCTACAGGCACACAGCACTGCGCTATAGCATCCCTGTACTCACTCAGCTCAGAGATTTGTGGAGGCGCAGCATCAGCCCTGGTCGCTTCCGTCAGTTTCTGCTTCCCCTCGGACCAGGCGCTCCCCGCGAGCATAATCAATCAAAAGCGATAACTTGGACTTCCTGGGCTTCACAAAACAAAAATGCAGCATATTGCATGTGGCATCCTTTGAGCGCCCGCTGACCTCCTCGTGCGCCCTGTCCGCGCTCCCCAGCCAGGAGGGGAGGCTGGGAAGTGCTTAACCTGCCTGTCCGCTTTCTCCCGCTGCCGCTGCTGCAGCCCCGTCTCCAATATTATCTCCGAGTGCCAGCTTTCTCCACCACGGTCCCTCAAGCCCCCTCCATCTCTACGCTCGCATCCCCTCGGCTCAGCTACTGTGCTTCCATGTGACACAGGGAGAGCTGGAGACCCCCCAATTATGAATTTGTCTTTTTGATTCTAGCGTCATCCCTCGGAAGGACGAGGAAGTGCGAGTACCTCTAATGAATGGACTGACTCCAGATTAAAGGGATGCTCAGTTGCTGTACAACATCCCCGCTGGTCTGAATTTTTTTAAGATCTAAACTCGAGTTTATTCAATGTGAATAAGGAAACTTTGGGGAATGACATAGCTTACAGTCAAATTTAGATATTTCAGAGTACAAATCTGTCAGGCAGTGCGCTAAAGATTAACTTAAACAATTTATTTGTGTTTGTAATTGACTTTCTATACAGGAAAGAACAAATTACAGTAGCATACTTTTAGACGATATCTAATTTTTTTGACAATGGTGGTTATATTAATTAATTATGCTCCACATTAAGACCCAGAGACACAATTGAGACTCTTACATGTTGTTTATTCCACTTTAGAGAAATTTTGAGAACATTGTGAAAAATTATTCCTTAAATAAAATGCCAGTGATTTTTTTTCTTCCTTTGGACTATTTTGTTTTATAACCTTGCCACGCTCCCACCTTTGAAGCCTTTACCCCTACCACTACCACCACCTGCTGGAGTCATTATAGCACTGAAGGAGAACACCCACCTATCAGGCTGCAGATAACGGTGTTGCTGTATGAGGGTCAATCCATGCCCTGGTCAGAAAGACAGTGGAATCAAGGGAAGGTCTTTTGTGCTGCCATGGAAATACAGCACAAAACTCTTCAGTTAAATGTTTCACACAACATGCATCTCCTGAATAGCAAAAATAGGTCATAACAGAACTCCCCAGATCAATACTTTCACCAGGAAGGCTGGGCTTTGTGTGCAATGTTATGTTTTGTTATGTTTTATGCTCTTACTGTGTGGTAAATGTACAAAAACAGATTAGCCTGCAATGTCCAGTAACAGCTGAGTTTATCCTGCTGGCTCATGCACTGCTTGCATGTTCTCCCTGTGCATATGCTAGTCACCGAGTCTCCCAGCTTCCTTACAGAACTTAAAAAACATACATAATAGCGGTGTGAATGTGTGTGTGCATGCATGGTTGTTTGTTTTGTTTGTTTCTGTAATAGCTCTATGATGGACTGGTGACCTTTCCAGGGTCCATCCCACCTCTCACCAACCAGCTGTGTCAGGCTCATAGACCGTTAATAGAGAGGAGCGAACTTTCCGCTACGTCACCCATTGGTTTCTGAAGAGCTAAAAGTGAAGCCAGTTGGGTGTGTCCCACCGCCGCCATCTTGTTGTGTCACATGTGTCGTCACTCCTGGAAAATACTAAAATGGGCAAATGCAAGGCCGCTCCGAGCCACGGCCAAATGATTGACAGTTGACGTACTCTGGGCTAAACGCTAACCAAGCTAACTCGAAACTAACTGGAGCTAATGAAGATTAGCCCCCTAAGCGGCGGGGTAAAGGTAAGACACGCTTAGACTTGCTATTATCGGACTAAAAACAGCCGTTGTGCTACTCTGGTACAAACTGAGACCTTACCAAGAGCAAACAAGGAGCTAACTAGGAGCTAACTAGGAGCTAACTAGGAGCCACCGGTCGGCAAGCGGGGCTTTAGGTCTGCCGCATGTCAATCAAAATTATGTGTAATTTGTGTAATTTGAAGATTAAATAAAATCTAAACGGATGAGTTATAAAAAAAAATTCACCCCCTCACAGTTGACATGAAGGTAAACTTGACCTATTAAATCTAGAATGATTTTTTTTTTTAACCGGCTGTAAACATGTTTATTTCTGCTGTGAAGTTGTCGTTTTTAACATGTGAGTCTATGGGGATTTGCTCTGTTATGCAGCCAGCCCCAAGCTGATCAAGGGAGAACTACAAAAAATGATCGGGTATACTCATAGTTGGCCACCAGAGGTGGCCGCTTGGTCAGGCTCCAGCTTAGCCTAGCCTAACATTAATTAAGTAATTTTCAATACCTAACAGACTATCAAACCACAGTAGTAAAGAAAATAAGGTTAAAATCAAGAAAGAAGAAAGTGGTAAAACAGAACCAGATAGCTATTCCATCCACTGACCTCTTTGTTGCCTCTGACCTTTTGTGTTTACTGGTGATAATCCAATATTTTGCTGTTGCTCTTTACTGTTGCCCAAGCTGCAGCACCACTTACCACCACAGAGTGATCATGTGATGTTTGCATTGACAGAAAGAACTTTTAACCAAGAAGTATCATGTGACAACCTGGGAAAAAGAATGAGTTGCTAAAGAATATAGAGGAAAACACAAATATGTTCAACCAACCATGACTCGTTCTTATTCTTCTTGAAAAATTTGCAGGGGTTATTACAGATTCATATTCAAGAAAACTTTATTAGGCCAAGAAGGGTATCTGTTATTAGCTACTCACATGCTTTCAAACACTTAGACATGTTTGTAACATACTGCATGTCACAACATGGGTCATCTGACAACAAGGTCCCTGTATAAAAAGGAGAAAACATAATGACAAAGGATCTTTTCAAAGAAAATAGTAATCAAATAGTTATTGAAAAGAAAAGTCACAAGTGCTAAACACCCCTTATCTTGGATCCCAATCTCAGATAAGTTAAAGGTTTAAAAGTGTCTGTCCCTTTGACTCTGGGGAGACTTGTAACAGTGACCCAAGGGAGAAATCTTGAACTCAGATGTTGCACTAAATCTAATATTTTTTAAATGTGTCAATAAACCTCTTTTCAACCCACGACTGCTGTGTCTTTGCTCTGCATTGTTGTGGTTTATGAAAGGGCAGGAGCAGCATGAGGGAGTTTAAGTTGAGATGCTGCAGATGCACCTCTGAGCCAACTTAAAGGTGCAGCATGTAACAAAATCAAAGTTTCAGTGACAGAAAAGTTTATCATAAAACAGTTCCTGTTGGTGTGCATTGATGTCAATAAAAAAGAAGAAAAAAGCGATTTCACTCTCTTTTAATGTGCCATTTATATCCTCGTGCCATGGGCCCATATACTGTACATGGTCGTTGTCATATTTGTGCTGCAAATTTTAGTGTGGCATCTCTGAATGGACAAACAACTCTGTGTTTGAATGGGTAACCCTCAGAGCTTTAAACCTGCAGTACAGGCTTTGTTTGATAGGCGCCAGAGCACCGCTTGGTATAAGTAGCACCGTAAACATGTACAGTTATGAAGCAGTCATCGCTGCACCTAAGGCCACTGGGTCCGCTCTCAGATAAAAACATGCTCACGTCTTGAGGAATTTTGGCCACACACGGCCACCATCCATTCACAACTTATTTCAGATTTTTTTTTTTTTTTTAAGTCATAGGGACAAATTCGTCCATTTTGATGAGCAGTGGAGGCACGTTTCTGGTCTGATAGACAGCAGTGGCAATTAGAGAAAGAAAAAAAAAGCCTCCCAGCATCTTAAGGCCATGTTTGTGCTTTGGGGTTTCCTGCCCTCTCCGCTTCACCGTGGCATTAATCACCCCTCATACAACCGCCTCCCCTCCCCCTTCTCTGTAGTGCTCGTGCGGAGACTGCATACTGTGTTTTTCTCTTGAGGTAAAGTGGATTGTGTGTTTCTTCACACGTCTGGCAATGGATGCAAAATTACAAAGGTTCAGCCCTTGTGTTTGAAAAATAAAAAAATTTACTTTTTTTTTGTTAGTTTTTTTTTTTTTACCTTCACATCATCATCATCATCAGACCACAGAGAAGATGGGGTGCTGCTCTGGACGGTGCATGCTGATCCTCCTGTGTTGCGTGCAGCTGGTAAGATGTTTTTCACCTTGATGCTCTGACATAAACACATCAGCATGTCTCTGTCACTTAAGAGCTCAAAGAAAGTTACAGAACCACAAAAACTGCGTCAAAGCACAGTTTTAATCAGCCTATAAGTTTTTAATTTCAATTTTAAGTGTCTTTGATTGCACTTTAAAGAGATTCACCTGTTACACCTGATCATGTAAAATCTCAAAAACTGACTGCAGAACCAGTTTTTTGGTAGATCGCATCTAAATCCCACCTACACACCAGCTCAGGGTGTTGCTTTATGTTCTGTTAAAGATCGTCCACATCCAGTGTAATCAGTAAGTTCATTAACCAAATATTACAACAGAATTGATTGATGTTTTAGCAGTAACTAGATAAAGTTTAAACGGTTGATATTTAAAGTAAAACTGAGGAGGAGAAAAACAAAAAGACAATAAATTGGTTGTTTTCTTAATCTTCTCTAACACTAAACTCAACTTGCTTTGGTTCTGGGATTTAAATAAAAAGCAGTTTAATTAACATCTACCTGTATAAAACATATAGTATTTTTGAAACATGTTTTAACTTCTTATATTTAGAAATGTAAATTAAAATCCGTGGCAGCCCACCAGCATCAACCATCACAATAAAGGGTTGCACCCACCCTCCTCCTCCTCCTCCTCCTGTGTTTCCCACCCTGCCCCCTTCATAGCTGACTTCAGTGGACACATCTCTGTAACCCAAGCATGCTTTGTTCCCTGTGGCTCAGTTGCCTTGACAACATTCACACACACAAAAACAAAGATGATTGTGCAACACACAAAGACAACATAACACAAACTGGTTTAATGAAGGTTTATTTTTCTGCCTCTAAACTCTGATTGTGTTGATGCTGCAGATAACGGCGGTGGAGAGGCAGGTGTTTGACTTCCTGGGCTACCAGTGGGCTCCCATCATGATCAACTTCTTTCACATCATCATGGTCGTCTTAGGCCTGTTTGGAGCCATCCAGTACAGATCACACTACGTTATCATGGTAAAGAGCTGCTGACTTTCAACTTTTGTTGTTCTTTTATGTTAAAGGTCATTGTTGCGCTTGAAAGTTTATATATCCTCACATTAAAGATGGAAAAAAAATGAAATAAGTTGAAATTGACAAATGTAATAATACATAAAAAAAAATTGATGAAAATCATGACTGATT
Source organism: Atherinomorus stipes (assembly GCA_023101725.1). Lineage (NCBI taxonomy): Eukaryota > Metazoa > Chordata > Actinopteri > Atheriniformes > Atherinidae > Atherinomorus > Atherinomorus stipes. The sequence goes on along the minus strand of JALJCO010001880.1, from coordinate 54,018 downwards.
TTAATTGTGGTTCAATAGAAAAATTAAAAACAAACAAAAAATATAACAAGCATGATGAGGCTTCTGAGCTAACATTTTGTTGAGCTAAACTTTGAGGCAACAACGCAATCAAGAGTTTTCTGTAACGTCCAATCAGACTTCGGCACCTGTTGACAGGTATGTTGGTCCACTGTTCATGAGCAAGGTGCTGTAATTTATCTGGGACATGTTTGTTTGTTTGTTTTGTTTAGATATTTTATCACTTGCAGTTCAAAATCAATATTCTATTTAGCTAGATTATAATTAAGCTTATTTTTATTCATTATTATTACTTTTTCAGTTTCTTGTTATTTGAATTACTATTATAAATTTAGCCCTTTCTTTAATGGGAGGCTATGTAAACTTTCAAGCACAACTTGCAAGGATTTTTTCATCAAAACTATTATTTTTCATAAATAATATATCCACAGAATGTCTGTGGTGCAGAATTAAGGTACTTAAAAATATATAATATATATCAGAACATAATTTCTTTATCACTTTATTAATCTTTTGCGGGGAATCCTTTTTTAGAGTTTAAATATAAATAAACAAATAATTGTTTTTATCAATTTTGATAGGCCCAAAATATATAAATATTTACACCTGATTACCATGCCAATGTCTATATACATTAACTCAGGAGTTGCTTGATTGTTCTGTGTGGAAATAGCAACTTCCTTCTGTTATATTTCTCAATTCAAGCGGACAAAAAAAATGAAGCAGGATGAGGGTGAAGTTAGAAAAAGGGCTCAAAAGTCCTGCAGAGGTTGCTGCTTTACTCCTGGATATGTAAGTTAAATATGCACAAATGCTAATTAACAATTAACTGGTTCTGTAATGTTGCCAATTGAGCAAGCGAGGGTGAGTGCGACACCTACTGGCAGGGAGGAATTAAACTTTTAAAAAATGTTTGTGTAGGTGGCTTCCTGGATTCTTCCTTGCTTGTCAGAGGTGCTCATTAGTGGATTAGACTAGAAAGCAGAAAAAAGAACTCCAAGGGACTCTTCTTAAGCAGTAATTAAAATGCCTTTATTTAAAATGCCTTTTAAAAGTCATTGTGACTTTTAAAAGCTTCGTGTTTCAGGCAACTGGCCTTTGTGAGGGAGTCAAAAAGATTTGATGAGATTATAGTGGAATTCTCCACCTGTTATCAACAGTACTGTTCCCACAGAACACAGGAAAAAGCTAAAAATACATGTTTGTCTTATTTCACCACGAGATGGCATAATCTAACAAATCAGGATGTTCTTATTTAAAGGAAAGTTTTGCGTCGATATTAAATTTGCCCCCCGGGCTTTTTTTTCCTCCCCCCCTTTCGTTTTCTTCTACCACAAACACCTCGACCAATAGAAAATCATGACAGGTAGCACAGCCATTTCTGAGAGAAAAACAAACATTATCATTTATGTACATTTCACAAATAATTTACAAAGAAAAGAGACTGAAATCCCGCTCTGCATTCAGACCAGCTGTTTTTAGTCGCCTGTAATTTGAAGATGCAAAAAGCCTCCTTTGCTTCAGTTTGCTTTATCTGTCACCTTTTTTTTATGGAAATGATGAGGATATGATCGATACCAAATGCTCGTATGCAATTGGATCAATCATGTGGTGCCCCAAGAAATGTTTGGCCATGTAGTTCACTTTTCCTGTTCAGATCATATCCTGCTAATCTATCTTATAAACTTCTCTTAGCTCTACTGATGTAAAAACTTTAAGTCCTGGACATTCCAAACTGTAAATGATAAATAAATGTTGTTTTACAGATCATTAAATGATTAATAGTGTAGTCTTTCTATGAGAAGAAGTCAGTAAATGTTTTAGTTTGTACTACATTTGTACAGTGATTACAGTGATGACATTTGTATGACCCCTTAGTTTTGATTTCAGTCAAGTCTGTCGGTTATTTGGTTGAAGAAGGCAGTGATTAACTACAGCTGATTAAATGTGGTTCAGGGACAATCTCCCTTAATTTTTTATTGGTGAATAATATCCCTATATCTCATATTTATGTACAAATATATCCTAAATATTTAAAAAAGAGAATAAAACAAACTGTACTTTGTCCTGTCCTAAAACTTATGTAATAATAATGATTTCCCAATATTAAATTTCCCAATGTTCAATACTTGCAACAAATGCTAACATCCTTGTGTAAATAATACGTTTTAATTATCTTCTGACTTTTCAGATTGTTTTTGTTTTTTCAGTATCTGCTGTGGACGCTGCTGTGGGTTGGCTGGAATGTCTTTGTGAGCTGTCTCTACCTGGATTTGGGAGGGCTTTCAAAGGTAAGGCTTATGGTCACCTAAGTGTCAGATAATGAGAGACCCCTGCAGCCGCATCCTCTAAAACACAGTGTTTAACTCTGGCAGTGTCACAAGTTCCTCTCAGGACTCGCCATCAATTACAGACACATAAGATGCCCTTTAAAGTTTGTTCCTGCTAGGATGCAGAATATTTAGTCTCATGAAGCCGGTTCTGTCTCCAGTGGAAGAGAAGATGGAAATAGTGATGAACAAAACAAATACAAATACTGTTATAGGATTTTGCTGTGATTTGAAAACCTTTTCCTGATGTTCAGTGTCTGAACAACACGATCCGACAACATTGCATAGATGGTTGTCATTGTTGTTGATATAATTTTCCACTATTTACATGTTATGTTGAACATATGGGGTTCTCAAGTCTCTTTTTCTGGCAGAAATTTTTTTTTGTTTTTAAGTTGTATAGAAAAACAACTTTCCATGAGGTCCATGAGGGGAAAAATAGGCACAAAGCAAACATGTTAAAATACAGATCATGGAAACATGTTTCATTTGCAATTAATTACATTTATTTTACACTGTTTTCATATTCTTATCATTTTTGCTCATTCATATTATGTTATATATTATTATGTGTTACTTTAACAATTATGTAAAAGCAATTAAGTTTATATACAGTAAATTATTCAAATTATAAATCACAATAATAGATAATGATCACACATTTTTGTATTATCTTTATAAATTATTTATAAATAATTATTTCTATTATTTTCATATCTTTATTTTGCTGCTTTTGATATTCATATGAAATAAATGAAAAATATTTTCACATATAATTAAATATTGTTTAGTTTAATTTTAAATGCACTCTCTGAACCCTATGAGAATTCTTTTTTCTGTCAAACTTATTTCCTACCTGACAACACAGCTGGAGATGTTTGTCTTTCTTCTCTTATTCTCGCTACAACCTATAATATGAAGCAAAAGAAAGATGAGGACATGAGGTGAAATAACAGCTTCAAGGCTTACTGAACCGTGCAAATACAGGCAGGAGTCAGAAACGTTAATCCATATCAAGTTCACTCAACCACAGTCGACCAGATCTTCTGTATGTCCAGTTTCTCTCATCTTCTTCAGTTATTTGCTGCACGCAGTGGCATGCAGCAAATATGTTGTCCTCCATGCCATCTGCTGGTTTTGTCCCTGCAGGATAGCGATGTCCTCTCCCTGGGGGTGTCGTCGCATCGCTCCTGGTGGAAGGACAACGGGCCAGGATGCCAGAGCGAGACACTTCCGTCTGCTGGGTGGCAGAACCAACAAAACCCGGAGCTTGCCACAGTTCTGAGCTGCTGGCTTGAATACCAGTACATAGAAATCCTGCACTGCAGCGTCCAGCTCCTCATATCAGTGAGTCTTCACTTCTATACACTGCATCATTAAAAAGGAGAAAACATTAGCAGAAACCACTCAATTACATTTTTACACTTAAGTAATCATTTAAAAAATCTATCTTTTTCAGTGATGAATATGCATGTTCACAGAGAGATTTCTGTTGCTTAGCAACAGCACATTGTAAAAAAAAAAGACTCCTTCAGCATTTTGGCGTGAGTTTGTGAGTAATTGAGCTTTTCAATCTCACTTTTAATTGCTTTTTATGAAAAATGTAAACAACTGAGATACTGGATGTACTTTTTGAGACAAGCAAAGAATTGCATCAGTGTGTTGTACTTCTCTGAATGTGCACACATTTATAACTTTCTGTGTTTACAACAGAGCAACTTATCTGTCTGCAACAACATGAGCTCAATATGCAGCACACAGATCAGCAGCCTAGATCCTCAGAAAACATAAACCTTGAATGCGGAGTCCAAAGGAAATAAAACAACGATGCATTTCTAAACAGCAATTCACTGAAACCTAAAGCTGTTGCATTGGATTAAATGGCGCTACATGCAGTATGTATCATTTGTGACATGCTCAACTAATCGACTTGTCAGCAAATGAAAAAGGTTCACAAAGTTGGCTGCTATTTTGACATCTATCTTTTATCTTGGTGAGAAAAGCTGATTTAGGCATGTAGGTGCCTTTTCACAGCTGTGAACCAAATTCACAAAAACCCACTTCATTCTTCTTATTTATGAAGATCCAAACAGTTTTCAAGCCTTAGAATAAAGTACTGATGTTATCTGATGTTATTACAGTAGTATAAATGGATGTTACTGCCAAGGTTAGTGAACGTGTTGTTGTTATCATTATTATTATTGTTATTATTAATACTGATGCTAATACTGGTAGTAGTATTGTAATAATGATTACTATTTTAAAGTGATGACTGGTGTTGCTATTCATATTATCAATACTATTAATGATATTATTTTAATGGTATTAATAATCCTGTTCTCGTTATTATTGGCATTTATTGTTTTTGGTATTTTTGATCATATTATGTCATAATAATTTTATACACTTTTTTGGTTTTGTGGGTTGGGATTAAATAAGCATTGGCTTCTTCCCACTCCTTTTGAACAAAGACTTTTCTCTTTTCTTCTTCAGAAGTATCTTTCTCTTTTTGTTTCTTGTTTGTTTTTAATTGTTGTGTTATGTTTAAATAAAGACACAAAACGAAACGTTGGTATATTTTCAATACTTATCTTGATCCGTCTGCCACAAGTGGAAGCAACAGTCCAGGGCAGCAGGGTTACCAAACCGTGTCAGACACCGGTAAAAAACCGTTGTTGTTGTAGCTCCTGTGGTGTTAGCCCATCCTGGTCTCCAGCTTCATGATGCAACCAGCCCACGTTTAATCCCTGGCGTCCCGCTGGCCCACTTTCTCACATTACACAAGGACACTAGAGTCCACAGAATGTCAAATAATAACTAACACTCATCTGTGGAGCGCAGACATTATACAAACAGCATTTACATTCTGCAATTTCCAGATGACAAAAAGTATTTTTCATTTCCAGTCGTTGATGATGTTTTGGTGTGGTACTATTAGTTGCTGAATTGATTTTAGTTGGCCTGACTGGATCTCAGTGAATGAGTCTGAAGAAATGGACCTTAGATCAGGGTTTTTCTTACAGTAACAAAACAATCAGATGGAAAAGAGGATCTTTTGTGAAAAAATACCATTTGTCATGAATTCAACCTGATAAAGTGGATTTTCTCAAGCTTTCACCGTTGTGTTAGAATATTTTTTCTCCCACTCTACATCTACATACATTTTATACAGACATTTTTTTTGCTTGCCGTGTTTGGAAAGGCACAAGTGTTACTGCCTCACAGCATCATAGACACAATTAGGTTCCTTGGAACAGATATTTATTCCACGGACACTTCTCCTGCTTAATTTCATTCACCATTCCACCTCCGTGTCATAAGAACTTTAAAAGCACAGAATAAAAACTAAGCTTAATGGCAATTTAAATTTATAAACATAAGCTTATCTGGTGAAGTTTGTGAAACAAACACCTCATTGGCTGTGTATTGTGAAAGAAGGGTTTAGTTCTTGAAAATTGAATCCTCTGCATCTCTTTGGCTGTTGACTAACGAGATCTCACAATCCACGAGATTTTGCTTGTAAAGCTAGAAAATAAGTTGATAAACATAAAAATGAAATAAAAACACAGTTAAACTTCATTTAAAATAAAAAATTAAATCACTATTAATCTACAAAGTATTAAAGAATTTACAAAAACTGACACACCAAGAGACTATTTCTAATATTGTACTTTTGATGAAAAATTAGCTTTTTAAATTCTTCATGATGGAGAAATCTGGATGATTTTAAAACACATTTCACTGCCAGAGATTATTTTCTTAAAATGTTTTTTTGTTTCACTCTCGCAGCTCCTGGGATTAATTTATGCCTGCTATGTCGTCAGCACGTTTTCAGATGAAGACGAGAGCTGTAAGTATCCTAATTAATTACACACACATTTAATATGTGGATTAATTATAAAACCATATATGTTTTTCCATGTGTTGTGTCATGCTGTTTTCATTTTATTGTCATTTTTTGACTGATTTGTGAGAAATAAGTTCATAATTTAATTATGTTCTCCCTTTTTGTAGTTAATTTCATTGGTGAATATCATCATCCATCCAAACCTTTTCAGTTGCACTTCTAGTGTAATTGCGGTAGGTAATCTATGTGAGGAACCATGACCATTTTAGCTGTTTTTCCATCTCTTATAAATGTCTTCCCTGTCTTTTCATGTTGTTTTTCAGATTATAAATAGCCACAAAGAGAAAATGTCTGAGAGAAGCTGAAAGAAACTAAAGCCGATGATCAAACTCTTTTGACCTTTTTATCACTTCTTCGTTGGACGCAAGATCATAAATGCTGAACTCCTGTTTGTTTTTCTTTGTTAGTTTGCTTTCGTGCATTTTTACACTTATGTTAAGACATCAGATAGATGAATATGGTCAAAAGTGTAAATGAATAGCTTTACAGATATAGAACCGTTCCTGCCTGCAGTGTTTTTAATGACTTGTAATTACAACAGTATAGTTTCCTTTCAGGGATTAATAAAGTGTTTTTCTTATTTTATTCTCATTTTCTTTTTTAAACGTCTTTCACAAAATATTTTATGTATCTTTTCAGGTAGAAAAATGTAACATATAAACATATTGTGTGATTTTATTGAGTGGAATAAAGTTCTTCTCTATTGTGAATCTGAATGTTGTCATTTCATGTACTGTTGGTTTGCTTTAGTGTTGTACTTGATTTGTTATCTGATAGAAATACAGTATACTTTTATTCAGATTCAGTGGTATTTTAGTTAAATGAAGTGATATTGCAGGTTCAGATTTGTATCAATATGTTTATGTTGTACACCAAAGCAGAAGTAAATGTGAAAAGGTAACTGAGATTCATTAACTTGGAGAAGTGTGTAAGGGCATAAAATGTAATGAGGAAATATTTCTATATACATAAGCGCGAGTGCACACACACACACACACACACACATCTATCTATCTATATAGTATATATATATATATATATATGTATACAGTCGTCCTCAAAATAATCCATACCATCAACTTCAAAGAAAATGCCAAATTTACAGTAGTAATTCAAATGACAATAAACTACAGAAACTAATAAATAAAAATGTATAAAATTGTAATTTAGTAAAATAAGATATTGCTTTTAAATTGTGTTTGGATATAATAATGAGAAAAAACAAATAAACAAAACTGTCGGAGACACATAGAGCACTTTGCTCATGGACAGTGGACCAAAATACCTGTCAACAAGTGTAGACATCTTTTTGAACATTGCAGAAAACACCTGATTGAAGTGTTGCTCAACAAAATTTTAGCTTCAGAGCCCCATCACGCTTGTTTAATCATTTTATTTTTTGTGTGTTTGATATTTCTTTCGAACCACAATTCAAAATTAATGTTGTGATTTTCATAGAATTTTATTTATTCATTTTGGCAATTTGAACTCATTTTACCGGCAGATGATTTTTTTTCCTTCTTTAATTGGAGGGTATGAATAGTTTTAAGGACGACTGTGTATAGATAGATAGATAGATAGATAGATAGATAGATAGATAGATAGATAGATAGTTAGATAGATAGATAGATAGATAGATAGATAGATAGATAGATAGATAGATAGATAGATAGATAGATAGATAGATAGATAGATAGATAGATAGATAGATAGATAGATAGATAGATAGATAGATAGATAGAGAAAAGTATTCAGGCCCCTTTAAAGTTTTTACTCTGTTTTATTGCAGCCATTTGCTAAACTAAAAAAAAGTTCATTTTTCTATTTCTCATTAATGCACCCCATCTTGACAGAAAAAAAACAGAAATGCAGAAATTTTTGCAAATTTATTAAAAATGAAAAACTGAAATATCACATGGTCATAAGTATTCAGACCCTCTGCAGTGACACTCATATTTGACTCATATACTATCTATTTCTTCTGAGCCTCCTTGAGATGGTTCTACTCCTTCACTGGAGTCCAGCTGTGTTTAATTAAACTGATTGGACTTGATTAGGAAAGACACACATCTGTCTATATAAGACCTTACAGCTCATAGTGCATGTCAGTGCAAATGAGGTCGAAGGAACTGCCCAAGGAGCTCAGAGACAGAATTGTGGCGAGGCACAGATCTGGACAAGGTTAAAAAAGAATTTCTGCAGCACTAAAGGTTCCTAAGAGCACTGAGGCGCGCTATTGGAAGGACCCTAAATGCCTACAACCTGCTCAGAGAACGATGGAATAAAATTGAAGTTCATAAATTTTATTCCATCGTTCTCTGAGCAGGTTGTATAGTTTCACTGCTATAACTCTTTTATTCCAGATGGGTGTTTGCATGTAATGTAAACAATGGCAACTGGGAAGAACTCCTAGCAATGGACGCATCCTATACGTCACCTACGTCACTTCCGCTCTTCCGACCCCGGATGAAGCTGCAGTTGTGGGCAAGTGAGAAACACGGCTACCAGACTGGTTAGGTTTTAATTTAGCATTGTGGGAGTCAGAGCGGATTGAAGCCCCGCTGGATTCATGTGGAAACGGCAGCACGAAGAGCCAGCAGGCCCACGACAAGTAAGCCGAGCGGAGAAACTGGCCAACATTGGCTGCTAACTGGGTTTAACTGCTAGCAGAGGCTGCTTCTCCGGCTGTTAGCCTCTCCATATAGCGGGGCTTGAAGCTCACACACTGCACGTCTTGTTGGGGCTCCACTCTAACGCAACACCAGGTGGATGAATGATGTCTACCGCTAGTATCGATCCTCAGGTAAGCTGCGAGGCGAAATCCTCATCGACAGAGTTTTGCTTCTGCGTGGAAGTGAAATGAGCTGTGTGAGAGCATCCCACTGTGGGGACGATGCCAGCTAGTCAGCTAGTTAGCCAAGTGAGAGTAAAGGATAGCTGGAAATATTCCCAACCAACCAAGGCCTGGACCACAGCTTCCAGTACTTATCTGAGTGGCTCCTGCTTCATTTATTGTGCCACAATATTTCATATTCAATGAAAATGTCTGCATATATTTGAGGGTGAAGCTAAGACGATTTGTGATGCTGTGAGTAGCAGGCGTGACCCAAACAAGCTCTCTTTGTTTTCTTCTTTTAATGTCATTGTGAAGACATCGAAAGGACAGGAAGCAAGCAAAGGTAAGATATTAATGCTTACTATATCTGATGCCTCATGTTTGGGTCAAGAGACTGATTTATTGTTTAAAGTTTGAGAAAAGTGTCTATGAAGTAATGACATCTTTGCATTTTTACAAAGTTTCATCCAGGTGTAAGGGTGCACAGCTTGTCAAATGAAAGAGACTTGTGTTTTAAAGAGCCAACTCCTAAAAGTAACTTTTATCTAAAATATCACTACTCTGCTGCAGTTAGACAGTCTGACCTAAATCTGAATATATACAACTTGCTTGTCTTTAGTCATCATTCAAAGATTGTGCAAAAGATTTTTTGTTTTTTTGACAGATCACAGTGGCAATTGTGATTTTACTGCAGCCTGATGTATTAATGACAGCATTCATTATCTCTGAACAATCTTTGTAAGGCTGACCAGCATTTATAAACATTGTTCTAAGCCTTAATTTGAATGGGGTTTATAAACATCTGTTAAGATATTCTGAACTTCCTGTGTCTTTATGACATTATATAACATTTAGAAGGCCAATTGTCAATATTAAAGCAGTAAATTGCAGATTAAATAGCATCATGGGAACTGCTACGACAGCTTCATGTTCATGGTGAATTTAATTTCTTAATTGCTCTTCTTAAGAACTGTTAAATTGCGACTATAGCTCATTTTTATTTTATTTTAGGATGGGTCTTGTTGTCACTTTATCCAAAAAGTTAAGTCCAAATCAAATTTAAATAAATATGCAATTCTTTGATATTTACATCACAAAACACATAGTCCATGGGGTTAGTTTATAGGGCCATAAGATTTTTTTTTATTTTGTCCATATAAATGTCTCAGTCTCTGTGTAGCGTCCTCACTGCCTCACCCATGGCATTTTTCCAACAGGGAGCAGTACAGTATTATGATGGCTTCCCCCTACTTTGTTTTTCATTATGTACAGTATCCTTTCCCCGTTATCAGGATCAGCTATTTATCTTTGCAACATGTGTGACGCTGCACCAGCCCAGACAAAACACACAACTTTACAGTGTGTGCTTAATACTTTATATTGATTTAGTCAATATTTTTATCCAAAGTGACTTAAAAGTGAGCGTAGCAGGGTGATTATCCCCCTGAATAAGTTTGTAACTGATTTTCAGTTCAGAGGAGTTTGAGAATAGTGTCTTCAGAGAGTAAATCGGTGATCTGTTCACATCTTTATCGAGCTGTATGGGCAGTGGTGGTATCCACTGCACTATTTTCAGTTTACCCATCTTTGTGTTCAGTTTGCATCAAAGTTCACGTGAAACAAACGATGCCAAGATACTTCTGTATTGTATTGATAGTTTGAGACATTGTAGATATTTTAGGCTCCTAAATAAACGTAATTTAATTTGCTTAGCTGAAAGAATCAGCTTTGACAACAGTCTGATTTTATTGCAGCCTTTCCAGTTTCAGTGCAGAATGGCTCCCTCCACCAGAAGGACACGGTGCATGATAATGACTTTGAACCCTATCTTACCAACCAGTCCAGTCAGGTAGGAAAGGAAGCTTTTTTTTAAAAAAAAAAAAAAAAAAAGCTTTATCATATAAATTCTCATGACATTAAAGCCTTTTTAAAAATTATGTACTTGTTGCCTTAAAAGTAATCATAATTTTGCTTCTTTTTGTAGAATAACAGCTATCAATCCATGACAGACCCTTACCTGTCCAGCTACTATGCCCCCTCTATTGGATTTCCTTACCCTCTCAATGAGGCTCCCTGGTCCACAGGAGGTGATCCACCCATTCCCTACCTAACACCTTATGCCCCACTTAGTAATGGAGACCATCACTTCATGCCTGATACGGTGTTTGGGCAGCCAGGTGGGCTCAGCAGCAGCATTTACCCTCACAGGTTTAACTTTTTCCCCGAGAATCCGGCGTTCTCGGCCTGGGGCACCAGCGGTTCTCAGGGCCAGCAGACTCAAAGCTCAGCCTATGGTGGCAGCTACAGCTACCCACCCAGCTCTCTAGGAGGCACATTAGTCCCTGATGGCCAGACAGGTTTCCATAGTGACACCCTGAGCAAGGCACCAGGCATGAACAGCCTAGAACAGGGAATGCTAGGCCTAAAAATAGGCGGGGATGTGACAGGAAGTGGCTCAGGTGTGAAGAGTGCAGGGTCTGTAATAGGCGGTGGAGGTGGTGCAGCTGTTGCCCCTGGCAACGGTGGCACACCAGTTGGAATGCCCCCTCAGAAACCTACATCGTGGGCTGCTATCGCTAGTAAACCTGCCAAGCTGCAGCAACAAAAGACAAAGAACAAACCCGGCGCTGTGATGATTGGAGGAGCTCTGCCTCCTCCTCCAATTAAGCACAGCATGGACATTGATACGTGGGATAACAAAGGGCCTGCCACCAAAATGGCCCCCGCTTTGGCTCACCACCACCAACAGCACCCACCCCAGCTTCACTCCCATGCCCCTAGTCTCATACCTCCCCTCCAGCAGTCCCTCCAGTCTGCCCAGTCCCTTGTGCAGCAGATGACCATGCAGGGTCCTCCGCCCCCTCCACACACTTACCAGAACCACAACTCTGCTCCACCCCCTCAGACCAGATGGGTAGCCCCACGGAATCGCAACTTGTGTTACGGTGGTGGAAGTTTGGACAGTAGCGGCTCCTCCAGCGGTGGCGGCATGGGTAATGAAGGTGTGGGAGGGGGGGGTGTTCCTCCAGAGCCGGGATCAGAGTCACACCCGGTACTGGAGAAGCTGCAAGCAGCCCACAGCTACAACCCCAAGGAGTTTGACTGGAACCTGAAAAACGGCCGAGTGTTCATCATCAAGAGCTACTCCGAGGACGACATCCACCGCTCCATCAAATACTCCATCTGGTGCAGCACGGAGCACGGCAATAAGCGTTTGGACTCGGCCTTCAGAGGCATGAACTCTAAAGGTCCCGTGTACTTGTTGTTCAGCGTCAACGGCAGCGGCCATTTCTGCGGCGTGGCCGAGATGCGCTCGCCTGTGGACTACAGCACCAGTGCTGGCGTCTGGGCGCAGGACAAGTGGAAGGGCAAGTTTGATGTGAACTGGTTGTTTGTTAAGGACGTGCCTAATAGCCAGCTCCGCCACATTCGCTTGGAAAACAACGACAACAAGCCGGTCACCAACTCACGTGACACTCAAGAGGTTCCTCTGGAAAAGGCGAAGCAGGTGCTCAAGATCATCGCCCAGTACAAACACACTACCTCCATCTTTGACGACTTCTCCCACTACGAGAAGAAGCAGGAGGAGGAGGAGGTTGTGAAAAAGGTAGTCATTTCTTTCAGACTAGATACTTTTGAATATTAGAATTAGAGATGCACCGATCCGATACCCAGATCAGATATCAGCCCCGATATTGACTAATTAGCTGGATTAGATATCGGATGAATGAGGCCGATCCAGAATTCTGATTCAGTCATTTCATTTTGTCATTAATATGATTATAAATTTACACTTTATTTGTTGATAAATGATATTCAAGTACATTTATATCAGTTAGTTTGTTACCTTTTTTTTTCTAAACAATGCTTAATGTTCATGTCAAGCCTGATGCCTTCACTCACATGGCAAAGTATACAGTTCATTCATTCAACAGAAGTATCGGACTGGTATCGGCTGATGCGCTCAGCTCAGGTATGGGATTGGATTGGAAAAACTGGATCGGTGCATCTCTAATTAGAATTAAGGTGATGAGTTAAATGAATGTGTAAATCAGGCTCATGATAGTTCATTTTTAGAAACATTGCAGCCTCATTGTTTATCTTTTCCCTTTAAATGAATTTAAAAAATGACAATTTTGGCAAATGCATGATGCACCCACATGTACATTTTTAAGTGATGAAAATATGGTCTGTTAACATTAACGTAACCTCAAATGTGATTATTTCTGAGTCTGTCCTTAACTCTGATGTATTGACAGGGAATTTCAGAGCTGCTTTTGTTGCTTATTTAATTCAGATGAGAGCTGCTGTAATAATGAAAAGGTTTGAATGGAAAGCATCAGAGCTCTGCAGTAATGTTGGAAGAAAACTTTTGTTGTGTTGCCGTGGGATGGTGTTATTATTGTGCCTCACTGCTGAGCAAGCAAAGTGACATTCTGAGTGCAGAGAAGTGATTTTTGCAAGCACACCACTTCTACTTTAATCAGAACATATTTTTGCACAAAGAAAAACTTAATCTGAGTAAACGAGGGTTGATTCTGTGCATATAAAATGAATTTCCATGTTTGCTCCTGTGTGTGTAGATGAACAGCCATAAAACTTCACCATAGTTGTGTAAATCTTCTCCCTCCTTGTTTTGTCCTCTGCATACTGCCACACACTCTTCATGAAGCATCAGTTTTGTTGATGTGCTGGCGGTGCCACAATTCCAACCAATCACAGGCTCGAACAGGTTCTGATTGGCTATTTCGCTGCATCATGATTACACTGGAAAAGATGGTTTCTAAGTCAAGAAGACTTTGTTTCAAACTTCATTGCATTATGTTTTCTTGTTAGTGTTTATATTTAATTCTCATGTTATTACATAAATCATACGTTTATTTATTGCATAGAAGTGTTTCACATTGTTTTCACCTTGTTGACTGACATTTAGGTAAAATGTATCATCTTTGGGCATCTTATTCAATGTACGTCCTGCAGCAGGTAGCCTAGCTAAGTCACAAAAGACAACATCGGGATGACCAACATTCCTGTATGTTAGTTTACATGGTGAAAATAATTTGACAGCACTTCCTATGCTGAAAATAAATCCATCCAGCCATTATCCGCACATCCAGGGCTGGGTCGCGGGGTTGCAACCAAAGCAGGGAAACCCAGACTTCTCTCCAGCTCATCAGGGGGGATTCTGAGGCATTCCCAGCCAGTTGAGAGATGATGTCCTTCTGGCTTGTCATGGCCTCCTCCCGGTGTGATGTGCCCAGAACACCTCACCAGGGAGGTGTCCAGGAGGCATCCTAACCAGATGCCTGAGCCCCCTCATCTGGCTCTTCTCATTCCTCCGCTCCGTGCAGGGATGGAGCAGCAGAAAGGCGTCTCCCCCTTCCCTAAGGGAGACCCCGGCCACCCTGCGGAGGAAACTTGCTTTCATCCGCTTGTATTCGCAATCTCATTCTTTCGGTCACTACCCACAGTTCACCGTCATAGACGAGGGTAGCGATGTAGATTAGTTAACATTGTGTTTAATTCCTATATTATTATATAAATCATAAGATTATTTATTGCATAGGAAGAAATGTGACATTGTTTTCTTCAGAAAATCTACTTTAGACATTAAAATGTAACACTAACCAAAAACATGATGTAATGAAGTTTGAAACCAACTCCTCTTGACTTAGAAACCATCTTTTCCACTGGTGGCAGTGAAGCAGCCAATCGGGATGACTCTGAGCCTGTGATTGGTTGTAATTGTGGCACATTTTATAGTGCAGCACCGAGTTGAGCGTGTCGACGGTACTGACCGAGAGCGTGTGCACAGGTGTAAGGCAGAGAAAAGAATGAATAAAAGGAGAGAAAGTTGTTTTGTCATTCATCTACAGATGGGAGAAAAGACGCAATCATTTTGTTTGCACAGAACAAAAGTATTTTTTTGCTTAAAATATTACTGGTGTGCTTTCAAAAAGCATTTGCACTCAGAATACCGCTCTGCTCGTTCAGGAATGAGGCACAGTAATGACGCCATACTGCAGGAACAAGACGTTATCGCGTCGCCACGTGTTGACATGTCACACACTGCTAATGCGTCAACCACTTACCCAACGTCCACAGATCCCTTTTGTTTTAAACCATGTGCCTTAAGCCCCCAAATTAAACATCTCTAACTAATTCTGACCTTTTCCTTCATCAGATCAGAGGATCTTGTAACAGACCACTTGGTTCTTTAATATTTTAGGATTTTGAGTACTACGTGTTGCCCACCCCCCAGAGTCACCATAGTGCAGACGGACTGAAGTCTGTTTTTTGGGAACTTGTAGTGTTTCGGGAACAACAAATAGCTGGAAAAGCTGAGTGGCAATTCTGGTGTCTTCTCCGTTGAATGTTTAAGTCGAAGTGAACCCAATTAACTCAATTACACCTACAGGGAGTGCATTATTAGGCAAATGAGTATTCTGACCACATCTCTTTTTATGCATGTTGTCTTACTCCAAGCTGTATATGCTGAAAGCCTACTACCAATTAAGCATATCAGGTGATGTGCATCTCTGGAATCAGAAGGGGTGTGGTCTAATGACATCAACACCCTATATCAGGTTTATTAGGCAAACATAATTATTAGGCAACTTAACAGTAAACAAATATATACCCTTTTCAATTATTTTCACCAGGGAAACCAATATAACAGCTCAACATTCACAAATATACATTTCTGACTTTCAAAAACAAAACAAAAACAAATCAGTGACCAATATAGCCACCTGTCTTTGCAAGGACACTCAAAAGCTGCCATCTATGGATCCTGTCAGTGTTTTGATCTGTTCACGATCAACATTGCGTGCAGCAGCAACCACAGCCTCCCAGACACTGTTCAGAGAGGTGGACTGTTTTCCCTGCTTGTAAATCTCACATTTGATGAGGGACCACAGGTTCTCTATGGGGTTCAGATCAGGTGAACAAGGAGGCCATGTCATTAGTTTTTCTTCTTTTAGACCCTTTCTTGCCAGCCATGCTGTGGAGTACTTGGATGCGTGTGATGGAGCATTGTCCTGCATGAAAATCATGTTTTTCTTGAAGGATGTGGACTTCTTCCTGTTCCACTGCTTGAAGAAGGTGTCTTCCAGAAACTGGCAGTAGGACTGGGAGTTGAGCTTGACTCTATGCTCAACCCAAAAAGGCCCCACAAGCTCATCTTTGATGATACCAGCCCATACCAGTACCCCACCTCCACCTTGCTGGCGTCTGAGTTGGACTGGAGCTCTCTGCCCTTTACCGATCCAGCCATGGGCCCATCCATCTGGCCCATCAAGACTCACTCTCATTTCATCAGTCATAAAACCTTAGAAAAATCAGTCATGAGATATTTCTTGGCCCAGTCTTGACATTTCAGCTTGTGTGTCTTGTTCAGTGGTGGTGGTTTTTCAGCCTTTCTTATCTTGGCCATGTCTCTGAGTATTGTACACCTTGTGCTTTGGGCACTCCAGTGATGTTGCAGCTCTGAAATATGGCAAAACTGCTGGCAAGTGGCACCTTGGCAGCTGCACGCTTGACTTTTCTCAGTTCATGGGCAGTTATTTTGAGCCTTGGTTTTTCCACACGTTTCTTTCGACCCTGTTGACTATTTTGAATGAAACACCTGATTGTTGGATGATCACGCTTCAGAAGCTTGGCAATTTTAAGAGCGCTGCATCCCTCTGCAAGATATCTCGCTATTTATGACTTTTCGGAGCCTTTCAAGTCCCTCTTCTGACCTATTTTGCCAAAGGAAAGGAAGCTGCCTAATAATTATGTTTGCCTAATAAACCTGATATAGGGTGTTAATGTCATTAGACCACACCCCTTCTCATTACAGAGATGCACATCACCTGATATGCTTAATTGGTAGTAGGCTTTTGGCCTATGTAGCTGGAAGTAAGAAAACATGCATAAAGAGGATGATATGGTCAAAATACTCATTTGCCTAATAATTCTGCACTCCCTGTATAATTTATCTCAACATTTAAAATGAAACTGAATTAAAATGATTTTTTTGTTAATTTTTTAAATGCAATGAATTCTCACTAATAATTAATGCATGCTCATTAGTTAATCATGTCATTCCCACGTGTTAATATGTGGCCGCAACGTAATGCTCAGATGCAGGTTAAGCTATTTTCTATCAATGTCACAGGTGGACTCTGCAGAAAACTACAGCTAAAAGTAAATTTAAAGGTAAAATGTTTAAACTAACTTCCAGTGTTTATTAAAAAGGATTTGAGAACTCTTACCTGCCGAACACAAATATTTTATCCTCTTACTTGGGTTATATTACAGTCTGCAAAATTATTCATACTTTCCAATTAAAGAAAAAGCTAAATTCACAATAGTAATTCAAATAACAAGAAACTAATAATGAATAAAAATTTACAAAATTATTATTTAGTGAAATAACATATTTCTTTTAGAATTTTGGTGGGAAATAATCATTTAAAAAAAACAACTGTCCTAGCCACAGCACCTTTCCCATGAACAGAGGACCACAATACCTGTCAACAGGTGTAGAAGTCTTTTTGAGCATTAGAGAAAACATCTGATAACAGTGATTGTCTCAAAGTGTTGCTCAAAAAAATTTTAGTTTTAGAGCTCCATCATGCTTGTTTACTTGTTTTATTTTTTTTTGGTTTGTTTTTAGTATTTCTTTTGATCCAGAAATAAAAATCAATGTAAAGATTTTTATAGAATTTTTGTTTCAACTTATTTCACTTACAGCTGATTTTTTTTTAATATAGCAAGATGCTATATGAGGAGGATTTTTTTCTGTGATTTCTAATGAATTTTGTGTTTTTGTGCACAGAGCTATGAGCCTGCTTCAATACAGAGTCGATCCAGAATGGATCAGGTGAAGTTGATCAATTTTATTTCATCATTCATCTGAGCAGGTTTAATAGTTTCACTGCAAATATGTTTATATTTTTTAACTCTCCCTCTTGGAGAAGTGTTCAAAACTGTATATACTAAATCATCCAATTGATTTTTTTTTTTTTTTTGCACTTGAAACAGTTAAATTTCTGTTTGTGTAACTTAATTTAAATCCGTCCACAACATGTTAAATTTGGCTGCAAAATTGTTGAAAAATATTTGGTAATGAACCTCACAAAACAATCTCGATGGTGGTTGAGACAGTCCTGAAAATCATCGGTTTATCATTTTCTTGATATTTTTTTCTCTATGTCTGTTTCAGGATCGTCAGAAGTGAGCTGTGCCAGACGGCCTCCAACGGTTGGACACTTGTATTTGGATGGACAAACTAAAATTTAAATTAAAACAGAAAACACAAGGACATACAAGAATTTAAAAAAAGATATTTTTTCTATTTCATTTTGTCAACTTTGGCCCACGTCAAACTGTTTGAGCCACATTGCTCCTTGTTCCCCAAGACTTTGAAACGCGTGCAGGGATGAAGCTAGTTCCATCATTTGAATTGTTTTAAAAACATCAGTTGTCTTTTTACTATAATAATTTCTTTATTTTCTAGCCTTATAAATCTCTATTGCTGCCCTGGAACTTTAAAATTCTCAGCTAAATATAAATATCTGCACGTCTGTTTGGAAAATCTCTTGACAACATGCTGCTGATATTCAGTGACTGTTCACTTTGTGGTTTGTGTGTTGAAGAAATGTTAAGTGCTCGTATTGGTTAATCTTAATGAGTGAACAATACTGACAAACGTCTGCTATCTGTGTGGCAAGTTGTGTTTTATATCTTCAGAAGACAAGAAAATAACTTCTTTAATGCCTCTTTTTTTCATGCGAGGAGAGTTTAACGTTGGGTTGGAGGTTTCTGTGTGCATAGACATAATTGTACAAGGTTGCAGCATTAGAAAGCATAAATGTTAGAAAAATATATTTTGAAAACTATGACATGGCTTGCATCTGATTTAAATTTAACATCATGAGAGAAATGTCTATTTCTCTAAATTGGAGCCTTACAATTTCTTTTCAGCAGTAGTAAATGCTCATTTATTTGCTTTTTACTCAGCATCGTACCTCAAATGTCAGCTAGAAATTCAGGAAATAAGGAAAGCTGTTTCTGGTTTAAAGAATGGAAATTCATATTTGCTGTATGAGCTCAAGTTTTAATCAATGAAATCTTTCTTTTCTCTGCTACTTGCTGGGTCTCTGGAAATAATGTAGCATGTACTGCTTTAAAAATCGAAGCCAGACCTGCCACCTTTTTTCTTTCCATACATTTTTCTAATAGCATTATAATCTCGGCATCTTCATAGTTTGCATAGCTAACATGTCCACTTCACCCTCAGAAAATGTAAGCTTTAATGTACTGACATTTCTAACTGAGATCGCCTCAAAATGTTCAGCTGTAGCATTATATTTAACTGATTTGTTGTCAAGTGTATGAAAACCCAGAGACTAGCCTATATGGTATATGTTTGTGACTTTCTTTTTAAACTGCTTGCTGTATCGTGTGTGTATGCAAGAGTGACAGAAAAGGAGGAGTACGTCTGTGGCGCAATCAGAGTTATATAATGGTATCGGAATATAGAAAATTTATGCAAAAAAAAAAAGTTTAAGTCACCCTTGGATTAAATATCTATTGTATCAGAGGTCACTATCACATTCTTAGATTTGATCATGTTCATTATTAAAGATATACTTATCTGTTGTTTGTGTCTTTTTATGAGCAGGGGTTTCTGGCAAGTCTGTTTTGTCTTATGCTACAAAACTTGTACAAAAAGCCAAACAGATCACTAAGTTGCCAATAAAGTACTTCAGTTTGGCAGTATAGACTCTGTAGATGAATGTTGGTGAATGCAGCAGCCTGTTGTGCAAATCTTAAACCAATGTTTAGCTTATTATGTACATGTATTACCCAAAAAAAGGAGTATTGTACGTCTCTAATAAGTTTTACAGCAAGTATTTATTAGGGGCCACTTTATTCTTCAGTGACCCCTCACAGACAAAACTTTGCATATTATTTTAGAAGTCGTCCAGGGTTCTTAAAGGGCTTAATGTGGATGATGGCTGCCTTTTGTTCCTTTTTCTGTTGCAATGGCCACACAGTAGTCATCCTCAAAATTATTTATAGCCTCCAATTAAAGAAGAAAAAAACTGTCAGTGAAATAAGTTGAAGCTGACAATAATAAATTCTATGAAAATCATGACATTGATTTTGAATTGTGGTTGAAAAATATAAAAAACACACAAAAACTGAAACAAACAAGCATGATTAGGCTCCGAAGCTAAAATTTTATTGAGCAACATTTTGAGTCAATTACTGCAATCAGGTGTTTTTCTTTAGTGTTCAAAAAAACTTTTCACCTGGTGACAGGTATTTTGGTCCACTGTTCATGAGAAAAGTGCTCTAATGCGTCTGGGACAGTTTTAATTATTTTCAACCACAATTCAAAAGCAGGATTTTATTTCGCAAAATAATTTAGTAAATTTTTATTTATTTTTAGTTTCTTGTTATTTGAATGTTGTGATTTTAGTCTTTAATTTGAGGATATGATTAACTTAGAGGACGACTGTATATGAACCCCCGTTTTTCTTCCTTTAGAATGACTTGATAGCCACAGAGATTGTTTCTGGTGAAGTTTAAATGCTGGGGGAGAAAACTGAAGACAAAACAAGGTGAGGCTTCAGTTGGACCAATCAATGCATCTCTTTGATACAGTGTCAAATCTTTGCTGTCAATGTCGTGATTTTCATAGATTTTCTTTTAGTAATACTTTTGTCAATTTCAACTTATTTCACTGACAGCTGATTTTTTTGTCCTCCTTTAGTGGGAGCATATGAGTAATTTTAAGGATGACTGTATATTTTTATACTTGTCTGCCATTTCTCTCCTCTTATCCTCCACTAGTTTTTCCAAACTTTTAAAGGATATTCCACACACTGTTGATAAATGCCATGTTTTCAGCTGAAAGCTTCTGGATGAAAAAGGTCAAAATTTGGATTCTTTGCCCTCACAATTTGCCAGGCTCAAAGCTGAAAGAAGCAGTTTAAAACAAATTGGTTCCTTTTTATTCTTCAATGCTTGAATGATTCGTGTCAGTGTTAAGAGGTTTAACTATGTATAACAACAAAAAAACTATCCTCTGAACTGAAACTGTGTGGAAAGCACAGTAACCAAAGAAGACTCGTGAGATCAAGTGGCACCCAGTATTTACACTGTGACAATGTTTCCTTCCTAAAACACACATTTGGTCTGTTTTATTCTTTCAAATAACTATTCAGTTGTGCAAATTTTCCTTCCACTGCCGCTTGTTCAATAATGTTTTTTTTCTGTCAGTGCAGTTTTGAAAAGTATCTTGTTCATGCACTGGGTATTTAAGCCTTTAATTTGCATAATGCTGCTTGTTGCACCCATAAACACAAATGCATAGACTTGCACCACACGATGAGATAAAACAACTTTTCCACTGAGAGTATTTCTTTCTTTTGTGTTACAGAAAACTGAACAGTTTATTATTATTATTATTATCATTATTATTATTATTATTATGGATTTTAGAAAGGTGAAATACTGCAGCTTAGTCAGATTTAGGTCATTTGTGGGGGAAAACAAGCAGTCTTTGTTCCGGTGAGCGCATGCAGGTGCTCTGCTTCTCTGCGTGGGTTTTTATCTCTCCATCTCCGTGAACGACGCAGCGCGTGATTCCTCTCTTGGCATTCACCGCGTGCCTTAATTGTATGGCTGATAAATCAAGGTCCGCCGTGAACACGAGGAGCGGCAATCCTGTCCCTTCTCGAGGAAAGTTGGATCTTCTGACCATCACAGGATGAAACAATAAAACTATAATGCGTTTCTGAAAATGTGCGCTCTAGTTTAGCTACATCATCAATCAGACTAATGGATCACACATGAAATCGCGTCTGTTTGGTTTTTGTTGGCATTCAGCGACTGAAGCTGTGAATGCCATGAATGAAACCCGCTGTTTACTGTCCTTGCGTGGCTCGTCCGGAACGTGGCGGCTGGATTCAGCTCCACCGCTGACACTTCTCAGAGAAAACATCTGGCTCTTTCTTATATAAAAAGATGGATGTGGAGGCGAAGCAGGCCAAACAATCCCATCGGTGTTTGTGGAGGCAGGCGGACAGGCCCCCCCGATCATAATGTCCAGTCCTGCTTCGAGTCAAGGCGAATAAAACACACTTCAGTCCAGCATGACTTCAGGATTTAAACACCAAGCAAGATAATGTTCAGTTTTCAGGTTGTTCGACATTTCTCCACATAAAAACGTTCCCGTCCCGGTCTGTGTCTTTCAGGTCCCGGTCCATATAGACTATAACTGAGGCGATAACGTCATGACGTCCTAGTCCTCGCTATCACGCTATGGACGTTCCCCGACCCTTATATAGTCTGCTGACCTGGTTGTTACAGTGTATGGGATCTGCTGCTGCTGCTGTGTCTTGTGTCCGTCCACGGCGCGCGGAGCGCTGACCAAGGTGCTGAAATCGGACCTGCTGCGAATCAGTGTGGACTCGAGACATGATGACAGCGTGATTCCACTGTGGACTCCAACAGGACTCTTACACAACCCAGGAGCCTTTCTGAGCCTTCAGTTTCAGGCATGTGCTGCGCTTTCCACTGGTGGAACCTCTTTTTTTTTTTTTTTTTAACTCATTTACTGGTCCAACTGGTTGTATGGACTTATGTAAAAGTTACATTTCACAGAGATTCGCACGTTTTAACTTGTTTAGATAATAAGCTTATTCAAGCTGTTTCTTTGTGTTATTTACATACGACTGTAATTTCCTCTTATCTATCTAAAATAAATATAAAAGATAAAATATCTATCTATCTATCTATCTATCTATCTATCTATCTATCTATCTATCTATCTATCTATCTATCTATCTATCGATATGCATCTTATCATTCACACACTTGGAGACTGTAAAAGTAGAAAATATTTGGGTTTTTATTAGTTTTTTTGGGATTGAAAAATATTTTCATCCTATTTTATTGACATTTCAAATGACCCTTTAAATGTTCTAATTGATTATTTTATGATTTACAACTTTTTAAAATGATTTATTCCACTGCAATTTCTCTCTGGGATCAATAAAGTATTTTTCATTTCATTGTTTCATTTCATTTCGTTCAGTCTGTCCGTATACAGATCACCCATCTGTACTTTGGGTTTTCGGTTATGAGGGAAATGGTGGCCTAGAGGTTACAGTGGTGGGCTGGAGGACGGGTTTAAGTCCCAACAGAGGTGAGCCACTATGGGCTCCTGAGCAAAGCCATTGAGGCTATTTGCTCCCCCTGTGCTGAAACATGGCAGTCCACTGCTCGCTACATCTCCTGTACTAAAGATGGATAAAATGCATGTGCCAAATTTCCCAATCTGGATGAATTAAGTCAACATGATTTTATCTAAAGCCTAAAGTTCATTCTGATCTTGCAAAATTCATTTAATAGTACAAACATGCATTAATAAAGTTTTTTTCTGAATTTTAAAATTGATATGTTTGTTTTTTGTTTTTAAATGAAATTGAATTTCTTTGTCTTCTTCAATGTAAATCCCCTGTTTGTGGACAGTTTTCTCAAAGTGTCAGTAAACTCATACATCCGTAAAAACTAACAAACACTTTTATGTCCATTTATTTGTATGTCGTCTGAAGGAAGATCATATACTGAATATGCTCTTAGCATTTTATAGTATCCCTGAGGAACACATTGAAGTGACAGGTTTAGTTCTGGGTTCATTTATAACTTAAATGAAATATTTGAATTGCCATAAACTTTTACTTCTTTGCCATAGACATAAAATAAGTCAAAAGTAATCTCTGCAAAATGCCATGCAGCCTCTTCAACTCAGCTAAATAGCAGCCGCCTGCAATCTGCAAACTTGCATCTGTGGAATGAGAAACGTCTGTTCTGACTATGTCCTGAATTTACATGTGCAGGATGGACAGAGACTGATCATTTGAAACTGAGTAGTGAGGTTTATATTTTTTTTTCACTAAATTTTACACCAAGACAGATCTTTGATTTTTATATACAATAATCGTACATTTTAGAAATGAACAGAGTAAGAACATCATAACAATACAAAGAACACAACCATATCTCTGGTCCGCTCATTCAAATAGTCTTTGCCCGCCCAGGACCGGACTCAGCACGGTGGGGGACAGGTCCTTTCAGGCTGCTGCTGCACGGCTGTGGAAAGCCTTGCCTGAACACCCAACGGTGCAACAGACAGTGAAATCTTTTAAAGGCACCTGAAAGCGTCTTTATTTAGCAGGACTTTTGTGTAATCTCCCTGAAAGTCTGTTTTCACATTTTTCTTGATTTTAAGTTGTAGCACTTGGAGATTTTGTTTAAAATGTAAAGTGCGCTATAAATAAAAAAAATTTTATCATCGTCATCATTATTAAAGAACACACTTCTTTCTGTTAAAAAGTGTATGTTTTATTAGAAAACATGAACATTTTCACAAATGTAAATACACATGAGCAATAATTATGGCAACTACATCCAAAGTGAGCAGAGCCTCAGAAAATCAGTTCAATAAATATTTCCAATATTTGGGATGAGGAGAATAAACCCTAAAACAGGCAGGAGAGGAAAATGGGCTGCAATAAATTATTTAATGTCATCACTCATCTCTTTTGGCCCTAAGAAAAATATTTCCACTTTCAGTATATATTTATACTCAATATATTGGATTTTATGAGTTGTATCTCCCAGGATATGTTGCCCTAATGAAGTTTAACTGCGCGATAGATAAGTTATTTCATAGAAATCTCTAAAACATGGCTGTGGTAGTTTGCATGATTTGAGCGTTTTGGCTGCATCTGCAATGAAAGAGGTTAATCAGTCAGTTCTTACAGTGAAGATTTGAAGGGAAATGTCAGGATATCTGTGCATGAACGGGGTCTTAAAATAAACAAGGTCATGCATCAAGATGACATCAGATGTGCAAGTTGTTTTCGTAAAAAATGCTTTGAAATCAGAAACGTTGACTAAACTTAGTGTTTTGGTATGACCAAACAAGTTTAAGGCTAGATCTTAATCCAGTTAAAAAATTTGCAGAAAGTCATGAAGGAAGCAGATAATATGGACATAACTCAGCAGTATAACTGAACTGACGCTGTTTACATTGAAGGAAAAGATAAAATTCAGAGTTGATCAGTGTTTCTGAAATGTTCAGCTGGACAGATGCTGAAAGTGAAGCCTTATTGCCAAATATGTTAAACTGGATCATATTTCTTATGAAATATAGAAATTTTGCCTCATATATTTGGGTTGCTTTTATCTTCTTTTGGGACTGGAGAGAAAAACTCTGGTTGTAGTTGTGCAGGCATGTAGAAAATGACTGAGTCCTCAAGCTTTAATACCACTCCATGCAGAGTTCCCTGAGATGATAGTTATGTAAATTCGTAACAAAAAAAATAAAATAACTGTAAACATTTTTTGTGCAAAACGGACTTTTTAAATTAGATCTTCATGCGATCACAAAGCTTTCCTCAGTTCGGTGTTATAAAGAAAGGCCTGTGGCAAATACAACCATCAAATTCTATACATCATAAAATACATACATGTTCCTTCATTTCAAGTCAACAGGATTTCCACATACTTGTGTGTGTGTGTGTTTTTCTTTTTTTTTTTTTAAAGAAAACACATTCAAAGAGCATTGAAAACAGCAGCTCCTGACGAACATTATAAAGTGTTGCTATGCTGAGTTTATATAGTTTTATAATGAGAAAACTGCCCATAATTAAACATTACACATTGGATAACCTTGTAATCAGCATCAAACCACAAAAGTCTGGCAGGTATCCAGCAGGTCGACACGTTGAGCATCTCCGAAGATGAGGAAGATGCCAAGACCAGTGGCATTTACTAAAGTGATGAGGGAGAAGACTGTGGCCCATGACAGGGTAACCTCAATCAGGTAGCCCGAGAAGGACACCAACACCAGTCCTGCACAAAAAACAAGAACAACTTCCATCAGTCTTGTGGTCTTAACAGTTTATACATCTGAGTTTCTGAATCTGCTTCAGACACCGTTAACATACCCATTAAAGCACCCATCATATTCATGAAACCTGTTAAAGAAAAGCAGAAAAACTGATCATATATCATCAACAAAAAAATTACATACAGTCGGCCTTTAGAATTATTCATGCCCTCCAATTAAAGATGGAAAAAAACAGCTGTTAGTGAAGTGAGTTGAAATTGACAAAAGTAATAATACATAAAAAATCTATGAAAATCATGACTGATCATAAATTGTGGTTCAAAAGAAATATAAAAAATAAACACAAAAAATAAAACAAATGAACAAGCAGGATGGGGCTCCATAACTAAAATTTTGTTGAGCAACACTTTGAGGAAATCACTGCAATCAGGTGTTTTCTCTAATGTTCAAAAACACGTCTGCACCTGTTGACAGGTTGTTTGGTCCGCTGTTTATGGGAAAGGTGCTCTAATGTGTCTGGGACAGTTTTGTTTGTTTGTTTTTAAAATCATTATTTTCAACCATAATTCAAAAGCAATATTTTGGTTCACTAAATTGTAATTTTTTATTTATCATTGGTGTTTTTATTTTCCTGCTACTTGAATTACTACTGTAAATTTGGCCTGTTCTTTAATTAAAGGGTATGAATAATTTTGAGGACGACTGTAGATAAAAAGTGCATGTTTTCCTGTCTGATGCCACTGATAGGGAGGAAATCAAACTCACCGTAGATAGCACCTGCACATGATGGAGTCAGATCTTGTACATTCACAGACGCACCACTGAAAAACATCAAAGATTAACTATTTACTCTGAAAAACGGACAGTATCTAGATTAACAGAGAGGTAATATTCTATATTTGTCTTGCTCTTCATAATACTATCAAAAAACCACAACAGATTTAGAAAAAAAACAATAACATGTGAATGGATGCCAACAACGCAGTATATGCAGCACTGTGCAGAAGTCCTGCAAAAGGTGATTGAACTGAATTGAGTTGAGCTGAATTGAACTGAACTGAAATGAAATTAACTAAACTAAGTTGAACTAAATTCAGTTGGCTTAAGCTGAGTTTAATTGAACTGAAATTAATTTAAATTAAATGGAACTGAGTTTACTTGAGTTTAATTGAATTGAATTTAAATGAGCAGATGTAAAACTTTATAAGGTGAAAGATGAAATGCATCAAATCTGTTTTGAAAACATCTTTTTGCCCAATTTAATACAAAAAAAAAAATAAATCGTAAAACCTTTTTTCCCAGCAAATTCTGAAGCAGTTTATGCGCAGGCCTTAGTCAATTAATATTCTATTGCACACTATCTTATAACTGTGATATAAAATATTAATTACATTTATCCAGTTTCCACCTTAAACAGTGTATACATCATAATCCAGCGAGCACTGAGAAGTATTTTTTTCTGTTATTAAAACTGATCTATACTCAGATTGTTTAAGTTATGTGATCATGTCGGCTCCAGTAAGCTCCTGTATAGCCTACTACTAGATGATATGATGCACATTTTTCCATAACAGTTGTGGCATCTGAGCAAACACTGAATGTTTTATCTGATCCTACATACCCGCTGGTAAAGGTGGATACGCCAACTGCTGCAGAAATGCAGATCACAGCAGAGGTGAACGAGACAGCTCCCAGCAGAGGTATGATAAACATGCTGGATATGCCCATGGCACAAAACTGAGGAGGAGGAGAAGAGGGCAGGGGAGACATGTAAACTCCATAGAACAAAAGTTCAGCCACACAAACTAAGCTAAACACTAAAACACAAGCATTTGATGTCACTCACACCTTCATTCAGACGATAAGTTTGCTTAGATGAATAAATATTGTCATACACACATGAACAAGCCTGCATTTACATTAGTATATATCTTCAAGCTTCCAAATAAACCAGGATGCTGTCTGGAATATAAATAACAAGGGGAAAATCTATTTAAAATACATTTGAACGCTACATTTAATTGAAAAAGGAAACTAAAACATAAAATATTATACTCACTTTGATCATTTTACACAATTCTTTGTATTATCTTCAATGTAATTATTAGCAAATCATAGCAAACTCATTTTAGTGTCCCAATTTTTTTTTTTTTTTTTTTTTGCCAACAAGGTTGTAAGTTACCCATGCGTTCATAATATACAGAAACCTCAGGACTTGTAGAGACGTGTAAAATGAATACCACAAAATTCCAGCAAGAACATTCTGATTGCAGCTCAGCACATAATAGCTGCACATATCACAACAGCACTCTCATACTTACCTGCATTACTTTTCTCACGGATGCTGCACCATATCCTGCAGAGAAGATACAGGCTGTAAATGGTTTATTCTTTTATTTTTAAATGAAAATGATACCTGGGCAGTATATACCTCTGGTGATGAGGAAATCTGAAAAATATCCGCCACCAAGTGCTGATAAAATTGCAGTAAGCCAAGGAATTACGTTGTACACCCATGCCTGTAAGAGTAGAGACGGAGATACTCTCACATTTAGTAATTAAAAATAAGCTTAAATATGGACTTGGAGCAACTCTGCTGATTCAAGGATGTCCTTGGCCAAGTGATGAGTTTAAAATATGTTTATTGTGTGAATGGTGGAGGTACCGGGGCATGAGGAAATGATTCTTTGAAGTATGTTGGGAGCCATGATAAGAGAGTGTAGGACGTGCTGCTTATGCACATGTGAGCAAACACCATGGCCCTACAACACAGAGACAGAGATGGAGTCAGACTAACACAAACAAATCATTATTTCATGTTAAATATGAGAAATCTAAGAATATATAAACTGTACCAGATAGGAGGCCGTTTACATAAACTTGACCAGGGCGTCTTTGACGAACTTGATTGGGAGTGATTCACTGGTTTCACCTGCCTTGGGGTCACATCATCTAAACCAGATAAACATCACGTTGAACTCCTGGTGTCACAAGTGGGGTGGCAAAAGGAGCAAAACACAAAAAACTATAATGTTGCAACAATATTTAGCAAAATCTGATAGAAAAGCTGGAAATTGAACTTTGCAGAAAACAGATAAGAACACATGGAGTTCTCCAGAGCTGCACAGGCTGTTACAGCAATCTGCTTCCAGTCCTCCACCATCACATCACAGAGCTGATGGATGTCAGACATCTTGTGCTCCTCCACCTTCCACATGAGGATGTCCACAGGTCTGGAGACATACTTGGCCACTCCTTTATCTTCATCGTCAGCTTCCTCAGCAAGGAAGTTGTCATAGTGGTATGTTTAGAGTCATTAGGATGTTGGAAAACTGTTGTGTTGTCTAGTTTCCCAAGAGAAGGGATCAAATTCTGCTTCGGAATATCACAGAGCATGTTGGAACTCATACACTATGTTGCCAAAATTATTTGCTCACCCATCCAAACATGGGAATCAGGTGATCCAGTCACTTCCATGGCCACAGGTGTATAAAATGAAGCATCTAGGCATGAAGACTGTTTTTACAAACATAAGAGAAAGAATGTGTCGCTCTCAGGAGCTCAGTGAATTCCAGCATGGAACTGTGATAGGATGCCACCTGTGCAACAAATCCAGTGGTGAAATTTCCTCACTCCTAAATATTCCACAGTCAAATATCGGCTGTATTATAAGAAAATTAAGTGTTTGGGAACGACAGCAACTCAGCCATGAAGTGGTCGGCCACATAAACTGACAGTCAGTCAGTGGATGATGAAACACAACTTTCTGCAGAGTCAATCACTATTGAGATCATCTGACTGCATTGTGCCAAGTGTAAAGTTTGGTGGAGGGGGGATCATGGTGTGGGGTTATTTTTCAGGAGCTGGGCTTGGCCCCTTAGTTCCAGTGAAAGGAACTCTGAATGCTTCAGCATACCAAGACATTTTTGACAATTCCATGTTCTAACTTTGTGGGAACAGTTTGGAATTGGTCCCTTCCTCTTTCAACATGACTGAGCACCAGTGCACAAAGCAGGTCCATAAAGACCTGGATGGCAGAATCTGGAGTCTGGTGTGGATGAACCTGACTGGCCTCCACAGAGTCCTGACCTCAACCTGATAGAACACCTTTGGGATGAATTAGAGAGGAGACTGAGAGCCAGGCCTTCTTGTCCAACATCAGTGTGACCTCATGGACAAAAATTTCCATGAACACACTCCTAAACCTTGTGGACAGCCTTCCCAGAAGAGTTGAAGTTGTTCTAGCTGCAAAGGTGGACCAAAGTCATATTGAACCCTATGAATTAGGAACAGGATATTACTTAAGCTCATTTGTGAGTGAAGGCAGGAGAGCGAATACTTGTGGCAATATTAGTGTATTTCCCTCAATGAACCACATTTCCACCATGATGGTATGAGTAGGCAAGCCACATTTATCTTGCTACTACACACCAGAGAACCACCACATGTTGGATATCATGTGAGCCAAACAAGTAGAAATCCGTCTTGTCAGATTTAAGGACATGAGTCTAGTAATAATGCTCTCGGACTGGTGGTCTAGCTTGAGACGAGACTTCAGACTAACGTGATGCAGTATGCAGCGTCTGCTCTGATCACCGACAAACTCACTTCCAGGGCTCGCTACCAGGACTCGGCTTCTTCAGTCGACCAAGGATAGGCCGGCTCTGGGAGGAACCTGTCTTGGGGAAATGCTGTATAAACTCACTCTGAGGGAGATCTTAGCCATGAGGTGTCATGTTGAACATCAGCGGTCCATTTGAGAGAACTATACCCAGGCACCAATCAGGCTCACATCATGATGAACATGTTTGTGTCGAAAAGTAAAGCAATGTGAAGGGTGTATTCACTTTTGTGAGAAACTGTTTTTAATATTCTAAAATAATTTTTTCACAGGGTTCCTAATATGTTTTAGTTTTCTGATTTGTGTTTTGTGAAATATTGTGTTTGTTTGTTTCTCTGCCCATACCATTTAGCTCAGCAAAGTAAAAACCTGTGGTCTCTTTGTTGATTAGGTGAAGAAGACAAGCTACTGTACTTTTTAGTAAACACAGCCAAACTACGAGTGCCCAGAGTCCAGACAGGAAACCAGTACTGTAGAACATGCTTTCCCATCCGTACCGGTCAGCCAACAGGGACCCCATCCCACCTGCTAGCAATGTTCTGAAAGAAACAGAGTAAAAATGAATAAATACAAGCCATAAGCGATAAGTGTTTGCTTATATGTGCAGATGTGTGCACAACATACCCAAGATGGCTACCGCTGTGCATAGAGCTCATTAGAAAGCCTCTCTCCCCCTCCACTACCCGCTGTGAGCACAGGCTTGCCAACGATGGGAAAAAAACCCCTGTGAGACATTAAAAGAGTTCATAGATTCATTTAATTCCCATTTTAACTGAAAGATCAGTTCCAGTTTATGAGCAAAAAATCTAAACGGTCTTAGATTTGTAAGAAGCAATTTTTTTTAGGAAAGAAAAAGTATATATACTTTGTTTTGTTTTTTTTAAAACATCCCACTGAGCTGATGCGGACGTGTCAATTCTCAGTGATACAGAGTGGATTGCAGAGAAAGCAGGAAACTCTTTTTCTCTGTCCACTTTCTCAGTTACTTGCTAATTCTTGTACAATATGTAAAAGAGATTAATAACTAATCATAAATTCAGGTTCATATTCAACTTTTTTCTCATTTACTCTATGCTTTTACCTGTAACCACTTCCAAACTGCAGCCTTTTGAATTCTTGATGTTAAAATTTAACATTTTCTTTGAAAAAACTCTGTCGCTTAAAGGGTTGCTGTTGTACAGTACCCCTTACTTTAAATTTTCTACAGCTCCAATGTGGAAACTTAGAGCTGGTTTATTGTTTAAATTTATCTCAACATTATCTCTAATTGCATTTGAATCCCTCTCCTTCCTATTTGCTGTTTTAGTGTCTTTTTTGTTGTCTTATATTTATTGTACATCAGCTGTTATGTTGTTATAAAAGTTCTTTAGAAATAAAGTGGTATGATCTCACAGGCATTAGATTTAATTATGTCAGAGTTCTAGTATTCTTGCAAAGCTAACACATACAGCAGGGGAAAAAAGTATTGAACACTAACATTTTTCTCAGAAAAATTTTTCTAGTAGAGCTGTTAACATGACATTTTCACTAGATGTCGGCAACAACCCAAGTAATGCACACATACAATGAAATCCAAACATTTATGTGCATAAATGAAGTTATGTGTAATATTTTGAAATGACACAGGGAATAAGTATTGAATACGCTTACTGAAATTCATTTAATACTTAGTACAAAATCCTTTTGTCGGTGATTACAGCCTCCAGACGCCTGTATGGAGAAACCAGTGGAATACATTGCTCAGGTGTGATCTTGTTCGATTCTTCCACACAAACTGCCTTTAAATCTTCAAGGTTTCGTTTTTTTTTTTTTTTCTGTGACTTCAGATCTTCAGTTCTTTTCCCAAAGATTTTCAGTTGGATTCAAGTGGGGTGATTGACTGGGCCATTCCAGCAGCTTTATTTTCTTTTTTTTTTTAAACCAGTCGAGTGTTTCCTTGGCTGTGTGCTTGGGATGGTTGTCTTGCTGAAAGATCCAACCTCTTTTCATCTTCAGCAGCTGCAGATGGCAGCAGATTCTGATCCAGAATGTCTCTCTACTTTTTTCCATTCATTCTTCCTTCAATGATATGAAGTCTGCCAGTGCCACATGCTGAAAAACAGCCCCCACCATGATGTTCCCACCTCCAAACTTCATTGTTGCTATGGTGTTTTGGGGTCAAGTGTGGTGCCATTTCTCCTTCAAACATGTTGTGTCTTATGACATCCAAAGAGTTCAGTTCTGGTCTCATCTGACCAGACTATGTTTTCCAGAATGTCATGGGTTTGTTCAGATGTTATGTTGCAAACTTCAAACGTACATCAACATGCTTTTACTTCAGAAATGGAGTCTTGCATGGTGTACATGCATGAAGGCCATGGTGGTTGAGTGCATTACTTCTTGTTTTCTCTGAAACAACTGTACCTGCTGATTCCAGGTCTGTCTGAAGCTCTCCACGAGTGGTCCTGGGCTGTTGGAGAACCTTTCTGATTATTGTTCTGACTCCTCTATCTGAAATCTTGCGAGGAGCACCTGGCCGTGGCCGCTTTATGACAATGCCGTGTTCTTTCCACTTTCTGGTGATGGCCCCAATGGTGCTCACTAGAACTTTCAGAAGTTTAGAAATGCACCTGGAACCAATGCCTTCAGTGTGTTTTGCAACAACTAGGTTGCGTAAGTCTTTAGACAGCTCTTTGCTTTTACCCATCATGTAATGCTTCTTGTTTGACACCTTGGTGATGAGAAACCTTTTTAAAGGCATGAATCAGGACTAAACCAGCTGATATTACTTTGCACTGATCTGGGACAAGATTACTTTCTAAATACTGACAGACTCCAGCTGGTTTCTTGGCTTTCCACATCTTTTTGTCCCTGCATTTCTTCTTGTGTTCAATACTTATTTACTGTCATTTCACTATATTACACATGACTTAATTTATGGACATAAATGTCAGGATTTCTTTGTATGTGTTCATTACTTGAGTTTTGCAGACATCTTTTGAAAATTTCATGTCAATAGCCCTACTCGAAATATATTTTCTGAGAAAAATGTTGACTTTTTTTCACTGCTGTATGTATATACTGTGCAGGGAGGTTTGAAATTCTCATCTTATTGCTGACAAGAAAATCCATAGACATGCTCATGAAAATGTCTTTTATAAGTCTTTTATAAGTCCCCAGTAACTATTATAATACTCACCTTGGAAAAGTCCCATCAGAATTCTGGCCACAGTCATAAGTGCGAGGGTATGTGATCCAAGATGAGCCAGTAAGGGAGTAACAGCTGTGACCACAGCCCATGAAGCTGCAGAGATAAACAGGACACTCTCCCCTCCCACTCTATGAAACAACAAATATTATTTGAGATGATTTGAAACTCAAAAACAAACAAACCAGCCGTTAATGTAAGTAAGTCATTGTTGAAATGAAGCCATGCATGCTTTACTGCATGAACGGCTTACTTGTCGCTGGCATGTCCTCCCAGGATCTGGGTGAAACAGTATCCCCAAAAGAATCCACCCAGGACGAGCCCAGAGTCGATTTTACTCCAATGAAAAGTGGCTGCCATTGAGACTGCACACACTGGCATGGTCATCCGGGCACAGTAGAGGAGGCAGGTGCCCATAAACAACACAACGATCCATTTCCGAGCCAAGGGCCTGTAAACACCGTCTGATTAGTAACATGTATCATAACAATTTGCATCTAATCACCAATAAAGAACAGGAAGAGCATGAAGTGGGTTTCAAGACAGAGATTAAAGAGCATCTACAACCATGCTTGTCTGTAATAAGCAGATTCTGATGCAAAGTGGGTGTCCTGTTCACCATTTTCACCACATTGGTTTAAGTCCATTTGCATGGTAACATTTGCATCTGAAAGGCATTTAAGTGCAATTAAATCTAACCTAAATCAATTAAATTTGCACTGATGATGAAAGGCGAAGAGAGGGAATGATAGATGGTTCAGTCTGAAATAACTCTAGAGATAAATCAGAGTTGTGAAGACATCTCCATCAAACTGGGAGAAATCAGGATATCAGCAATGTTATATAGAGCTCTGAATGTCTAGAAAATCTTGAGTTGCTGTTTAAAACAGATGAAAAATCCAATGATAGCCAACACTGTTTGGTTTTGTTAGTGCTGCCCAGTTATTCTTAATTATACTGAATTCAAATGAAAATGAGAAGAACCTAACCTTTTTGATACAAAAATGAGAAAACATGTAAATGACAACTGAAAGATAAAAGTGGAGACGCCATTTCTGATTTGAGAGTTTGGAGCAGCGCTGCAGATATAAATCAGACTTTGAACAAAAAGGGTCTCGGCTTTAGGAAATAATTATCTATTTATTACAACTGATGCTGTAATAAATGTCAACATTGCTTCAGCATCACTGGCTTTAAAACAAAACGTAAAAATATTTTCACCCATACTGGCAGTTGGGGAGATAATGCTGCATTATAATCAAATCAATTCAAATTTGATTTATGAAACACTTTTCATGTACAGTAGTTTGCATATTAATAGAATACAAGAACTATTTAAACACAAACTTAATCCTACTCTCTCACATACACTCACACACCTACAAACCTCCCTCCATATTTATGAATATAGAATATAATCTAGCTTGACTATGCTGTGAAGAAACGATATCTTGAGGGTACGCCCACACCAGGAGCCATCCCACCCATGACCACAGAGGCACACAGGAATGGCCCAGATCCAGGGCCCCCCAGACAACTGCAAGCGCCCTGCAGACCCAGCAGCCAGAGCCTCCAGCGTTGGCATGGAGGAACCCCCGTGAGTTTAACACTGGAGTTTACATTTTAAAATAAAGTCAAAACAAAGATAAGAATAAAACAATAACTAAACTTGTGTAATATGTGATGAGTTCATGTACAATGACAGAAACATTTGCTGCATTCACTTGCACTTGGCCAAGTGTGGTTTTACCCAGGGAAAAGCCAGATTACACTGAATATTTGTTCAAATGTGATGGGCTCTTCTTGGGGGGCACTTTGGGGGTGTTTCCAGTCAGATTCTACCCTCTTCCGCGCCGGATCAGTAACTCTTGCATGCTCTTCGGGAGACAGGAATACTGTCGGAGCTCGGATCGGTTCTCTGGTTTGTTTCATCATCTGGTTTCAGTGCAAAGCATCAGAAAGGAAAACCTGTAATGAAGCTAACTGTTGGCTTAGTTTGCGCCAAAGTGCCTTGTACGGATTTATTATTTTTTTCAAAGTGTGTGTTTGCATTAAATGGCTCGAAGCATTTACAGCAGCGCTTCCGCATCCCGAAACTAAATATTAATAGTTCTCAACAATTCCACTTTTGACGTTTTCTTGAGAGTTGAAGCGTTTGTTTACGCAAAAATTTAGAGAATTTATGAAAAACCTGTTCTTGAACTGAGAGCAGCGAGAAATCGCAAAGGCGGAAGGCGCATCGGATCAAACTTCATGAAGATGATTAGATTTTTACATCCAAGCTGAAGTTGATCCGCAGAGGATAACAGTCAGTATGTCTACTATCGTGCTAAAAATATCACGGGTATGTTCAGGTGAACTTTATGGCTAACGTAAATACAAGCTCAGTTCGTGTAATTTATTAACGAACATCATTTTCATCTGTAGTTTTACAATGACTCAAAATGAACAGTGTTTTTCAAATCGGATCCTCACACCTTGAAAAAAGCCTTATAAGGCATGTCAAAACAGCGTGGAAACTAAATCCAGTTTTGTCTCTCTAGCTTAATAATTAATCCCCGTCTCACCTCGGCCACAGGTTTTGATCCTCCAACTCTTCTTTGGTTGATTCACGGGGTCCATAGATGTCAGGATCCAGTAGAGAAACATTCAAGTCCTCGATGTCCTCTCGTGCTGTGTGCGTTGCAGCCATTCAGAAATCACGAGTGTCTTATCTGTGCAGCTCTCCGGCACCTAAAGCTGTCCCTCACATCATCATGATCAAACCGGCTAAACTGTTCAAACTTGTTGGAGCAAAACTTGATGAGCCACTGGTTGTTGTCATAACTGACAGTAGAGCAGTGAATGGTGGTTTCACTGGGGGTTGGATTTGCATAATTCAGCAACAAATGAACAGAATTGTGTCTGTAGGCGTCACCGAAGGAAACTGACTCCTAAAAGCACAAATGATTCAGAAAAGTTGGGTTTATTTTAATTGCAAATAGTAGCAGGAAAATGTGGACGAACAAGAGGCAGTTTTTCCAAAGTGTGGTATTTTTCAAAGCCAATTTCAGTGAAGACATTAAGACCTTTAAATAATGAAGAATGGAAATATATATATATATATATATATATATATATATATATATATATATATATATATATATATATATATGCACACTTACGCACATTAAACAAACAAGTAGCTTTTCCTTTTTGAGAACAAGGAAATGCACACATGCAAGAAAACTGAAAATACCATCAGCTTTGAACATTTGAAAACTCAAAGAACAGAAAAAAAAAAAAAAAAATCAGTTCCAGAGTAAATTTTTTGAGTTTAAACTAGACAGTCGCCATTTGTTTAAGCAGCTTTCTCATCCATTAGTGTAAAGTTGGCAGAACTTTTCTGTCCCTTCCAACTCCAGTAATACATAACTAAATCATTTTTTTGTGTGTTGGTAGTATCATGTTTTATATTGCCACAGAAAAGCTTAATTTGATGAATAAATAAATAAAACAAATATACCATCTGTTATTTAAACCAGTCAGTCAAATAAAATCATCAAACACGGCAGTTTGTTCATACTCGTACTATAAAGCAGTGTGTCTCAATCTTGGTCTTCAGGACCCCCCTGCCCTGCATGTTTTAGATGTCACTAAAATGAATGGATCATTAACTCTAAAAAGTGTTGTAGATCCCCAGTAGATCATAACAGTTTCTCAGGAACAGTAGTGTTTAACTGTGATGGATAATTTACCCTCTTAGGTGATCAACTACAAAATGTAGTTTATTTTGAATCTGATAAATCCACAATGAATGGCTCATAATAATCACTATTTATCACATTTTATATTTTAAAAAAAGATCATTATCACTACTTTGTTGCTAAGAGACCCCATTTGATCCGGAAATTATGATAAGACCACTTCCTGTCAAACTGTCACTTCAACAAACTACACAGCCAAGACTTGAGAGAATGATATGCAGATGAGAAAGGGCTTAGTGTTCGTTGATCAGGCTATTTCTACTAAATACTGTTAGCAATAAAATATTTTTTGTTTTTTATTGGCTTTAATAGTGCTACATGTATTGATACATTCATTTAAAGAGGGGGTTTCATATCATTATTAGGCACATAATTCCCTTTTATGGCACAACCAAATAACTGTGTTACCTTCAGTAGTTTAGAAAATACAATATACATGAAAAAAACAACCTAAAGAAATGTGACATCACTTCCTGTCTGTATCTGACGCCTTAAAAATTCGCCGCTGTCCCTTTAAGATGCCTCCTGCTACTTCTGACACGCCCACTCCACTCATCACAACACTCTCATGCTCTGGTGAGGGCGGAGCTGAGCAAGGGAGGGGGGGGAGCTCTGTGGTAGCAGCCGTTCTGGCAGCCATGTTGGTTTCCACAGGAGATTTGGGGATTTCTCAAATATGCGTGAATGAGTCAAAGTAACCCCCAGGGCATATTTTATGGGGAGGGAATGACACGATAACATACTAAAAAGGTTAAAAAAGTCAATTTTGCGTGTTACCCCCCAATTTTAGCCTCATAATCTAACAGCTGAGGCTGTCCTGAAAAAAATGATGTCTGGATATTTACTATATTTAAAAGAAGCATGTTTACATTAATGAAACCAGGCAGACCAAAAACTGTTAGATTACGCCTGGAGTTTTAACAGTTAAACAAACAGGCTTGCAAAGAACTTGATGAGCATTTCAGTTAACCTGAATCAGGAGTTGGGAAACAACTAAAACATGCAGGGAAGTAAGGATTGAGAGACACGCTGAAGACAGTCTCACTTCATGGTTTGAAAAGGATGATACTGATATTAAAGCAAATCTCCAACTAAACTCACTCAATGATTCATTAAAACTACTTTGCCATTATAAAGTGTAGCTTTCCATTTATTTGAAAAATAGTCACATTTTGTGAGTGAAATTTCAATTTTAAATTCACTTTCTGACCTGAAACAATCCACCAGCTCAGTCTAAACATGTTCAGTTCATCACGCTCAGATTTCAGCTCCACACACAGAAACATCACTGTTTACATACTCCATTTGATAATCTTAGAAGCGATGTAGTTTTGCTGGGGAAAATGGTCACAATAAATAACACGAACATCTCAGGCTTTAAAAAGAAAAAATATAAAACAGCAATTTAAGTTTGGTTTTCACCATGATCCAGCTAAAAATACAGGATCTGTAAATAAACAGAATCAAATCTGTCACTCAGAAATAACAGCAATTTACAGTTTGCACAATGAGTTAATTTTACCTGTCATAGGTGAAATGTGGAAAAAAAGAAAAACAATGTAGCATCTGTTTACATATATGTTACCTGGTTGTCACACAGTCACTGACTGATCATAAATTAAGGGGATGTGGAAGGTGGCTCCTCTTGTCTGTTACGTTCACTTGGGGTCCTCGATGGTGCCCGTGCTAAGGTCAGTCATTTTGGGATATTTCACCTTCTTCTGGTCCAGCTCATTCTGAGCCCACAGCAGTAACTTCAGGAGTTTAGCCAGTTTGGGCGTTGACTCCCTGTTTTCATAGTCCAGCACAGCTTGGTTCACCTCGCTCCACACCTGCAGATCAAGATATAAAGTAAAATTGATATAAACAAATTCCAGGTTGGCTATTTATGACCTGTGTTCACTGTGTTCCTGGTAGCCTCACACACCTCTACCTGTGTGCTTCCAGGTTATCTTTATTCATACAGTGGCAGCATACATGATGCAGGTTATGGCTGTCCCCAACACACTTTTTCACTTCCAATACCAATACCAATACCACAGGTCAAATATCAGCTGATGGCTGATATAGATACTAAGCTGTGTTTTAGGCAAAAGATTATGCATGTTGATTTGATAATTGATTTTATTCTTGGTTAATGTTCGGTATGTCTGTTTTGTGGAACCTCACCTCTAAAACCTGCTTTAACAGGTTGATGAATTAAGTCCCTAACAGTAAGTATGAGGAAAAACTGACCCATTTA
Organism: Atherinomorus stipes; assembly: GCA_023101725.1. Classification (NCBI taxonomy): domain Eukaryota; kingdom Metazoa; phylum Chordata; class Actinopteri; order Atheriniformes; family Atherinidae; genus Atherinomorus; species Atherinomorus stipes. The sequence goes on along the minus strand of JALJCO010001880.1, from coordinate 14,210 downwards.
TTATTTACCAGCAGGTATGATGGATTTTAAACTCACAAACATAAATTATATAAAATAATTAGGGCTGGGAAAAAAAATCAATACACTGAAATATCGCGATATTTTCATATGCAGATTGCATATAGAGATTCAAAAATGCAGTATTGATCTATTTTACCAACGAAATCTCGCAAGATTTTGTAAGATAACGGTGAAATCTCACGAGATTTCACGCAAACCCACGAGATTTCTTGACTGAACGACGAAATCTCATGAGATTTCATTAGTAAAATAGATCGATACCACATTTTCACATATTGATATGATATCAGCATAAGAAAATATTGCAATATATCAGTGTATCAATTTTTTTCCCCAGCCCTAAAAATAATTACAAATAAATTAAAACCCAGCCAGGAAGAATCGCTTGAAAGAAAAGCTGGAATGAATTTTATAGCCTGGTACAACAGCTTGACTCACGCCATGTATGAGATACACGCCAAGTCAGTCTGGGCTCCTTCCATTAGAAAGTGATTTCCACTCCGGTAAAAAAAAAAAAAAAAAGACCAATAACAGCATGGGAGGCGGGACTTTACGACACGTCTTTTTCGGCGACTCATTTCTCTAACCATAAACAGTCAGAATGGCGGCCGCAGAGGAGCGACTACATAACGATGCCCTTACTGATGTCTTAATGAGCTGCACATGTCCTTAAACCTGCAACAATTTGCTGCTCTGAAGGTTTTCCTCCATGTTTTCCTCTTAGAAGAAGACATTTGCGTCACTTCCGTGTTTCTCTGATTGGTTCTCTCTGGTTCACTTTCCTCCCGTTAGTCCCGCCTCTCATCTCGCATTGGAAATCAGTCTCCAATGGAGGGAACCCAGACTGATTTGCCGTGTATCTCATACATGGCGTTAGTCAGGCTGGTGTACCAGCCCTATGAATTTTATGGATTAGCGCGCCTGGATAGGCAAATTTTGACGCATTCAAATCCAGTCCACGCTTTTTAACCAATATCACCCCAATATCTGATACTGGTATCGGACTGGGACAGCCCTAATGCAGGTCTGTCATTTTTAGCTGATCCAGACTGTCTGAAAAGCAGTCTGTGTCTGAGTAAATGGAAATGTGGTTTATAAAGAGCAAATATGCTAAGAACTTTGTTGAGTGACAGTTAAGTTAAATACATTTATTAATCACCATTTATATTTCATGCAACATGTGTGGTAATCATAACTATATAGGCAGGGGGATGTGTCCATATATTTTTGAAAGGATTCAGAACAGCGGTGCACCATTATTGTCACAATTATGACATTTTAGTAGATGAGTACTTCATAAAATTAGAAATTTAATTATCTTTGCCTACTTTCATGCTGTTATTGTACAACAAGACTATTCATCTAATCCTTATGAAGAAAAACAGCCATTAGTTCAAAATAAATATAAGAAGGTAAATAAAATATATTGAAGTATTTAAGTTGCAGGCTTTTTCAACAAAAATGGTGCATGGCAGATATGTCATATTCACAGCAAAGGATAAGAATGCAGATAGGTAACATCAATTGTAAAATGTTGAAAAAGAATGTAAAATATCACACTTGTTAGTTTCAACCAGGTAGTTTAAACATGTGGATGAAGACGGCTGTGATCACGGTTGCACAATGATTGCAATTACACCAGCATTGTTGATTGCTGCAATTTTCTAATGAAAACTTGGCAAAAGTGCAACCTCGGCTGCTTTTTTTTACCCCGGCTCTACCTGCACTCACATTCATATTCATATTCAAGCTCTAAATATATTAGAAGATATGTGATAAATCCCAATTTTGCTTTTCATGGCTGTGGCGTTAAATTCTATGTTTTAGTGTCTTTAATTTGTGCTTTAACTTCATCTGTTTTCTACAGCTCCCTTGACATCAGTGTGACTAAAGCTGAGTGAACAAAGTCTCACTGAAACCTGTGAGACATCATTCATTCCTGAAACCTGCAGCACACAGCCTGTTCAAGGCAACCGAGAGACACGCGGGTGGGCTCGTTCTTTTTGGGTTTTTAGTGCTTTATCACCCATTAAAAAACTGGACATACTTGTTTATTCTTTCACAATTCCTCCCTCTAGCCCCTTTAACTATTTTGAATCAGATGTGTAGCATCATGGAAACATTGAATAGTTGCAGGACGAGGGCCAAGGTTTTCCAACACTGACTTAACAGTATATGTCAGCCCATTTTCACTGGAAATGTCCTTTGTTTAAACTATCAGCCAGGAATCTGCAACATATGCACTTTATACAAAGTTTTAGCTTTAATGCACATTAAACACAGCTGCTTGTTAAAGTGATAAAAGAAATGTAGAAATTTTTTTTCATTTGCATGAATAAAGTTGTGCAGATTTTCAAGCATTTTGTCTAGTGTCAGTTATATCGTAATTTACGTTGCTATCACAAATTTTCTAATTTATATTGTGATAAGTATTTTGGGCTATATTGCCCTGGTCTAAAAGAAACTATTTATGTTCCTTGGTTCAGATCCAAATGATCAAACTAAACTTCTTTAAGTATCATATTCATGACTGCCATCATGTCAGATATTTTTCACATGTTGCAGTGTTGCATTCCAGTTATTAGGTGAACAATCAGAAAAAGACCAGCTGACCTTTTGCCGCTGCATCATGTTCAGCAGGTCTCCAAAAGGTGACTCCTCTGGGTTGTCGAAGGCCAGAAGGGCTAGTGTTCGCTCCATCTCTGTCAGACACTCTCGGCTTTCTTCCCCTTGCTCTGCAAGTTGCGTCTGGGCAAATTCGAGTGCTGACTCTGTTTCTCTTAGCCTGATTAACTCAATCAAATGTTGCTGCTGCAAAAGAGGAAACAAACAAACAAAAAGATTATACTAATATTCAAGCTATGTTGCGGTCCATCGTATATATCCCAGTACTTCCTATTTTAGGGGGAAAAAAAACACAATGGATTGTTGATTTATTTCTGATGTAAATGTTGATTCTTGTACTAAATTCAGATCAAAACTCAACATAAACTTACCTGCAGGTGAAAATACAAGTATCGATTGGTATCAAGCAGCTCTGGGTGAAGGCTGTTGATGAGTGCAATAGCTTCCTGTATCTGCCCCTTTAGGATCATCTCTCTGATCTTTATCCTTTCATCCAAAGAGTCCAGGTCCACGCTCGGTTCAATCCCAGACTCCATCCTAAACTTCTCCGCTGCCTCTTTGAACCCCTCTTGAAGCATATAAAACAAAGACGATAAAACATTTCAATACCATTTGTAAGACTAAGCACATTTAGCAGATGTATATTCAGCATGCAGTCACTGTCTTAAAGCAACATCTCACCTGTCACCAGGTAATTCATAATGAGCCGATTCATGTCTGCTCTCTGTATGTGAACATTGTTTAATTTGTCCATCCACTCCTCTTTTGTGATATCCTCTGGCTTTTCAGCATAACTCATCATTGGGATCCTGGGAGGTAGTGAGACGTGCGAAACGTGAGCAAGCCTGACACAGCTTGGTCACAGTCTGCATCTACACGAGCAGCAAACGCTACAATAATACGGCAGATATCAAAGCTAAATGAACACGAGGGTATCAGAAACTGCATACAACTAATATACCTTAGTAACAAATTATTTCTGCAACCAACTCAACATTTCAAGCCCCGTGAAGATCACTAAAGATGCTTTGAAAGTTCACCGAGGCTTCCAAAACAAACCCCTTTCCCCTGAGCAACAGTCCTGGCTAGTTAACAGATGATGTGTTTTCGCATTTTTACCGTGCAAACTCGAGGTCCGGCGATTATAATTTCGCACAGGAAGGAAGAGAAATGTATCAGCAATGTGCGGTCCTTTCAGTGTGTTTACGATAGAGAAAAAGAAAAAGAAAACTCAAAACACCAAGCACACGACCAAGCTTTTCGCAGCTAACAAACCAAGCTAACACGATAACCTCGCGATAGAAACGTCACTCCTGCGAGGTCTTCGATTGGCGAGAGCTGTGACGTCACGGTTGCCGAGGAACTTGCGAGGAAATACCAGTTCATCCCACTCTCATATTGGAAGGAATTAACCTGACAGACAGAAGATGTAACAATAGACACATACGCCGGTGCTTTCAAAGAAACAACTTTATCACACCTAGAGGTAAATTTTATTGGCGTACCCATATTGATAGCATAAGCTGGAGAAGAGCCTGGCTCTTACCTCATAAATATTATTTCTAACAAAGCCAAAGAAATACATTTTAAAATCTTACATAATATATACCCTGTAAACTGTATTATTGCTAAATTTATGGACATAAGTGACTCAAGTACGTTTTGTAAAAGAACTTCAGAAACGACATTGCATTTATTTTTTAGTTGTGATGTATCCCAAAAATTTTGGAGTGACATTGAATCTTTTTTTTTCCATTCAACTAAAATTGTATGCACACTAACTCTCAAAGATGTTATCTGCTATTACAATAACTCTGAACATTGTGACTTTGAACATATGCTTAATTTTATTATCATATATGCAAATTTTTTCATTCACAAACAAAAATGTGCAAACTCGATTCCTAACATTACTCACTTTCTCTTAGAGCTGAACTCTCTGATTGCATCCCTCAAACTGATTAAAAATAAAAAGAACATGTTTCTTGATAACTATAGAAAATACTTCCCTGAAACCTTTACTGATATTTAATAACTTATTTTTATTTTTTATTTTTTTTGTTTAATACTTGTCATTATATGGTGTTGTCCTATTATATTATTGTTTCAAATTATTTTTCCTCTTATTATTGGATTTTTCTGTTTGTTTTGTTCAGTTCAATTATTGTGTAACTCTTGTGCAAGTCTTTATATCTCCTCATCTGATGTGCTGTCCCTTAATGCAAAACCTGTTTGTTTTGTACATTTGTTCAATAAAGTTTAATAAAAAAAAAAAAAAAAGAAACACCAGTTCATTTTACAGTAAGTTGTTTTTGATTGAAGTGGATTATTATCTCAAGTTTCTTAAAATGATTTCAAATAAGAAATGTGTATAATTTATTGACATCCACTCAGAAGTTTTTAACTAGTGTTGTCACGTTGCAATTCCTAGAATGCTGTTATGAATTCCAAGTCTGTCATACCAATCTGTTACATATCTCTCCTTATTTATCATCATTGTCAGATTTTTTAATTGTTTTTTTTTAACCTGTATTCCGCTATTCTTTATACATATTGTACAAACTGAACGGGAATGACTGATAGTTCGTTGTTCAGTGTAAATAAAAGAAAATAAAAAAAAAGGAATATCAATTCATGAAATCATTGGTAATATATATATATGTATATATATATATGTCTATACATATGTCTATATATATATATATATATATAATATTATATTACCAATGATTTAATGAATTGAGAGATATAGGTATAGATATAGACATATATTATATATACTATATACAAATACAAATTCAGTAAAAGTAATTCCCATCCAAATTAATTCATATAAAGTATTCTTAGCTAATTTATACAAGGCATCAGATTGCTCCTAAGGTTTTTATAGAAACTCCTGTAATAACTAAGATGTTGTACAAACAAGAAACCTCAAAGAAAAGTTTAAAATAAAAAAGGAGGGGGGGGGGGTGTCCTTTTTTTCCTTTCATTTCAATTTTAATCTCATTTAATTGAAGGATTTGTGCTTATTTTGAGTTTATTTCAACTGTGTGATCATTATTAATATCTTCGTGTTAATTTGAATTAACTGGACTGCATTATCTTACATTTTTGTCTTAATGTATCTGCCTTTTGGCTCTCTTTGGATGTTGAATGTAATTCTGGAATGCAGTTTATATGTCTTTTAAAATCCCAAGGGGCACCTAATTTTGGGGGCTACTGGTTTTCTTGCCATTTTGTTTCCTTTTTCTCCATTGGATAACAGATGGGCCCCCAAAATTGTAATTGTAATTGTAAAATGCATTACATAAAATATTCTTACAAACTATAATTACAAGAACAAAATAATTACAAGAACAAAATCTTCATTTAATGAAGAAAAAAGTAAGTTAATTCTGTATGTATTCAAAGTCCTGTGCTATGTTTTTTGTGTCAATTTATATGAAATGGATAAGAAAAAATGGTTTGTTTGTTTGTTTTTTACAGATTTCAAGTTACAGTCTTTGATTTCTTGTACGCTGAAGATATGTAAGGTATTGTAACTGATGTGCTACTACCTTAAACTTTAAAGATTGCATACAAGCAAAAATAATCACAGCTTTCAGATTTTTGCTTTTGCAATTTTGCATTACAGCTAAAGAATCTATGGAGAATATTTTGTTATATCCTCAAACAAAAATGGAAAACTGGTTACACAGATGAACATTATTCTGAAACTTGCATTAAATGTGGAATCAACTGAGAAAAAAAAATCTTTGCACACTGTCAAAAGAAAATCTGTATAATACACAATGAAAAGGCAGCTGTGGTTGCCATTTTTTCCACTGTAAAGTTCACAGTGAGTATGTAGAGGATATAACGATATGCCATTTTGGCAATAGTAAATTTTGCAGTACACAACTGTAATTTATTTATGGTATTTTCTTGCATTAATAACAGTTACAACAGTACAAAAAAAAATGTTTTTACGAAAAAATATTTGTAAAATTTACAGTAAAAAAAACCTGGCTGCTTATCACCCTATGATTTACAGTGGAAATGTATAAATTATTATGGTATACCATTTTGGTAACCGTAACTTTAGCAGCACACAATTATTATTCATTTGTGGCAGTTTGCTGCAAAAATAACAGTTAAACTCTGAGAAATTGGCAGCTGTAGTTGACACCTTCTTACAGTAATTTTTACAGTGAAAATTACAGTTGTAATGTAAAAGACATAATGGTATCTTGATTAAGCTGTCGGGGCAGACTGTCTGACTCTATAGATATATACTGTTAAGATTATGACAAGGACAAGGACGACTGATAAATTAGGGCGACATGACAAATTATGAACCAAGATCCCAAGCTGACGTGTCTTTCACAGACTACTCACACCAGACTGAATATCAGGTGGGGAGGGGTTTGACAGGCTCCTATAAAGCATCACAGTAAACAGGAAGACGGGGTCCTTCGGAACGTGAGCGAGCGCGGACTACAGACAGCTGGACCTGGGGACTCCGTTTGACCGCTGGGACACGCACAGGGTCTGACACACAGTCCTTTGCCGTATTTGACCAGTTATATTGTAATAAACGTGTAACCTTAAGCGACGCGTCTGTGATTCTTCACCGCTGCATCATCTTAGCTCAGCCACTGTTAGCAGGCTGACCAACGAGGTGCCTGACTGCAAACACCACGCTGCTGACATCCACACTTAAGGTCTGTACGATGACAACAGTCAACATTAGTTCTCTTCTATTATTCTTAATTATAAAACGGGTGTTTCTCATTCTTAAATGTGATTGGCTGAGCTGCGTTCCAAGCCCGTGGTAAAACAGACTGTAACCTACACGTAGATCCGGCAGACCGCAGCACAAAATATCCCTGCGCCAGCATAAACAGATGTTGCGTTGCTTAGCAACCAACTGCTCTGAGTTCAACCGATTCGCTGGATTATATTTGTTTTAAGACTTTTGTAGACTTTGTGGTGAATTTTGATATTTTGGGTGTCCTGAACCTGGATGAGGGGTGGAAGATGACAGCGCAGATTTCACCGCGGACATGTTGCCTCATTTGCAAAGCAGGCGTCACATCTGCACAAAAACAGCTGCCGCCAAACGCACACCACCGTTTCTCCAAACATTATTTTTACACCACTATTAATGGAAGTAACAACATTAACGAGGCCAGACAGCCTGAATTGATGAGAGCGAATGGCCAATGTGTAGCCGGATTTTTGTAAAACGAGCGTCTTCCCTCCTCCAACTAAGAAAATTTAAAAAAGAAGAAAAAAAAATCGCATCCACCTTGTTTTTGGAATAAAAATCCTCATACCGAACTGCAGAAGTGCGTTAAGCACATTCACACAGAGTTTAGCTGTTTCTGATGGTTCGCTCCTTTACCGTCGTCAACCGATGGCCCGGGAGAAGTGCTGCTTTTTATCCACATTTCAATACTTATCAGCTGTATGGAGAAATATTGATATGGATGGATAAATGAAACGGGGGGGAGAAGTGATGATTGGCGGGTAGGAGGAGTTTGCTGCTTAAATGGAGGGGAAAGCGTTTGCAGGTGGAAAGAGGGTTTAACAAAATAAATAAAGCGTGGATCTTTGGGAGCAAAGTTAATAAAATAAAAATCGACTGAGCAGGCCATCGGATCTGAGCGGATCATCTGTCTGATCGCCGTTTTAAACAAGTGAAAACTCCGCTGACCCAGTTCACAGCTTGTTCGCCTGGAAAGCGATCCAGAGTAAACACAGGTAGCAAATGTGATCAGAGCTTTTTTTTTTTTTTTTTTTTTTTTTTTTGTCGCAGGCAGTGATGTTTCAAACCTTAAAACCCTGGTTATTTGTCCACACGCAGTTGCATAAACGAGGTAAACTAAATCTTCACTTTGGTCGAAGTTTTTGAAATGAACTTATCTTAATGCCCAAAAAATAAATTAATAAGTAGAAAAAAATACAAAGAAATAAGATCTGCGTTTACGTGTTAATGATGGTCCAAATCGTAGGAAATATCTTCGTTTTATGAGACCCTCCTACTTGTGAACAAGCTGAGTTGCTTAGCAACCATACTGTCCACTCAATCTTATGTGTTGGGAGAACAAATAGTTCTTGATGTCATTATTTCATTATTACACATGAATTGTTTATTTTGTATGTGTGTATTTATTTTTATTTATTTTATAGGCAATATGTGAGGTAACCGTTTTATAAAAGCAATAAGCCCCTTGAATCCGTGGGTTACAGCGGTTTTACAACGGCGGAGGGGCACTCCGCTTCGCGTCGTGCCCCGCCGTTGTAAAACCGCTGTAACCCACGGCTTCTCGGGGCTTATTGCTTTAATGAACAGCACTTCTGATTAGCTACCAGAAGGGTTGCGCTACGACAGAAAATGGTGAACCCGACGTGGGGAATATAGAGAATTAATTGTTTGTCTTTTTCTTTGCTCCTGTCCGAACCAATGAGGAAAAATGCAACCAACGGTACCAAAAGGGTTCACAGTTTCCAAAATGAACTGGACGAGATCAGAGGTCGGTAACGGATCTTAAATACGGACGGAAAACGGTAAGAAAGATAATATATTTACCTATCAGTGAAGAGCAGAGATTCAAGCTAAAAAGAAAACACTTCACAGCCAAAAGAAAACAGGTATAGACCTGGGGTTTAGCAATACAAAAATAAACAAAATACGGTCATTTCATAGTGCTTAGGAGTGTAACTCCATGTGATCTGTGTCAGAAAATCAGGACAGGGAGTGATTACCCTAATAATAAAAAATTAGTGAAGTTCCGCGTGTGAGATAGCGTGTGTAAGTGTGTGGTTTGCATGTTTGAAATGACTGATCTAATCGAAACTTGCATGTTGCCAAAATGAAATGCATATAAGGTTACTAGGGAGACGTCCCATTTGTCTAAACTTATATGTTGCAATACTGTTCTTGTAATGCATGAGAGTTTACGTATGGATAGTGTTGTGGATAGGTGTAAGATTACACATCAGCGCACGTGAACTTATATGTAACAAATTGCTACAAATTGAACAGAAATCAGAATGCATTGAGGACCCCCTTTGGGCAGATAGCAAAATTCAGTTGCTAAAATAGCATTGGGAATGAAATACGGTAATTTGGAAACTGGCCGGCCAACAGAAATTTGATTGCTGAAATAGCATTGAGAAAAAGAATAATCAAGTAATAAAGGTAATTAGGCACTAAGCGAAAGTTGTTTGTTTTCTGATATAAATTGAGGAAAAAGCTTTTTGATTTAAATTTGCATGGTTGAAGGAACACGAATTTACACGTATACTCATGAGTTAAAAGCTTGCGTATAGATGGTGTTTGTAGACGCATGTAAATTTAAAGTTTCGGTCTGATGACGGAGTTAATAAGTAGCGTTGATTTCGGTATCAAAAAAGCTGATGGAGGATACATTTCACATGGAGAAATAAAATAAAGAGAATAGTTAAAGTAAAGTAAAAAAAAAGCAATGAAGTTTGTGTGAATCCCAAAAAAATCATATGAAAATGTTTATAATGTTTCGGTAAAGGAAGAGACTGTGCCTGACAGAACCTTCTTAAATAAAAGTAAAAAATAACTGGAGTTTCTGAAACATTTGGGTTGGTCAATTGTTAAGAAAAGTCAATGTTATATGAACAAAGTAAGAAAAACTCTGAGTGAAATTTGTGCAAGTGCTGGGAAAAAAATAAATAAATAAATTTTGCTTAAAAGAATAAGTACAGTCGAAAGAAAAATTTTAGAATTGTGTTTAGATTTTTTTAGATTGTTAGATTCTTTTTCAAGATTTTAAAGTAAAGTAAAGAAAAAGTCTGTGTGAGTTTCCACGGGACAGTGCTACAGCTATAAGAATTTTTTTCCACCCTTTTCTTTCTTCCCTGTAGAAATTCTTGGGGGGAAGGAGAGCAGAAGAGTGTGTGTTTGTTGATGTCGAGCACTGGACAGATATTTTGTCTAGCAGAAAAACAATTTTCTGTGTCAGAGTGCCTCTCCGGTGTTCGAGGTCAGCAAAATGGCAGACTCCAAAGAAGCCAAAATAACAGATCTCTCAGCAGTGGAAATTCTAGCAAGTAAATTTCCAGTGATGAAAGATGACATTACCAAATTCTCCACTAGGTGGGAGAAAAGAACAAAAAATGGCGCCACCTGCTGGCCGGAAAATGGTACGTTCGATCGATGCGTCTGTGCAGAAATGAAAATAGTCATTAAAAACACTCCCATAACTGGAATTACTGCAGCCAAAAAACAAAAATGCAAAGAAAAAATTGAAAGAGACATACAAATTTTGGAATTATTTCAGAAACATGGCAGAGAATATGCAGAAAATCAGAAAGCTTTACATCAAAAAGAAGCAGCAAGCACTAGAATGAATTTTTTCTACAAGCAGCAGGTTTCCAAGACACAGCCTCTGACACAAGGTCACAGGTGGTGATAAGCCACACACACGCTCCCTTACAGATAACACACATACATCTACTGTACACCACGTTACCCACATGTTTTCACGTGCACGCTCATGCAATGAAGATCTTGCTTGGCTACAGATAACAGATGACACACAAACTTCTCTCTGTCCTGTCTTATTCTTATTAGTGGAACAACACAGATGCTTACAACAACACAGCACACAGCAATGCAACACAGATGGTCACATCTCACTGACCAAAGACCCAGACATGAATAAAGGACTTTTCCTCTTCCAGCCAAAGACAGACTGAATGTCACTGTAGGCATTTTACAGTGCCAGCTGATCAAAATGTGGATCATGTTGCAGATTCTGTACAGCACAACCAAGCCCAACAACAATGCAGAACCAAGACGCAGAGGTGTGGCCAACCTTCAACCACAGGTACAAACCAGCAGAGGACCTGTGAGATGCAACGACATGTGACCAGCCAGGACACATGTGGAGGCAGTGTCCACACAGAGACACCCAGAGGCCCAAAACACCTATGGGGGCCACCAGCCTGGTTTTGACAACCACGACCACATCCACATGTCCCACGGTGCAGACAGCAGGTGTCCACAATCGGGGTTTGCAGAAAAGACTCAGTTACACCCCCTCATGATTCCTGTCCCAGTGAGGACAGAACGGTGACTGTTCAGCTGACTGTGAGTGACACTGCACTGATCAACCTGCTTGGCAGAAATGCATCCTGCCCCCTGAACATGGCAATTTTGTGCACAAACGAAGGCACAAGACTGCAGACAATCGAACAGCCATATGCCATGATGTGTCAAAAAGAATCTGCTCTTATCTGTTGGTTGGGTGAAATAACATCTCCAATTGTTTCAGCCACTGAAGCCTGGACAAAGTTCATAATGGACAATTGCCCTGAAGCAAGAAAAACCACGCTGCCCTCTCCATGTAACCCTGAAAGACTTTTCAGCTGACACAGAACCCCGAAAGACTGGCCTGAGAAATCTGTGTGACAGCCATTTACATTGGAGTGAAAATGTCTGAGTATTCAAAGAGATGTGACTAACAGCTTCTCACACATCACACTGTTCATTAACATTAATAACTACACATGAAAACATTTAGATCCCATGATTGTAAAAGTTAGAGAATTAGCTTATTTTGAAACACAACAACCATTTGTCTCACAAACACAAATGAAAGAATTCCTAAAGTTGTCTGTCTCTTGCAGAGGTGAAGCGACTCCAACAATAGTAATTTTACCGTGCCAATCGAACGCGGACGACTAACAAGCGAAACTTCGTTTCCAAATATTATCCAATGCACCAAGTAAGTTGGGTGAAATTGGACTCAGACGTCGGCGAGATAAAATCTGCGCAACCGGTGAGTGTTAAACTAAAAAAAAAAAGCTTTGCACGCTCCCATGAAGAACCCTGTACAGACTCGCATTCAAAAATATGAGAGGAAATTGTTAAAACATGTATAGTTTTGAAAAAATGAAGCATTGTATAATTTATTTAGCATAAAAGTCAGTTAAGTTTCCCAGTAACTGTTCATATTTCAGTTCAGAAGTAATTTTGAAGTACATGAGGATGCCACAGGCCTTTGTGGGCTAACCTGCGGAGTTCACAAAGGAACTGAGACAGAACCTCGAGAACGTCAGTTTAAACTCACGAGCGTTGTAATTCCTTATTGTGATGATGCTCGCAGCCAGTACTGACAAACACCAATATTTCACAGACACCTGCAACCTCCTCAGCTACTTAGCTGAGCAGGGACAGTCTCACAAAAACTGCAATTCTGTCAGCCAGAGATCAAATACCTGAGCCGAAATATTGTTGAAAGAAAATAAACAAAGTCTGCATTCAGATCTTACAGAAATTAGCAGTAACAGATGTTAACTTTTAGTTGAATAAGGAAAAAAAAACACAAAACTTGCACCAGATCTGAAAGCAATATCACTAAATGATAATGAATCTCTGCTTTTCACAGATGGGTCGTATTATCGTTCAACAGAAGGCCTAGAATCGGGTTATGCGATCGTTCAGTATGACAGCGTAAACGACAATTTCCACCTGCTTGAAAGCGCTAAACTAACAAACGCGTGTTCAGCCCAACGAGCCGAATTAACCGCAGTAATCCGAGCTCTAACACTGTCGGAAGGTAAAGATGTCACTGTGTTTTCAGATTCCTAGTACTGTGTCTCAGCAGTCCCCATACATGGGCACGCCCATAAAACTCTGAACTGAACTGATGATCTGATGCTCTTCAGGAGAGCTGCAATTGTAAAGATGTTACATCTGTCTGACCAGCAATCCAGGAAAAGTTTGTGCCTTTCCCAGGTTGACCGCTTGTGCCAAAAAAGAAGTTTTCTACAACCTCCGGGTGGATTTCTGTAACATGTCATCAAAGTGAAAACAGAAACTGTAATTTTTTTGACAGTATTTTGCCGTCTTCTCTTTGGCTTGAAGCCACAGAACACAGAACTGCAGAAGAACTGAATTTTTTTTAAGTAAAGAGGTCATAGCTGTTTGACCTGTTTACAGTCTTTTTCATCAGACAATGGAAAAGTGTAATAGTGTTGCAGAAAATTCCACCCACACAGAGGAAGGAGGAAAGTTCACCATAACCAAGGAGAGAGATTCGGGACCGTTTCGAAGGAAATGGAAAGGATCGCAGAGGACGCCGAGGAGGAGCCGAACTGGACGAACAACAACTTTTCACTCCGGGGAGTAACGTTAATCCAATTAGAAATAAAAACTACATTACATGTATTTGTGTATCTGTGGTAAGCTGTTGTCTTTTTTTTCTGCTTGCAGATCACTGCTGAATCAAGCCGTCCGGAAGGAAATCAGTCCACAACTGCTCAACAGAACAGCTGACATGGCAACACTGTATGTTGTACACCACGACAAAAATAAGGATGCAGCCTGGTGTCTAAGGGTGAACGAGTCTCACGGAGGCTGAGTTGTTGATGTCTGCGTCATCATTCGCTGTGCCGTTCACAGCTCATAAATGTGTCCAGAAATGTGAAGAAGAGTTGCCATCTGTGGAGATGGGTGGTGATGGTTACTGTCTTGACCTGTGCCTGTGAATGAGCTGAGGTATCAGCTTACAAAGTGCCGGGTCATGGTCATGGTGCAA
>JALJCO010001878.1:0-57197 GCA_023101725.1 Atherinomorus stipes | reverse complement strand
TTGTGTATTTCTGTGTACAAGAATCTTCGGGGAGGTCGCCGCCTGTGTGGGTGTGTGCGATTGTTGCGTCCTGCTCTCCTGTATTCAACACCTCATTCATGGAAAGTTTATTCAGAAACTTTGGGGTGTGAATGCATTCCGACATTCCAGCCCATTTTACTTACGCATGGGCACCCATCCAACACACAAATGCATTTTTCTGAAGAGTGTGGCCCAAAATGAAGCTCGCTTCTTGCTTTTGGGGTGACAGCCAGCTGCTTTTTTAAAAAGAGCCTAAATAAACCCAGACTGAGTAACGGGAATGCGCTGCATTTTCTAAAGATTGTTGACTTTATTTCTAAGCCGAAGAACCTCTCGTGAGTGAATTGAAGCTGCAGTGAAAGCAGCAGCTGCCACAGTCTGTGGGCTCTCTGATACATGTAGATGGGTCTCCTGCGTCTCCAAACCAAAACACAAACAACACCTGAGAGGCTGTTTAACACTTCACTGACGGAGAATCAACTGGATGTCACATCTACAGCAAAGTTCATGCTGTCTCTATCTTTGATGTTCCATGGGAGTGTTTTAAGCTTCCTATCATGATTTGGGTTCAAATTTTGAATAAATACAATATAAGGGATTCAATCTGCAGGATTAATCTGGTGATCTGAGCATCAGAGCAGCTAAGTGGATGAGAATAATTCACCATGAATGTACTTTAACTCATCCACAGGTTGTCAGTGATGTAAAAGGAGTTAGAAATACACACAGACTGACTATCTTGAACCCTTTTGAAGTTTTTCTCTCTCTTTTTCTTTAGATAAATCATAAGATGCAGCTGCAGGGTCTGCAGATGGTTCATATTACTTTCTCATAACTGTCCATTCTGCTGGGAGAACCTCAGCTGGCTCTCATCACAGGGCAGTCTGTCTTAGTTTGTCTTTGCTGAGATAAGACGTCGAACGAACCGTCTAATAATTCAGCATCACTGCAAACCTGAAGTATCAGCGCATATCCTTGAAATCCCATCCCTCCTCTGGCTTTTCACTCCCTCTCCACTCCTCTCTGATCGCTCTTCTTCATGCAGCTATCTTCTTGACCTTGCTTCCCTGGCTTGTTAATTATCTCCCAGTATATGAAAGAAGGGATATTTGCATGTGGATACAATAAGATTTACACTAACTGACTGCTCACCTTTGACAGGGAGAAATTAAGAACAATAACACGGCTTTATGAGGGGAAAAACGACTTAGTAGGTGAGGAAAAGTGAAAAGTGGTTACATAAATAGGGAGGGAGGATGTAAAGAAAGCTGCTTCAGTACAGACATTATAATGGGGTGAAAGAGCGAGTTGCGTTGTCATGTATAATTCTGGAACAAGGCTGCCAGCAGATTTCGCTGCCATTTTCATTACAACAGGCTTGTACGGGGTGTGATATTCCATTTTGCATTATCCTGCTGCGTAAGGCTCGCCTAAGCCTTTTGATTTCTGTAAGCGGGGCTAAGACGCTCACTTCTTGGTCCTCCTTTGAAGATCCCATTTAGTGTGGCTCTGTCAAAGTCATGGACTCCCCACAGAGAAGCTTAGGCAACACACAGCCGAATAAAGAGGAGATGACTTTTCATCTCTGCTATCTATCCCTCCTACGCCTCGAACTGATATGCTGTTCTTCTGGTGTTTCTCTGTGCATCTCACTGCTCTCCTCTGCTTTACTTCTGTAGACCAGGTGCTGGTACATATATAACCTCCTTTCCCTTCATCTTACTTCCATCTTGTCTCTCTTCGAAGCTGCATTTCCTGCCATGACAAAAGAGATAAAGTTTTCAAGAGTTATTCTTAAACCACATACTGCTCTCTTTCTTCTCTATCTACAGCTTATCTCTGCCTCAGACTAAGTCTGAATGTCTGAGTCTAAATGAAGACCCCTGTCTCTCCTCTTCCCCTTCCTGTGATATTAGTCTTTTCCTCAAGGCCATTACCACAAGCCAGTTTTAGTAGTCGCCATCAATCTTTCACCTGTTACATCATGTTCTGACCTGTTGCTCCCAGATGACCCCATACTGGACTTTGTTTTTCCTTTTTTCCTTCATCCAGTCCTCCCTTGCTCTTTAACTGGGGGTAACTTTTCTTTCTCTCCATTAAATGAAAGCCATTTTTAGCAGCATGCAATTGTGGTTAGTCGTCCTCTGGCTTAAACTGTTCTGTAAGAATTTTTAGCCACTGGATGGCATCTCATGCATGCGGAACAAAAAGCTTAATTTAAGTCAATTAAAAAGTTTTCTTTGGAAGAAAAGTAAAAGTCAAAATAAGTTTACTATGTGCTGACTTGACCTATTTATCTAATGCTGCCAGTTATGAAAGAAATCCTGTTATTTCAGCTTTAGCTAAGAGCAATTTGCTTAATTAAAGCTACATTAGTCAACAGTTTCACTTGAATGATGGCTTAGAGGGCTTGTGTCGTGTTAAACGGACCCCGTAAGCACAAGTAGTGACGAACCAGATACTGTAGTCCTCAGCTACAGAGAATGGTTGGGGAGAGGATGAAAATGCTAGAGGCAGCAGATGAGGAACAAAAATGAAAAAAAATTACTGGTATAAAAAAGGAATTCCAGAAAATTTAACCCTTTCTCTGCTGTTGTTTCAAGGAAAACGTTTTGAAATTGCGTCACAGTTTACAGGGTCAGTGTTCCAGATTAGGGATGCAACAAAAATTCGGCATACGAAAGTTTTCAGCCGAAAATTACCTAAAAGTGGATTTTCGGTTTTTGGTCAAAAGACATAAAGACATAAATCACCGGCAAACAGCACATCCAGGATGTGACTTATGCACTTTGTGTTTTTATGTGAGAACATATTTATTTCACAGTCTTTCATCAGGCCAGTTAGTTATTAGCCTGCATATTAGCCTATTATTTGTTGTAATAGTCCTACAGAGAAAATTTTATACGGCATTATGCAATGTACATGAATGGGGTCAAATGAAATATTTTATCTTGAATTTTAATTTATATTGTGTATTGCTGTAATGTCAGTGGTAAATAAATATTGTGGTGCTTTTGTAATTGATTTCTTGCAATGCCTTGATTTTAGTGAGGTTATCATCACCAAAAATGCAATGGTTCTAATAATTGACATAATTTGTTTTGGTGTTTCGATTTTCAGCCTTGGTTTGCTCATTTTTTGTACTCGGTTTCGGTCAAGAATTTTATTTCAGTGCATCCCTATTCAAGATCATTAAACCTTTATCCATTGTTACCAGAGACCCTGCCTCTGAGATGCTCTTTTCATGCCCAACAAACTTACTGATCTTTTGCCAGTTAATAAGTTTTAATATGTTCTTACGGGTGTTTCTTTTTAGTTCAACTAAGTTTTCCAACTTCCTGTTGCCTCATGCCATTTTTTAGGTGTGTTGCTGCCATCACATCCAAAATTAAAGGAGTACAGTGCAGGTTCCAGCTTTTTTTCAGAAGTGCGCCCCCTCTGGCGACAAGTGGAAGTGACATAAATGTCGTGCACACGCATGAGCTGCTTCGACTGCGTTGGTCATTATCAGTTTAACCCGCATTATACTTTCAGAGGTCAGAGTTAGAGTCACGATGTCTACTGAGATCATAAAGTTATAAATCTGCAAGTTGTTTACAGTGTGATTGTTGAGTAAAGTGACAGAATGCTGACGGTAACAACAGGCTAACGCTGATTTGTAGATCAAATATCCAAATTCAGAGGCTGAGACCACGATTGCCTTCTAAAATTACTGCATCAACTAAATGTAACAACAAGCGGCCAGTGTATCTCTTCCTCAGGAACAGTCATGTGGCTGTCACATTACCACATTTACATGCTAAAAGCTTTGCAATATTATGCATCCTTATTTCCATCATTCATCACATAAACCTTACTAGCAAGAAGCAAGTCAACTGTGGGTCCTGTTTTATTTCCAAAACAGATCGTAGCTCCCTCCAATTAAAAAGAGAAAGAAAAAAGCTACTCTGCCGTTCACTTCCGTCTAATTCCAGCGCCGGTCAGACTCCAGTTTGTGTATTCGTCTCACAAGACAAAACTTTTCTTGTTTGTCTTACTGGAGTCTGAAATCGGGTCCGAAAGCCATTTGTTCTCAATCTTTTAGCAGCAGTCAGTGCTGTCTCGATGTGCGCGGACATGCGGTGGCCGAATAAACGACACCAGCACAGACAGACGAGCGAGAACGCGCGGTTCGTCTCCCCCACATGCGCCCCCTTGAGGCTTTGTACCCGAAACTCTCGCATTGAGCATGCAGAAACAGGATTAGAGACAACCGCAGTGAAGAAAAATCAGCTCATTCTACACATCAGGTAGTTTGTAAGAGCATATGGAGGAAAGAAAAGAATAGTATTTAACATTTAAACTTGCGCAATGCACCTTTAAAGGGGAAGTTCAGGATTTTTGACATAGGGTCTCATTTACAAGTGAGCCAGGGTCCCACTTATCACTGTAGACAGTTTCAACATATTTCATCCCATTATTCTATTTCCAGGTGGTCGCCGATGCTAATGCTAGTGTGAGTCAATAGGAATCTGCTAGCATAATCTGCTGTCATTAAAACCAATCTTATCCACTCCACAGAACATCAGAGGAAAATCAGCAAGCTTATCTGTGTAAACGCCGTGTCAAACTAGTAAAACTAGCCTTATATGACAAATTTTGCATTACATATCGAGGAACTAGTTTCTTACCAGCTGCGGAATGATACACTTTGCTTCCAGGTGGTAGTACTAACTTTGTCAGTATATTCCGGTTCATAAAGATGTGGTGACAGTTTGATGAAAAAAATTTCAAAATCATCTTCAAAATCCGACATATCCTCATGCCTTTCAGACGTGGCCGTAGTTTTGACTGTATATTTGTGTAATCAAATTCCTTTATGCACGTAGCAGCAGTTGATATCACTCCAACGTCAAATACAGGAAGTTAAAGTGTCTCAGCAGCAACAATCAAAATGCAGGTTCGTTTTATTTGTAACTTTATTCTGTTAACACGGCATTTACACAGATAGTCTGAAGTTAGAAATGATTTGCCTCGGATGTTCTGTGGAGTGGTTAAGACTGTTTTTAATGACAGGCTAGCAGATTCCTATTGACTCACACTAGCATTAGCATCGGCGATCTCCTGAAACTAGAATAATGGGATGAAATAAGTTGAAACTGTCTTCAGTGATAAGTAGGATCCTGGCTCACTCAAAAATTAGGCCCTATGTAAAAAATCCTGAACTTCCCCTTTAAGCTGTATTTTTCATGAAATAGTGAAATTTCTTACTTGAAACAATTGATTCTTTTTATTTTCTACTAGGGTTAAAATATGAGATTATCAGATAAGCAAATATTTGCGTTATTGCATGTTTGCATTACATATCACACAATTTTCCAACATTTTTTTAAACATTTTTATAGAACTGGATCATTTTACCCACAAAAACTAAATGAAAAAAACATTTAAAAAAAAAGATTTAAAAAAAAAAAAAAAGTCCAAACAAAGACAAGTAGAAGAAAGTTAGAACAAAGTAGACATTGAAACAATAATCTGGCAAATTTTTAAAGGTGCAGTGTGACAAATGTCAAAAGCAGATAAATATAATGTATAATTTAAAACTCTGTTTCTATTGATATGCAATCGCTTCACTAGAATAGCTGTTATATGTTAGTTTTCTTAGAATGAGTCATTTATATCTACCTGCTGGGGGTCCACATACATGGATGCTGCCATATTTGTACTACCAGTTTTACTACATTGTCCCTAAATGGACACTGTAGTGTGAAGTGAGAACGCTCTGAACTTTAAAACTGCTGTACCAGCTTTGTTTAATGGGAGTTAGAGCACAGTTGGGGATAAGTAATGCCCTAGAAGACATTAAAACCTGTAGTACCGTCATAGCTACACCTGAGACCACTGGACCCACCCAAATAAAAACATCTTTATGTCCGGGAAAAATTTGGCCATTGACGGCCACTGTACATTCACAACAGTGCTTGGCATATGAAGTCATTGCTATACCCATCTTTACCACTAGATGTCAGTAATTCTTACACACTGTACCTTTAAATAGAAAAAAGTAAGTTAGAAATGTGCATGTATGGAGGAAAGCTGGCATGTCACAATCGTGAACCAAGTCCAGGTGTAGCATCAGGATAGAAAGCAAAGCCAGACAGAAAGCACAAGGGAACCTAACTCTAAAAAAGAGACAAAAACTAAAGCTAGACAAAAAATAAAAGTAAGGTAAAACACAGGGTATGAGCTTTTCAAAAGCACTGAACACAAACAAAGCCTCGACTACCTTAACAACACCAGAAAATCTTGACACAATAAAAAATCTGAATCTACAGACTGGCAGTTTTAACCCTGATTGTGCAGCTCTTACCAGCTTTAGCACACCTTTTAGTTTATTCTTTTATCATTCAACCTGCAAAATCAATTTAGAAATAACATTTCAAGCTGCACAGGGCACATGTTGTCAGTAAAAGTGAAACACTGACTTCCTCAGCATCAAAGAACGTTCATACAAAGTGGTAAGTCAGTGGAGCATCATTTCATGTAACTACAGATGCAACATTTTCATTCATGTTGCACTATCCCCAAGCGGTCAGAAATATAAACTAATGCAGCTATAATTTCATTGAAGTGGGCTGCTTTTGATATCCAAAGTGGAAATGTCAAGAAAGGCAGTGACATTTTTTTGTTGTTGCATCATTGGATTTTCATTGGAGTATCATTTATTTCATGTAACAAGCCCCAAGCAGACGCTGGTAATAATCATGCTGCTGCTGAAACCTCCTGTTGCTTCGGTACATTGTGATCTCTGTTCCTCCAGAGCAGGACTGTACTCAGTTCTCTGGCTTCCTGTATTGCCACTTTAATTTGATTAAAACATCAGGCCATACCATTAAACACTGTGAAAACAGCCACTGGTCATTACATCACCCTTGGAAATTGGTGGCATTTGATGCATTTCATGTTTTAAAACTTAACTAACTTAACTGTTTTGCTGCATTTTCACTGCATCATCATGTTTAATCTCTAATTTGAAGCTCGAGACGGTTTAGCATGTCCCATCAAGCTGACTGAAAAAGAAAAGTGCATCAAACAAAAGAATAAATGTCACGAAAATTGAGTATCAATCAAAGAGGGCTTAACTTCTCATCTCAAAGAGCTCATTTAGACTTTTCGTTTGGTGGAGTTAAAAGAAAATCTGGTATGTAAACTGCTGTTGTTACGACTCGATGTCTTTTCTGGATTTGGTTCAAAACTGAGACAAAAAACATTCCCTAAAGACAAATCTAATATCTGAGGTCAGTTTCAGAGCAGCATTTGGACACTGGCACAGATTTGATTTTCCCTGGAAGTATTTCAGATGTTTGTAATTTTCATGTCAAACAAAAGTTCATAAAATTGCAAAATTCTGAAATATTTTATCTTGTGACGAAGCTCAGTCTTTGTGGATTTGGAGAAAATGTTTCATGTTCTTATTTGAGCTTGTATTGAATCCCTTCTTCTGTTTCTTCTGAATGTTTGGCACAATTACCCATTAGATGTTACAGTGATGAGCAAAGTTTCCAGCCAGCGGTAACTTTGGGTTCATTTTAGTTTTTACACTCCTGTTTATTCTGGTCAAAATAGGCTACTTTTGACTTGTTTCAAAAGTTTTGGTTCAGTCCGTTTGCTGTGGAAAAAAGTGGGATTTTACTGAGGAAAATGAGAAGGAAGAAATTGTTACTGGGACATAAAAGTCTCACAGTTTGCAGAATGAGTTGTTGTTCTCGCACCCGCTACGCTCATTCCCTGCATATCTATGTCACACACATGCATATTGTTACACTTTCATGGCCTATAAACACTGCTGCTTTCACTGCCAGCAGATTAGCGTGCATGTGTGTGTGTTAGTTGCATGTGTTGTAATGCTGTCATTGGAAAACAGGCTGAATCTGTTCGAGTCTAATGTGTGTGGTGTGATTCAGAAGGCACACAATATGTCAGCCTGCTCAGCTGCACATCACAGCTCCACACGGAGGATGTCAGCAGGTTTTTCTTCAATCTGAACTCTGTTCTTCACTTCTTAGCGCTTCACTTGCTAGCATCAATTCTAAGCTCATGGTGTATGCAGTGATTCCTGGGTTTTAAAAAGGAGTATACACATACCCCTTCGGAAACAGGGGTCCAGTTCTTGAGAGCTACTATCTTGCAATTTTAAGAGCACCCCCTCTCCAACACACCTGAATCAAAAAGCTCAGCTCTGCAGAGGCCTGGTAACGAGCCATTCATATGATACAGGTGTGTTGGAGAAGGTATACTCTTAAAGTTGCAGGATAGTAGCTGACAGATAGGACTGACTTGGGCACTCTCATTTTAGTGCATACCTTCTTCGGCACACCTGAATTGAATGAATGGCACGTTACCAGGCCTCTGCAGAGCTGAATGACATGAATGAGGGAATTCAGCCGTAGGATTCAGGTGTGTTGGAGAAGGTATGCTCTAAAACAGGGGTGCCCAAGTCCGGCCATTGAGAGCTACTATCCTGCAATTTTTAGAAGATACCCTACCCAACACACCTAAATCAAGTGGCCAATTCCCTCATGCACATGCTCTGCATGCTCTGCAGATGCCTGGTAACGAGCCGTTCATTTCATTCAGGTGTGTTGGAGAAGGCATGCAACCAAAACGTGCAGGATGGTAGCTCTCAAGGACTGAGCTTGGGCACCCCTGCTCTAAAACATTGATGGGGAACCCTGGTCCTCAAGGGTCGCTGTCCTGCCAGGTTTTTTCATGCCCCCACTCCACCACACCTGATTCAAATATAACAGCCTATCAAGTTCTGCACAATGACTTGATTTGAATCAGGTGTGTAGGAGCAAGGACACATGGAAAACCTGCAGGATGAGGGTCCAAGTTCCCCACCCCTGCTCTAAAATGTTGCAGGATAGTAGCTCTCCGGGACTGGACTTGGGCACTCCTATCCAAGGTCCACTTGATAAAAAAATAAAAAGAAATACTGTGTAAAACTTGTAATTGAATATTTCAATAAAATATAAGTGTAAATTTTCAGGGTGAAAAGTTACCTTCATTCTAAACTTTTTGACAGATTTTAGCTATGTCAAATGACATCACCTGTCAATCACTTATTGCGTAAAAAACTTGACACAATTAGAGGCTTTCCACCAATATTTCCAGAGATTTTTATTATCTAAAAAGAAGGGCAAAAGAAATCTTTGTAATCTGCTTGGTTTGCATTTCCACCATGCCGCAAAATTCTGGAAATGTTTTTCGATCATACCACTTGCTGGTTGTTTATTATGTAGTTGCACTTGTGGTGCTTCAGCTTTGATAATCTTATTTATGTTTCTTTAATATATGATATGCTTTGACCTGGTGATTTTTTTTTTATTATTATTTTAATATTTGTCATATGTCATCTGTGTAACCTTCCTTCGCTTGTGTTAGTGCTGCCATGTTCACCGGGTTGTGCTCATAAAAGAGCTCGTTTGATCTCAAGCATGGAGGTAAAATAAGTTTAACTATTCCCAAATTCATTTCCGTGTGTCCTACATTCAGCTTAGCCACTTGTCAGCTATTCTTATAGACCAAGGATCCTCAATCCTGGTCCTCATGAGCCGGTGTCCTGTGTGTTTTCATGTTTTCCCTACTGCAGCACACCTGGCTCAAATCAATGGCTAATTAGCAGACAAGTCTGAGTCTGACTCAGGAGTGTTGCTGGAGGGAGACCATGAAAACATAGGATACTGGCCCTCGAGGACCAGGATTAAGTATCCCTTGTTTTAGACACTGTTGCTAAGAGTTGCTGACTCATTCATGTTAAATGTCAAACACACAAATATGCTCCAAATTGCCTGGACCTTGTTGTCCGTTCACTTCTCATGGATCCTCTTTTTTGCTCCATTTTTTTAAACAATCAAAATACAAAGTTAAGTGTCTAGAAGTAAAATAAACGTGTGTAGCTGCACACTGACATATATTTAGCTTATACTGTATGGTGAACAGAAGTGCAGAACAGTGCAAATATATTCCACCAATCAGAGCTCTTCAGCACACGGCCCGCCCCTCAAGACTCCTCTAAAAAGTCTTAACCCTAATAGGTGCTTTCTTCAAAGAAAGTTTAAGGAGAGGGAAAGCGTTTTTAATGTTGGTGAAAATGCAACGAGGCTTTTTAAAATCTTGGGTAAAGGGAAAAAAGTTCCTTCTGTTGGAAAAAGAAAAAGGCTCAAGAAAAATGGAAAGGCTGCTGAAAACACAGTCAACAGCCGAATGGGCTACATGCACAACTCAACTACTTCCTGAACTTGAAGGTACAGTGTGTGACAAAATCAAATGTCAATGGCAGAAAAATTTAAAGGAGTCATCATCCGGAAATCCCACTTTTTCACATTAAAACATGTGTATAGGAACAGGACTCATGGCACCTTTAAAAGACATTAAAAGTAGTTACTCATAGTGCTTTCATAACTACACCTGAGACCACTGGATCCACTGACAGATGAAAACATCTTTATCTCTTGGAGAATTTTGGCCACTAACGGCCACCATACATTCACAACAGTGCTTGGAATATGAAGTCATTTGAAAGAAAACATATTTTCTTTCAAATACCAATCTTTACCACTAGATGGCAGTAATTCTTACATACTGTACCTTTAAGCTAGCTCCTTTTCCTGTCTTTCGTTACTGGGCAAACTGATTAATCCAAGTGTGCCTGAACTCAGTAACCACGACAACAATGGCCAGACACCTGGATTAATAAGTTTGTCTAGTAATGAAAAACAGGAAACAAAGGAGCTACCAAAAGTTCAGGACGTAGCGGAGTTGTGTATTAGCCCATTTAAGATGGCAAAGTTCTGCCAGTATTTAGGTCAGGGGTCAGACTTAATCAGCAGACTTGTGCAAACCTTGACCTCAACCTCTAAACAAATCTGCTAATTACCCAACTGAGTCAGGCGTGGAAACTACAGTATTAGAAGCTAACCTGCAGGTTGCTGACCCTCCAGGACTGGAGTTGTCCCCCCCTGATTTAAGTGAATATGTCTTATTGGGATTTGCGTCCACAAACTGAAACCCACTGCAGCCATTGCGTGTCTTACATGGGGAGAATTTAGTTAACAGCAGCATGAAACCATCACATCTCGAGTGGTATCTTACCACAAAGCCCATTTATGAAGGTAGTTTTGGGGTGGAAATTTTCTGAATTCTGATTCTTATGTGGTGTCTTTGCTCAAGGTCAAATAGGCATACAATATCAGTGGAGATGCTTCCTGCTTGCCACTGGTATAGAGAAACAATGCATGAATATGTACCTTTCTCAGATGGATACATTTGCTGCAGGGCAGATAAAATGGCCACAGACATTGTTGAGTAAGCAGTGGGAAAACTTCAAGACTCATTTTCCCTCCAGCTGGAATTTGTATATGTGAGTGAAAAAGCACAACTTGTTGCCAAAGTTAGATACTGACAATATTTAAAAACATATCTTATTCTGCAAGAATTCGGAGGGAAAACTACTGGAGAGGGCATTTTTGTAAACAAACTTTTCCATCAAAATGGTAAAGAGAGAAGGTTTGCCATGAATTTAGTCCTGGATTGCTGTACTCATGTGGGTTATTCCACAATGAGTACATTGCTGATTAAAAGTTTCAAAATCACCGCTCTTCATTCACCGAATATATGGCAATTAATACTTCAAATTATGGTCAGTAAATGTCTCACAGGCACCGAACTGGTACTACTCTTTAACGTCTGAATCCACTTCTTTGTCTCACACCAGTTACTGACTAACATGGCATTTATCTATGAGAACAGACTGAGGGTCCGTGTACAGAAGAAAACAAGAGATGACTATACCATAAAAAATGTCCATGTCTATAAAATGTACATCATCTTTTATTTCCAGAGATGAATGAGTGCATTAATTGATATAAATCGTGTTTTGGTTGAAAGGAAAGTCCAGTGGAGACATAAGCTCTCATTCAGCAAAGACACAAACCAGACGGTGACATTTGGACTTTGTGTCATTTCTGCAATTGAGAAAAATGTTATAGAGGTTGGAAGTTTGAACAGCTGCTTGTTGCGGCCGCCTGGTTATTAACCCCTTTGTCTTTCATTTTACTGTACATGCAATCGTCCTGCTCAATCCCTCTGTTCCCATTGGCCTGGCTCCCCACCACCATCATCTCCTCCCCTCCTTACCTGCTGATTGCTGATCGGTCTCACCTGAAGCAGCTGGCATTCAGCTACAAAAGAACCCAGCACACCATCATTCAATGGCAGCTGCTTGGCCTGGCAACAGTTGTCCTTAGTTTGTTTCATTTGTGGGTTGGGGTTTTTTTTTGGTAACTTTGTCTTCTTTAGTTTTTGATTTCAAGGTGTTTTAGTTTGGTTAATGGTTTAGTTGCTAGATTCCCTTTTGTGTTTGACTTACACTGGTAGTTTGGAGTTGGGATAGTTAGGCCTTGTTTTGTTGTAGTTGGGTTTTGGTAACGGATCTTAGTTTATGGTGCTGTTCATTCCCTTTTTGGTTCATAGACTACGTTTATGTTTTTCCCCATTTGGTTTCCCTTTCAGTGTTGGGCTTTATCTGTCTTTTGATTTGTTCCTTTGAGCAGCATCTCTAACCCCCATCTCCTTTTCAGTTTACAGTTTTTCGAGGTTTTGTGTTTATGCCTTAGTTCACCTTCATGAACAAAACATCTTTACTCCACCTTTTACCATCTGAAACCAGTCTTTTTGTTTGCATCCCCAACCCCTAGCAGAGCTGGGACGTAACACTGCTAAACATGGAGATTCTCCCTCTTCAGCTCATAAAATTCTTAAGCCCCGTTCATACCCTACGATAAATACGGATACGGACGCTTTCATCCGTATCCGGAGGTCGTTTCATCCGTCAGTATGTCCGTTGTGAGAGAGCTTACGAATCCGGAGTACTCTGGACGAAACGGAACAATACCACCAGAAACCGTGGCGGCTGTATAGAGTCAGAGTTTACAGTTTACCCATTCATGAAAATCGAAGAAGAAGAGTAGGAAGTGGGCATTTAAAAATGTCAACAGTTTAAATTACTTTGACCACTTTTAAGTAGTCGGACATGCCACCACCACGTACACTTGTCTTTTTTTCTGCCTTCTGCCAGAGCAACATTCATAACAACGCTGAAACTGGACGGAGGTATGTAGGCCAGCAATGAAGACATCGTTTGGTACGGACGAGACAATTTTGTCCGTATCCTGCGGTATGAAGCAAGCTATAGTTAGAAATAAAGATTTAAAGATCTTCATCTGTGACAGTGGACACACATGTATTTTATCGGAAACTGAAGGTTCCTATAAATTCAAACAAATGGTTTAGCTTTATAACAAAATTGACAAACAAATAAAATAACATCTGTTATTTCATTATCCAGGACATAGTCTTTGGTATAAAGCATTCTCTTAATAATTATCTTAAGGCTGCAACTTTGTAAAATCTGATGGTACAGGTCACATTTCAGCACAATGATAATCTTCCCTGCTTATTTATTTAATTTCACATTACCCCTCGCAAATGTTTTTGTTTTTATTATTACTCTGTTTGCTGAAGTTAAAAAAAAGTAAAGCTTTCTGAGACATTGTATCCTTTTAGTTTCCTGTTTCCCAAGCTTTCTCTAGAAGTCTATAACAGGCCTTTTGGACAACCTTTACTGAATACTCCTGTTTACCTGCACTTATATTGGTGTTTTGTTTGTTTGTGGTTACAGAAAGAGAGACAGTTTGGTACTAAAGTATGTCAGCAGAAATGTGGATGCTGTATAGGTCTGTCAAAGAGGAAAAACCTCAACTGCAACATACAGATTTCCATTTTCATCCAGCCATGAAGTCTGGATTTTTAAAGGAATAGGACCGACATATACTTTTTGGTCATTTTATTGAACATTAAAGTGAGCAAATATGAACAACTACATTCTAGTCTCCAATCTTCTATTTTTAAGATCATTGAAAAAGCTTTTTTTCATCAGCTTATTGACTTTTTAACACTAAATAACTGTTATGTCTTCCAGTCGGGTTTTACGACGGGAGAACTGAATGGGTCTCTCTGGCCCTGTACTTTGAAACTTACTCGAAGAACAAGAAGTACTTCTAACAACTTTACATCTGAGCAAACAAGAATTACTTGTGGGGTTCCCCAGGGTTTCATCCTGGGGTCTCTTATGTTTTCATCTACTTGCCTCCACTGGTACAGGTTATAAAGAACAACAATATTAGTTACCATAGCTATATAGATGAGACACAAATATATACTACAGTGCTACCAGGAGACCAAGGCCCAACTTACAGGCGCTTTGATAAATTAAATTGAGGAGATTACTTTCTTCAGCTGAACAAAAACAAAACTGAGGTAAATGTCTTTGGAGCCAAAGAGAAACGACTGCAAGTCACTATAGAGCTTAAGTCTGTGCGCCTAAAACATTTATTTTTGCGTCAGAGCATTTAATTAATTGGCTACAATTGGGGTGCAAGGAGGTTTTAAGCAACATAGTAAAAAATCTCCGGAAAACATCATCCACCCTACCTTTTAAATCCTCAACGGAACTTTTAGCAGTTTTCTCTGACGCCCCTATTATGGCTAAGCATCCATCTTGCATCTTACCTGTACTGTGATTCACTCCAGCCAGAAAAGAGTCTTATCTTGACTCTTGTTCTGTCTCTTCCTATCTTTCTTTTCCTCTCTTTCTCCGGTAGTGTTTCCTTGCATTTCTTTGCTGAATCCACCACGGTGTGCGTTCAAAACACACACTGGGTTCATGTCTGTTTGCTAGTACATGACACGGTGCACAACCAATGGTCAGATGCAACGTCATGACACTGTCCAAGTTACGTAGTGCAGTTTCTGAGCCTCGAGATGCTGCTGGGCAGTGGCAGCTCGAAAATGTGCATTATGAATGTTGGTGTGCCATCAAAACGAGTCAGGAACGCATATTTTTAAGGTCTTAAAGTTACGTTGTGGATCTTTAAGAATATCAGGGATAAAAGATCTATAAAGATCTTTAAGACCAAAATACTGACTAGTCCATGTTACGTGACAAGTCCAGTAAGAGATGCATGCTTTGGGCATTTCGTTGCCACAACAGTGAACCGAATCCACCAAAATTCTTTATCCTCCTTATTTATGATGTTTCTGATTTAAAATAAATGTAAAATATTTATCATCAGATGTCCAGAGGCAAAGTTATGCTACTATTGGGGCTGTTTGAAATAGCCGAGTTTGAGTTGTTCTCTGCAAGAAAACTTTCATTTGGAAATGGAGAAAAAAAAACACTTAATCCGTCTTATTTATAACGATTTTCAAGCCTTACATTTAGAAGATGGCTGCAGGATGACTCATTTGATATTCAGCCATCACATCTGGCATTCTGGTCCATGCTCCTTACCAGTGAACTGTAATGGGATTTATTAATAGTCATGTCAGCACTCAGTATCAGAACTCAGAAGTTAGCCCTTGTACTCTGTTTAAAGGAATAGTTCACCCACAGAATGACATAACTTTATTTTCCATTTACCCTCATGGTGAGCAAGACTCTGGAGCACTTTTTTAATATCTTAAATGCAGCCGGCGATCAGGAAGGCTACTCGTTTTCCCCCAACTTTCTTATAATGGAGTTCGCCAGGGCCCGAGCCAAAAAGGTCCATAAAAGTCCACAAAAACTTGTCAA
Organism: Atherinomorus stipes; assembly: GCA_023101725.1. NCBI lineage: Eukaryota > Metazoa > Chordata > Actinopteri > Atheriniformes > Atherinidae > Atherinomorus > Atherinomorus stipes. Next base: position 41,503 of record JALJCO010001878.1, on the reverse strand, counting down.
TATTCCTCCATACTGCTCGTCCAAAGTAATCCAAGTGTCCTGAGTGGGTAGCGCCCAGAATTTACTCGAAACTACGCCATTTAGTATATTTTTAGAGCCTAAACGGTACTACATCGCATCTCCCGCGAGCACGCAGATGCGCATTTATGAAACTACGGAAGCCGCAGCAGAAGAGATTGTGCGTTCTCTTTTTCTTTCTTTGTTTGTTTTAAATTAATATCCAACCCCATCTTCTGTTTGTCCCGGTTTGTCTGCAGCTCTGTTGATCTTAGCACAATGTAAATGGTAAATTTCTTTTTCTACGCTTGTATTATCGGCAGAGTAGGCTCTGAACGCCGAGGCATCCGTATTTTCGTGAACACGCATACGGTGCGCTTCGCGAAAGTAAGATGTACTACAGTTTAGGCTATGAAAATATACTTAATGATGTCGTTTCGAGTAAATTCTGGACGCTACCCACTCAGGACACTAGGAAAACATTGGACGAGCAGTATGGAGGAATATTGACAAGTTTTTGTGGACTTTTTTGGACCTTTTTGGCTCTGGCACAATCGAACTCCATTATATGAAAGTTGGGGGGAAACGAGAAGTCTTCCTGATCGCCGGCTGCACTTGAGATATTAAAAAAGTGCTCAGAGTCTTGCTCACCATGAAGATAAGTGGAAAATAAAATTACATCATTCTGTGGGTGTACTTTTCCTTTTGAAAATGTGGCGGTGCATCCCTATTTCTAAGGAACATCAGGAACGGTATGGAAAAATGCAATGTAACCTGAAAGCAGACTATTTAGGGCTCTCCTTGAAGTATCAGCTGAATGTCCTCTAATTTCAGGGGGAGCCAAACTCCTCTAGCTCCCCCATTATTTTCTATTTTCTGTTGTCTAGTTTTGGTTAGTCTGTGTGAATTCTAGCTTTAGTTTCCTGTTCTTAGCTGGAAGGAGACGTGGTCTTCTGCTGCTGTAGCCCATTTGCTTTAAGGGTGGACAATTTTGTGTGTTCAAAAATGGTATTTTGGATGGTTGGAACCAGTGGTTATTTGATTTTCTGTTGGCTTTTTATCATTTCCAACTAGTCTGTCCTTATCTTGACATCAAGAAGCTATTTTACTCCAGACAACTTTCGTTCACTGGATGTTTTCTCTTTTTCAGACCATTCTCTTTAAAGGTAGAGTCCGAACTCCCTCCAGCGTTTATGTTTGCAAACAACAGTATTCAAACTTAGCACTCCTCCCTCTCAGGCTAATGGCCGCCTCGTTCTAGCTAGCCTATACAACTTCAAGTTTCTCCTTCAGAGCTCAGAAGCGGCTTCAAGCCAAACTATTATTAACACTGGTTTTCCAAAGTGCATTATCTGAAGCTCTTACCTTTTCTTCGGTGCATCCACAGTGTTTCCTTTCTTTTTTTTTTTCCCTTCAAGAGTTCGAGTGACCGGCGTCTGCTCCAAACATGAGCTTATTTTCACACAGCATCGTGCTCTTAGCTCTGTCATTGGCTGCCGATATAAACAGAAATCTCAACCCAGAAACGTCCCGACCAGACCAAAACAATACAAAAGAGCAAATTACAGGCAGGGGGAGAGAGAGTTGCGTTCAAGTGCACCACGGCACGGGAGTAAAGGCCAAAAGGCGGGTTTTGAGACGGATTTCACTTGCTCAAGTCTAACGTTTATTTTTTACGGGGGGAACTTCGGACTGTACCTTTAAACCCTAGAGTTGGTTGTGACAATTCCAGTAGATGTGCAGTTTGTGCAATATTCAGGCCAACAACAATGCAATGTTGAGTCTCTTAATTCATTTTCTCATTCTAATTCTCAGTTTTAGCTTGAAGGCTTCTTTTCCATGTCTACATGCCTAAATGCATTGAGTTGGTGCCATGTGATTGTTGATTAGCTGATTCTGTAAAGGAGCCAATGAGAGTGTGTTTCTCTATTACTTTGAGGGAGTCAAAGTGCATTTATCTAGTGGTGCCCTGCAGGAAAACAAATAAGTGCACCTCCCCAAGCCTTAAGCTGATGTTTACTTTAATAGATAAGGTTGTGAAAATAAGAACAATACCATTTTAAAGTGGTCATTTTTGTGACTAAAACCTTCTGTCTTAAACCAGCCACTCAAGCTGTCAGACTTCACTGACGAGAGAGTTTCAGGTCCAAAAGAGGACTCAGACTCCAGGGCGTCGGGCCTGTCCTGTCCTGCTTAGAGGCAAGTCTTCGAAGAAGCTGGAGGTCTCTCATCAACTCATCACTCAGACTAAATGAGACGTCACACCAGAACGGCTGCATGGCCTTAAATAACCTGCAGCACCTGTTTGTTTTTTATTTCCAGCTGTTGCCTGTGTTTCTTCAGGATGTTGTGTTTCTGTCTGGTGATCTGGAGACTTTTACAAAACATTAAAGATTGCAGGTTTTCTTGAGTAAACGTGCAACAAACATGGTGGGATTTTACTTCTCAGCATTCATTTTCTGAAAGTTTTGCCCCAAACAGTTAAATTCTTATCAGCTTCATCATAAGTTGACATCTGCCCGTGTAACTGTACTAGACAGTTATTTGCAATGCGCTTTACAGTTTTACTCATCTGTCTTGTCTCAGGCTGGATTTGTCTGGAGGCTTTGGCTTTGCTAAGTGGCCTCTAATTTTTCCAGGGTCACCCAGGGGACTCCTGCACTCCCACCCCCGCACCATTGCCAACAAATAGATTTATTATCTTGTTTGAGTCTGTAGATGAATGCACTGAACAGAGGATGAACTGTATCTCTGCTGTGGGGCATCCATGTTTGTCTCTGTGTACTCAGAGCTTTCAGTTTGGCTCATAGAAAGCTTTTTAAGTTGGAATGACAAGCAGAAAATACAGCTCCCTCTCCTCTGGAAATATTCCCACAATCCCCTTATCTGGTCGAAAGAGAAAGAACCGGAGGGAGTCAGAGAGGGATAATTAGGAAAAGAGTGACAGATACTATTTTTATGCACAGCGGGTGCTAAGTTTAGCTCTGTGTTTGTGTGCCCTCGCAGAGGTTCCTGAGGTGCAATCAGTCACCTCCGCTCGGGTTTAAGTCGGTTTCAGGTCAGGATGAGAGACTGCAGCAAATACAGGATTTATCCCTGGAGAGCAGGGATGTGTTAACAAGAAACCGACTCAGCATGAATAATCAAGGGTCGATGATTAGGTCTGTTTTTGCTGAAGGGAGTGATTTCTGAACAGCAATTAAAATTTTACATCTAAACTTGTGCAAAGATCAGCTGTGAATTGTCTTGCTTTATAGTTTCATGCTTATTTATGGACTCCTGATAGCTGAGCAACAACTGGTTCAAGGTCTGACATGCCATTTTACTTTAAGATCTCCACAACAAATGTATCTAACCATTGCATGTGTTAAATGACTGATTATTATTATTATTAGGGCAGTCAGGCAATAAAAAAAACAAAAAACTAATTAATTACAGGATTTTTAATTAATTAAAGGTTGAATATGGAATACGGACAGAACAGCGACATCACGTGTGTCTAGGTTGTAGTTGCAACGGCAGAAAAATAACTCCAGCCGCTGGGATGCCAGGCTCACTGCCGATACGCAAGTGACCAACAGTCTGCAGCATGTCCAACAAGTAACGCAGAGGAGTTTATAACCGACAGCTAACGTTAGCCATGTTAGCAAACAAGCTAGCTTACCGATCCAGGAGGAAAGTCGCCATTTCTGTGTTTTGACTCCGTAGGAAAACGTTTATGTGGGTCAATTTAGTGAAGTCTTCACCTAAATTTACTCCAGGTTTTGCTCTTCTCAGGTCACTCCTCCGCAGAAACAGATAACAATGTCTCCAGGGCTCTGAAGCAGCTGCTTCACTCGTCATCTCCACGGTTTTTCTCCTGAACAGGCCTGACTATGACCAAAATATTGTTTCTACACAGAGCTCGTATTTGGCAACCTGCAATGGCGTTGTGTAATAGCTTATAGACGTAAATAAAATACCATTATCGAACCCATCAAAATTTATTTTATAATTATTTTTAGGCTAAATATATTTTTCTGGGAAATGTTGTACTTTCATTCTGTACACCCCCAAACGACCTGTGGTGGTATTATTTTTTAAAAAATATAACTTTTAATAAAAATGTTCCATATTCAACCTTTAATCTAGTTAATCACATTTTAATCTCATATCTACTAAAGCAGTCGTGGGGAACAATGGTCTTCAATGCAACCCTGCTCCAACACAGCCTATGAAGTTCTGTACAGGGACTCATTAGGTGTGTCTCATCTTGCAGTCTGCACACTGCGAAGTCCACAGATTACGTATGCTACAGTGTGTGCTATATAGTCCGCACACTCCAAAGCAGCCTCCTGAAACGGTAGGCAGCTGAAATGGGACATCCTAGCAGACGAGAATTACCCATAGTGCTCCAGTCTCATTGCCTAGCAACTGCAGACTCCACAGCTGTGACGGTTTCTTTCCGCTTATTCCTTCAGTTACGTTGTGAGAAAAAAAGAGAACTAATATGGAACCGTGCATTTCATTCCTTTTCATTTATCTGTCGTTACCTCAACGCGGACACCCCTTAACCCCTCATTAACCCATGAATAATATCAAACAAAATGGATTTTCTGAGGCAAAAACTTTTTCTTTCTTTCTTTCTTTTTTATGTTTACCCCCATATTTTAAAATTTTCCACAGAGATGATCTGTTTCTTATCAGTAAACACTTCATTTAACACTTAAAAATCCATGAATATATCCAGCCCATCCCTTCTCGGGATGAAACAAAATACCTAACTTTGCTTGTTTTATTGATTTTTACAATATTTCTCATCACTTAAAACATGTCAAGTAGAATTGCAAAAAAGATCTGTAAAGAAAAAAAAAGGCTCCCACCCTTCTGTTTGAATTTTTCCCTTTCTTTAAGCCGAGTCATGGTGATTAATTTTGTGTTTACATCGCTTTTTTAACTATAATTTGTTTATTGTGCACTAGATATTGTGCGCTTATTTTCCTTTATCTTATCTAAACCCCTTTGTATGTCTACTGTTCAAACCTTTCAGTGCGTTTGTCGTCATTTTTTAATCTTGCCTGAAGTCCCTTTAAAGGAAAATAAACGTTAGACTTGTGCAAGTGAAATCCGTCTCAAACCGTGCCTTTGGGCCTTTACTTGCGTGCCGTGGTGAGTTTGAATGCAACTCCCTCTCTGCCTGCCTGTAATTAGCTCTTTACCTTTGTTTTGTTGTGGTCGGGACGTTTCTGGGTGGAGATTTCTGTTTATATCGCCAGCCAATGACAGAGCTAAGAGCATGACGCTGTGTGGGAATAAGCTCATGATTGGAGCAGACACCAGTCACTTCACGTTCAAGTTCAAGTTCAAATTTATTTATAAAGCACATTTACAACAGCCAAAGTTGCCCAAAGTGCTGGACAAAAATACAATAAAAATAGAAAAGTTAAAATAAAATGACATAAAATCATAAAAATCAAACATTGAAACCAACAGTGTCAAGCTCAACTATGTATTGAAAGCCAGTGAAAAGAAGTGGGTCTTGAGCATGGACTTAAAACCCGAGAGAGACTGGGCAGCTCTGATGTGGAGAAACAAACTGTTCCACAGTTTTGGAGCAGCCACCGAGAAAGCTCTATCGCCCCTGGACTTAAGTCTGGAGGGGGGACCTTTAAGAGGAGCTGAGAAGAGGACCACAAAGCCCTGGAGGGGCATGCAAGTGCAGCATCTCAGACAGGTAGGGAGGAGCCAGGCCATTTGGGGCTTTAAAAACAAGTAATACGATTTTAAACTGGGACCTGAAGCTGACTGGAAGCCAGTGCAAAGCAGCAAGCACCGGGGATATGTGGTCCCGTTTTCTCCTCCCAGTCAGCGAGCGAGCTGCTGCATTCTGGGCGAGCTGTAATCGGTGCAGGGACATCTGATCAAGGCCGAAGTAGAGGGAGTTACAGTAGTCCAGCCTGGACATGATCAACAGGTAGATCACTGTTTCCAACTCTTTCTTCGGTAGGTAGGGCTTTACTTTACCAACTAGCCTCAGATGGAAAAATACACTGCTGACTACTGAGCTGATCTGACGGTGTAGATTTAAGGAGGTGTCAATGACTACCCCAAGATTTTTAACCTGAGGCCGACAGTGTGAGGAAAGCGGCCCAAGAACGCTAGCAGCACCTTCCAGAAGCTCTGGTTTGCCAAACACCACAATATCAGTTTTCTCACCATTAAGATGAAGAAAGTTTAAATCCATCCACGTTTTCAAGTCTTACAGGCAGCTCGCAAGTGTGGACAGAGAATCAGCTTGGGGCTTAATGGAACATAAATTTGGACATCGTCAGCAAAACAATGATAGGCCATGTTATACTTCTCGAATATGGAACCTAATGGCAGCATGTACAAAGAAAACAGCAGTGGACCCAGAATGGAACCCTGTGGGACCCCACAGCTGAGGGGGCTACAGCTGAGGAGTGCTCATCAAGGTGGACACAAAAAGAACGATCTAACAGATATGAACGGAACCATTGGAGGACAGAACCTCTGAGACCGACACACTGTTCCAGTCGTGTCAGAAGGATTTGGTGAATGACTGTGTCAAAGGCCGCAGTTAGATCCAAGAGAACCAGAACAGCCGGACTCCCAGAATCTAAGGTTAAAAGAATATCATTAAAAACTTTTAAAAGAGCCGTTTCGGTGCTGTGAAGGGATTTAAACCCAGACTGGAATTTATCAAGGATATTGTTGGAGTGTAGTAAGCCTGTAGTTGCTGTTGGACAACTTTCTCAAGCACTTTTGATAAGAAAGGAAGTTTGGATATCGGTCTGTAATTAGCAAGGACAGACGTGTCTAGGTTGGGTTTCTTTAAGAGAGGTTGCACGAGGGCATGTTTAAATGCAGCTGGGACGCAGCCTGATGACAGACGGGTGTTAATAAGAGACAAGATAACAGGCCCAATAGAACTAAAAGCACTCCTAATTAATGTGGGGTGAATGCTGTCAAGCGGGCAAAACGTTGATTTTAGCTGGGAAACTACATCAGATAGTTCCGCCAGAGTCACCTGGTCAAACTGATCCAAGACAGTAGAACACTGAGGGGGGCAGCAGGATCCAGAACAGAGGGAGGGCGAGGGGACCTAAGGTAAGTAATTTTGTCAATAAAGAAGCTAAGAAATCTCTCACAAAATAGGCGAGATGAAGCTACACATGGGGATGTGGAAGGGTTAATCAGACGATTCAGGGTGCTGAACAAAACCTGTGGGCTGCGGCTGCTACTGGACACTGAATGAGAAAAGTAGCGTGTTTTAGCAGATTTCACAGCAAACTGATAGTTAAAGAGACACTCTCTCAAACACACCAAGGAAACCTGAAGTCTATCTTTTTTCCAGCGTCTCTCAGCGCGCCACACAGGCGTCTGAGGGAGCGGGTGTGGTCATCCAACCATGGTTCAGATATAGGTCTGGTTTCTTCACTTGAACTATTGAAGGGGAAAAAATGAGAAAGAAAGAAAAACGGCAGGTGCATCGAAGAAAAGGTAAGAGCTTGAGATAGTGCACGTTGGAAAACCAGGATTAATATTGGTTTGGCTTTTACCCGCTTCTGAGCTTTGAAGGAGAGGCTTGAAGCTGAATAGGCTGAAGAACGAGGCGGCCATTAACCTCAGAGGGAGGAATGCTCAGTTTGAATACTGTCATTTGCTAACAGAAACGGTGGGGGGGACTTCGGACTCTACCTTTAACAAAAGGAAGTTTTCAGCAGAAGTCTACGAAATGGCCTTTTTGGTACATTTTGTGGCCAACTTGACTCAGAGTCTCTAAAATATGAAGGTTTGGTACTTAAAGTAGAACAAGGAAATCCCAAAAGTTCTTTTTGGTGTTATCAGTTATTACAGTATCAATATTTGATGCATATTTTCATATTGGATTGGTGTTATTGGCTCATTGATCATTGATGTATCAATAACATATCATCACACCACAGCACAATAATTTATATTTACTTTTTATTCAGTTTACAATCTGAGATTAACGTCTAGCATCCTCTCTTCTCCCAGTGCATTTTCTGAATCAAGACATCCCCTAAAATATTTGGCTTTGAACAATTTTCAAAGAAACAAGTAGTGTAAAATTATAGGAATTAAACAAATCTGTTTTTGTTCTATACAGTAGTTTGGTGAAAAAAAATCACAGTGGTACTTCTTAGAAAGTGTGAGTTATTTTTACACTCATTCAAGGACCAGCTGCTGGAGTCCCACTTTCCTCTTTATCCTTTATCCTTACATTTACTGTAGTCTGCAAAGTAGGGTAGTCTTCATCTGTATTACAGCTGCTCATTTCTTACTTGGTTCATACAATTTCCTGTGAGCCTTCTCCATATGCCTGGCTGTATTTTCCTTGTTAAGCAAGTTTCCTCGTTATTGCCTCCAGTTTTCTTCGGATTTGTTGACGTTTAGTCTGAAATGACTTGGATTGTTCTGTTTTTTTCTGTTGTTGGCATGCTTTGTTGGTCTTTAAGTTGTTGTTGTTGTTTCAGACTGGTTTTTAGACCTGACCTTTGTGTGTTTTGTCAATGCTGCTGACTTTTAAATAAACTAGGTTTTGGGATATACAGTAACTGTATCAAAGGCAGCACATTATACCAAAACACTATTTTATTGTAAATGATATTTATTTTAGTAATCCCACCTGTAATTCTTCTCAGTGACCTGTTGGATTTTGTTTTTCTTTTTAATCTGCAACCATGAAGTAGTTGAGTTTTATTTAGCATCAGCTCCCTCATCCAGTTTGTACGGTTAATCATGAGGAAATATAACATCAAACATTTGTCCAGGTTCGAATCAGGTCTTGAAACTATGTGGCTCAAAAAAATAAAGGGAATACTTTACCATCACAGTGTAACTTCAAATGTTCCCTTTATTTTTTTTAGCAGTATATAAGCAAATATTCAACACATTCAGTTTGCGTTGACTTTCTTCATCCTCTTCCTCGCTGACTTTGCTCCGCTCGCTGTCTTCCTCTCTTCCTCCGTCTTCATCCCACTCCCTCTGGGTCCCATCCAGAGGAATTCAGAAATGCAGGTGCTTCATGGGTAGTGACAGTTACTGTGGGCAGTGATTAATGTCGTCCTCTCTGCCCTATACGCTCTCCCCGGTTCCTCTGCCCTTCCTCACCTCCTTCGCCCTGCTTCCGTCTCCTCACCCTCCCTAAGTGTCCTATGTTACAAATTGTTGTGCGACAACTTTTATCTCCCATCAGATGTGTGCAGTAACAAATAGGTGTAATCCCAGAATTCATATTCATTTAGACTGGCCCACCTGAGCAGACGGTACCAGATTATCACAAGAAGATACCTGAACTACTCTACTAGATATGAGCATGGAGGATGGAGGATAGCTTGCCTCTCTCTCTCTCTCTCTCTCTCTCTCTTTCTGGTTAATACTACACTTCTCTGTGTGAGAGAGCTCATAACTCAACTCTACCTCAGCAGCTACTGAATACAAATCAGGGGCACAGCAACGAGCTGGATAACGACACCCGTGTGTGTGTATGTGTGCGTTTGGCTGATTGGAAGTTTATTGCAGGTCACATTTTAACCCTCTCTTCCTTTACACTGGCAGCTTCAGGATGGAAAAGGCATCTGGGAGATTGTAGCCAGCATGCTAGTGGTGTTATGTATTGTCCGTTGAGCAAACCCTTCAAGAGAATAAGTATAAGAATCTCACTCTTTCATTGTTGCTGATAAACCTTTGATGATGCTATGCCTTCATTGGTTTGTTTTCGGAGTTTCTAATTAATCCAACAGGTATAAGCTAACCACACACCTGGTGATACACACAGACGGGCAGTTTCCAGGCCCAGTCAGGCATGGAGTGGAAACCTTGTCCCTCATCATGGTCGAGCGGTCAGCGTGCTCACCTGACACTGCTGCCCGGGTTACGACAAAGGCAGGACCTTTATCCCTTTTTATACTCTCTTGTTCGTTTGCCTCCGTGTGCAGCGAATAAGAGGGTGAGCCGAGGACATGAGATGAGCTAATACAGCCCATGTGGTCAGAGAATTACATTTTCCAATAAGCATGTGCTTTGTCAGTCCTCTGGGAGTCATACTTTACATTTGGCCTGCTCTCTGCTCAGCATCAGAACAAACTGCCCATCTACAGTGAGGCATCCTCATCAAATGACCGGCTGCTTTTTCAGTCTCATACTGGCAGTGGGAGCGTCAGGGCTGATTTAGCACTCTCTAGTGGAGCATGAAGTTATATGGGTGTGTACAATGAATGATGCAGAGCAGCCTATGTTAAGTGTTGCTGCTCTGAGAGATGAAGCGCATCTATATCTGATTTGAAAGTACTGAGATAAAGGCCTAATTTCAAATTGTCAAGTATATTTATAAATAGCAATAAATCCCAAATGTTATCTTAGTGTTGAACAGGCGTGGTCAGTCAAATTGGGTTTATATTAGCAGTGAAGAACATTATTATTTTTAATTTAAAGGGCCCTCTGTCCTTTTATGTGTTGTGATTACTTGTCATTGAAAGAATTTTCAATCAATATTTTTGCTACAATTATTAAAAGTTTTCCTGATTCTGATAGTTTGACAATTTAGATGGTGTCAGATTATTTTATCAGGAGTTTCAAAGAAACTGAGTGTTGTTTTGGTTTAGTCTCAACTCATTTAATTGAAGACTTGTGTTGGGTAAGAAGAGATGTGGTTTGAAAGAAATGGGCGTTCAGTTGGCTATGATGAGAGATGCAGTCAAGAGTTGTAGTTTGTTTACCAAGTATGTTTACAGTCTGTCTAATACAATGGACATAAAGTGATAATAAAATGTGAAATAGAAAAAGATATACAGTTGTGTGAAAAAGTGTTTGCCCCTTTCCAGATTTCTTATTTTTTTTTGCATGTTTGTCACACTTATATGTTTCAGATCATCAAACAAATTTAAATGTGAGACAAAGATAACACAAGTAAACACAAAATGCAGTTTTTAAATGAATATTCTTATTAGTAAGGGAAGAAAAAAATCCAAACCTCCATGGCCCTGTGTGAAAAAGTGATTGCCCCCTCTGTTAAAACATGAATAAACTGGTTTATCACATCTTTGGAAAGCTGAGTTCAATTTCTGTAGCCACACCCAGGCCGGGTTACTGCCACGCCTGTTCTCAATCAAGAAATCACTTAAATAGGACCTGCCCTACGAAGTTAAGTAGACCAAAAAGATCCTCAAAAGCTAGACATCATGCTGCGATCCAAAGAAATTCAGGAAAAAATGAGAAAAAAAGTATTGAGATCCATCAGTCTGGAAAAGGTTACAAAGCCATTTCTAAAGCTTTAGGACTCCAACGAACCACAGTGAGAACCATTATCCACAAATGGTGAAAACATGGAACAGTGGTGAACCTTCCCAGGAGTGGCCGGCTGACCAAAATTGCCCCAAGAGCACAGGGACGACTCATCCAAGAGGTCACAAAAGACCCAAGAACAACATCCAAAGAACTGCAGGCCTCACTTGCCTCAATTAAGGTCAGTGTTCATGACTCCACCATAAGAAAGAGACTGGACAAAAATGGCCTGCATGGCAGAGTTCCAAGACCAAAACCACTGCTGAGCAAAAAGAACATAAAGGCTCGTCTCAGTTTAGCCAGAAAGCATCTTGATGATCCCCAAGACTTTTGAGAAAATACTCTGTGGTCTGACGAGACAAAAGTTGAACTTTTTGGAAGGTGTAGGTCCCATTACATCTGGTGTAAAAGTAACACAGCATTTCAGAAAAGGAGCATCATACCAACAGTAAAACATGGTGGTGGTAGTGTGATGGTCTGGGGCTGTTTTGTTGCTTCAGGACCTGGGAGACTTGCTGTGGTAAATGGAACCATGAATTATGCTGTCTATCAAAAAATCCTGAAGGAAAATGTCCGCCCATCTGTTGGTGACCTCAAGTTGCTTTTAATATTTACTGATTTTATTTATTTATTTATTTATTTTTTTGTGTTCCCCTCCCCCACTTGCCCTACAGGTGCCTATGGCAACTGCCTGGCCGCCATTGTAAATAAGAATCTTGTTCTTAATGTCTTTGCCTGGTTAAATAAAGGTTTTAAATAAAAACTGAAGCGCACTTTGGTTCTGCAACAGGACAATGATCCAAAACACACCAGCAAGTCCACCTCTGAATGGCTTAGGAAAAACAAAATGAAGACTTTGGAGTGGCCTAGTCAAAGTCCCGACCTGAATCCCATTGAGATGCTGTGGCATGACCTTAAAAAGGTTGTTCATGCTGGAAAACCCTCCAATGTTGCTGAAATACAACAATTCTGCAAAGATGAGTGGAACAAAATTCCTCCACAGTGCTGTAGAAGACTCATTGCCAGTTATTGCAAACACTTGATTGCAGTTGCTGCTGCTATGGGCCCAACCAGTTATTAGGCTTAGGGGGCAATAATTTTTTCACACAGGGCCATGTGGGTTGACACACCGATGTATTCCACACAATTATAAGGTTATTTGTACCTTTGTTCTGGAGTGAAAACAGGTAAAAGATCATATCTGCAAATAGTAGTGGGCTGAAACAGCAATATCACCAGGTAAGGTGTTTTTGCTGTTGCTATTAGTATAACATTTAAACATAACATAATTTAATCTCAACTTCAAAAGAAAGTACACAAACTAGGGTGTGTTCTAAAATGCTAATTTTTCTCTCTTTCTACCATCTCTCTCTTTTTGTCCTTCGTTCATACATCAACCAGAACTAATTATTATTATCCAAAGTTATGACATACAGTATAATACCATTGTGAAATTGTCTTTAGTTGTTTTCTCTCACCTGAGCTGTTCTCTTTTTTGAAAAAGGACCTGATGCCCACGGTTGGCAAATCACTAAAAATAGTATATATAACCTAACGTATACGTTTATATTCAAAAGTTAGTTCAAATTTTTAAATTGAAGAAAAATTATTGGGCTTAGCCCATTACTGTACTTGTTTTATAAACCAATGCTAAATGCACCATATTACTATTTCAATATTTACGTTCACTCATCTTGTTGAAACAATCGCATGTGCTCACTGCATAATGACATCTGGCAGTTATAAAAGTTACAAGGGAAAAGTAATGGACACCGTTGTCATTCATGGCAGGTTTGTTTACATATAACGTGTGACCACTACCTACCAGATGAACGTTAGATTCACGTCCTCTGATGCTCTAAATCAATGAGCCTGTGGGAGCTGCTGCAGGCCGGGCTGCGCGGCACCGCGTACCAGTGTGCTCCTGTGAGGTGAAGTGCCAACACAAGGCGCGCACGGCACACAAACGCCACAGGTTTGGACCAGACCAAGTTTAGAGAGGGGGGAGTCTATAGTAACGACATGCAGCGTCCCCTTTTTATTACGTTTTACACATATTGTAGTTGATGAGAAATTATTCAATCAAATCTAAAATCATAAAAAACAGAAAAAAGAAACCTCAAAAAAGATCCAGGGCTTTTGAAGAATCATTCCAGGCTTGAAGCCCCCTAAGCCCCCCCCCCCCCCCCCCCCCCTCCCCCGCTCCGCCAATGGTTTCCTGTCTTTCATTACTGGACGAACTGATTAATCCAGGTGTGTCTGGCCAGTTACTGAGATCAGACACACCTGGATTAATCAGTTCGACTAGTTATGAAAGACAGGAAACAAAGGAGAAACCTTAAGTTTAGGACGAAGTGGAGCTGTGCATAGAGCCTATTGGATTAATACACAGAAGTTTCTCCCCAGTTCTCTGATGCCTTTATGCATGTACACTTGTATTTCTGATTTATTATGTTCTTCACATCTGCTTTTATACATGTGCACATGGGTATTGTTAACATTTTTGTTAAAGAAACAGAACAATTTACTGTAAAAGAAAACAGCAGCAGTGAGAAGTTGGAGAATAAATTAAGTAAATCATTCACGTAAAGACTAATTTGGCTTATTAGCTCCAACATTAGCTTACTGTAGCTTACACTAGGACTTAGGGCACCATACAACAGATGAGATGTTGTGAAAACAAAAGGAAGTATTATGTCACTATTTACGTACTCTAAAGGAAATCCGACTGCTTAATGGACTGGAAAATGTAGACCAGGGTTTTTCAAATATCGCATATCAGAAGTGTATTAGATCCAATTAGTACTTTTATCTGATCGCCCCCAGTTATCATATTTTGCTGGACATGTAAGCGGGCTCAATTTCAGGTCCTGAGGCAGGACTTGTATGGATGCAATGTATTAATCTGTGACAAGGGGTAGGTGTAGCAACTAGAAATGGACAACATCAGTTAGAAACATCACGGACACAACAATTTAAAACTTTCCATCCAAAGCTAAACTTACAAAGTGAAGGTAGGGGTCATGGATTCAATCTTTTAACACAAACCACCGCGCCCATTCAGAGCAAATACAGTAGGGAGTGAAAGTACTGAGACCCAAAACAGGTGTGAATCTGGGGGGAAAAAACAATCTGCTTTACACATGTAGTTTAAATGTAGATTTTCATCAGAAAAACTGGGAAAACAAAGTACGCCCATTTCCAGCTCTACATTAAAATAAGAAAATATCTTAAAATTGGATAAATAAAATCTCATTTGAACAAAAACTAACCCAACATGCAGAAACTGTATATTTAGAATATATATTATATATATATTGGCGAAAAAAAAACATCTGCTTAAGACATGTAGTTTAAATGTAGATTCTCATCAGAAAAACTGGGAAAACAAAGTACGGATATTTCCAGTTGTACATAAAAATAAAAAAAATATCTTAAAATTGAGTAAATAAAACCTCATATGAAAAAAAAAACCTAACCCAACATGCAGAAACTGTATACTTAGAACATATAATATATTATATTATATTATATTATATTATATTATATTATATTATATTATATTATATTATATTATCAACATAGATTGTCAAACCTTATTTGCAGCTATTGATGTAATCACTCTGTATAAGTCTGTAACCTAACTATGACTCACAGCACAGCAGTAAACACACCCAGGATGAATTTATTCATTTCTCATATACACACACACATCTACACAAGGCAAACCCTCCTCTCACACTGACATCATTAATCATCTCCCATTAATAACCGGCCTACAGATCTGATCTTTGGGAGAAGTTAATTAACTTTTAATCACTTTAAATGGAGCAGAAGGGAATCTGTCACTCCATCTGAAAGGGACATAATGGACAGTGTGTTTTACAAATTCACTCCACGTGTGTTTATTCTCTTGACTGAAGATGATCCTCATGATCTTCTATTGTTTGCTCATGAGAGACAGCAAGGGGCTGCTGAGTAATGCTGAGAGAGTATGATCAGCTTGAAAGGTGACGTCCTGCAGCATATGAGAAACATATGCAGAACTGCTTCTTTTTTTCCTCTCCAGTCGTGGACTAGAAATAGCCCAAGAATCCCAACGGACAGGTAATTTGGCTGCTTCATCTCAGGAGTTAAAGGAAGGCAGTGACTTATAACTCAGTGACTGCAGATAAAGCAGAGTGTGAATGAACCAGCAGGAGGGTTTGATTGTTTTTGATGAGGCGGGTCACTGATGCCTTTCAAAGGAAACACGGGCTGTACGTCAGTAAAGGAGAACGGCAAGTTGAATGAATATTTATCTTGAATCTGGGTGTGGTGTGAAGCATATGTAGCTTCCTGACCTTTAACATTTTAACAAGCCATTTTATTGAACTGGCTGAACTCTTATTGTTGTTTAATAGACTCTCAGACCTTTTAACTTCACCAGACTGAAACTAGTGATTTATGCTTTTATCTGAAATATTCCTTGATTTAAAACTGTGGTAAGGAAGTCTTTGGATTGGGTAGAACCTTCTAGCATATGTTACGTTCCTCTTTTGTGAAGTCCCATGTCGCTGCTCATGCAGGGGAATGGTGTGGTGTATGCACTGAATCAAAGGCATGTGGAGCCCCTCTTTCCCCTCTGCCCTCTTCCCCAGGAGCAGATGGTGTCTCTTTAGGTCTTCTAATGAATATTGATACGAGGGGTCTTGGTTAACAACAGGAGGGGTACACTGTTTGAGCCAGAGACCCTCAAAACTGGCACTTATTAAAGGTCTGTGTAGAGGGGAGTGGGTGTGGAAGGAATTATACTGGAAGCAAAAGGGTTGTTTGGAAGTGAAACAAAGCCCCTTTTTTATGCATATAAGCCCATGCTCGTTCCATATCGCTAAATGGAGTTGCAGAAATTAATATGGATGAGACAAAAAGCTGTTGTAAAAAGAGAAAGGCAATAAATTTAAAGAGATTGAGTTGAGTTGTTGGTAGGCGGAAAGCAAAAGGAAAGGGAGTGTAAGGTGTTAGGTGAGGAGATGGACAGGTTAAGCTGGTGGTAGAGTTAATCCTCTGGCGTGACTCCCAGGTCTAAGGCTGCCCTCCTGAGCACCTCAGCTTACTCCAGCCCCCTCTCACTCCGAGACTGAGCAAAGGCCAGCACCTCAGGTCGGTGAGTCTGACCTCTGGGGGTGACGATTTCTCCTCGAGAGAGGCCTCACATCACCACTTCTGTGCTCCACATCCAGGGATGTGGGCGTGACCCCTCAGCTGGTGCGAGCCAGCTGTAGCCCCCTGCAGTGGCATTTGATTGGGATTGAACATCCATTCAGAGGGCAAGAGGATCAAAGTGCTGCTTCGAACCCAGAAACACAGATTCGGTACTTTCTCCCGCGTGTTGTATTTCATCCTTTCTGCGGTTTGTCAGGAAACATTAGCAGGCATACAGAAACTCCCCAGACACCACCATCACAGATGACGAGCAGAGGCTATTTATAGCTCAAACTGGACCCGTGTCGGCGATAAGGCCGGGAGGGGATGAAGACAGGAGGAGAAAGGCAGAGAAAGATGTAAAGAAGTAAAGATTGATAGAAACAAAGGAGAGGAAAAGATGCAGGGATGCAGAAAAGGATAAAACATACAGCAAAGGGCTTGTTTTGCCTTTCAGTGTGAGGACACAACCTCTGCTGTCAGATGCAGCCCCCGTGGCCCTTAGATAATGAGACACAGCGTCAGACAGTAGAATAATGCTGAGGGCCTCCATTAGGGAGAGGACAATGACTAGCAGGACTTTAAAATCTAAAAACATACCTCTGATAAAGAGTAAGATGCAGAATTTGTTGGAAAAAAAATCATCTTGAAACAAGCAGGTAAGCCATTTTTATCATATTCTCCTTAAACTTGTATACTTTTTTACATTTCTATGCTCTGAAATTAATTAAACAAGTCTAAGTGGGAGGAGGGGGGGCGGCACTGGTGTGTGCATACACAGCCCCACACGTGTCTGTCTATATTGTGCAAAGTGGGGGTTGTTGTCTCCTGAAAGCCAAACTTTGACAGCCGTTTTGCTGGCAGGAGGGGAGAGAGAGAAGAGGAGAGGAGAGGAGGGGGTGTCGTCATTTGACAATAGAGAGGGAGAGAGCGGAGGGGGAGGAAAGGGGAGGAGGGCATCAGGCTCAGGGATAAGGCAGCTGGGACAGGCAGCTTTGGCTGGGAGCTGATCTTATTGTGCACTTGTCCTTCTGAAGTCACTCAGACAGCGTCTCCGGTAAATATCAGTCAGTCCTCTGCTGGGATTTTTCTCTACTCGCTGCAGCCTTCAGACCTGCCGAGCGTCCAGATCCTCTCTGGAAATGAAATAAGCTTGTTTGACTTGTTTTGGGACTGCTTTACTTCACGACATTTGGATTTTTTTATCTGCTATGGAGCTGGTGTAGGCATGGTTGTCTACTTAAGGAAGAGCATCCACTCTCTGCTGTCTGTCTTCAAGAAGAAGGGTGAGTGCTGCCTCACATGAGAGCTCATGATAAATGAAGCCTCTTGTTAATATTAGTTTATGCACTTACATCTTATGCAAGTTTTTTCTGCTCCAGTGGGGAAGGTATTCTGGCATTGCAAGTATTATTGCAGAGGACAAGTTGGGGGTCTTCTTTAATGAGATAAGGGGCTTTAGCAGCTTTTTAAGCAATCGTCTTAAACAACCAAAATCCCTAAACCTCCAGCGGGGGTCTGGCAGAATCTCATAAGGGGGCTTCTTCTCTGATTTAGTGCAACTGGTGGTTAGTTTCTCACATGTGAGTCAGGTTCATGGTGAAATGCTCACAGTTGAGTGGAGATCCTCATCAACGTCCCTCATTCCCTCAATTAGAGTAAGATGATTTTCCAGAGTTAAATCCCATAGATGCACCATGGGAAGGACATTGTATTTGAATGTGGAGGGGTAGTTACCTTACACACCTGCGCACACACATGCACATGTTCCGTGTTACCTAACCAGGTAAGACTGTGAGGCAGTGTTGAAAGTGACAAAGGAGGGAAAGCGGACACCCCACCCTGAGCCTCGTTTAGCTGAGCTTTCAGCCACTTGGCATGACTGACTTCCCAGACGTGTTCTCAACATGAAGCTGCGTTATTTATTTATTTATTTAGCTTTTTGCATTTTACGTATGGACTTGAATTCATAACTGATTTTTGTTTTTTAAAGTGGGAGGGAGGGTAAAGCCTTTTGAAGTCTTTAGGATTTTTAACAAAACCTCAAATGGTAGTTTCATCAGCATTCAGGCTAAAGATCACATTTTTTCCAGCAGTTTCTACATTCATGATTATAAAATAAAAATCGTGTAACTGGAGATTAAAGAAGTGGATAGTCTGCCTCCTACAATAAATTGATCTATGATTTGTTGCTTGCATACCTAAGGAGCCAAATGTCATGTTTTAGTAAATCTTAATGAAGCACTGCTGAACTTTTGTTGATTTTCTCAGTGACGTCCATAACAACAGCTAATTTGTCTCCACGTTGCATCGTGCCTACACTCAGAGCTCTCTCCAGTTGGACATTGACCCTTTTCTTATTTCTTGCCATGTTCCTTTCATTCTTTCTTTTCCTCTCTGTCCTCTTACATTTTTTTGAATCAGCCATATTACTTGTTATAGACACTAAAAACTCCTGGGTCAAAAACAACCCTTAATACAGTAGGTTAAAAAGGGACTAACTAATGTCTGGGTTACTTCAAGCCAGATTTTTTTTTTGGGGGGGGGGGTTGTTACCCAACTTTCAGGTTGAATCTTTGTCCCAGAAGTTGGGTTATATTGACTCCAATGTTGGGTTGAAATAACCCAGACATTACTGTAGTTGGTCCCTTTTTAACCCAGCGTTTGATCCAGGAGTTTTTAGTGTGTTGATATCCAGTTGCTAGCTTATGACGCTGTACATAAAGCAAAACTCCTGGCTGGAACACAAAGCAATTTCTCAGCCTCAGGATGCTGCTTGGTAACGGCGGCTCCAGGACTGTACATAATAAATGTCATAATGCCATCATAACGAGTCAGAAAGGACATAAAAAATACATTTTTAGGACACAAATTTACATTTTTAGGACACAAATTTACATAGTTTACCCAGTGAAATCCTGCAACATTCATCTAAATGTTATTTTTGTGGATAAAAGACTTGTGTGGACCAACTATTCTCCTTTGCTGAAGTAACAGGATTGTTTTTGTTGCAGTATCATTTGCTACTCGAGCACAATATGGCTTCAAAGATACAGTCGTATTCAAAATTATTCATACCTTCAATTGAAGAAGGAAAAAATCAGCTGTCAGTAAAATAAGATGAAATTGGCAAGAGTAACAATAAATAAAAATTCTATGAAAATCATGATATTGATTTTGAATTGTGGTTTGAAAGAAATATTAAAAAGAAACACACAAAAAATAAAACAAGCAAATAAGCATGATGGGACTGCAAAGCTAAAATATGAGGCAATCGTGTCTTTAATGTTCAAAAAGACTTCTACACCTGTTGACAGGTACTTTGGTCCCCTGTTAATGGGAAAGGTGCTCTTATGCAGGACAGTTTTATTTGTTTAATTTTTTTTTAAATCATCATTTCCGACCACAATTCAAAAGCAAAATTTTATTTCACTAAATTATAATTTTGCAAATATTTGTTTACTGTTAGTTTCCTTAGTTTCTTGTTATTTGAATTACTATTATGATTTTAGCCTTTTCTTTAAATGGAGGATATAAATAATTCTGAGGATGACTGTAAATTGCATATGTAACGAGTCTGAAATAAGTGATTAGTGTTTCTACAGCTGATTGTAGCCTTGAATGGTGTGCATGATTAAAACCTGTAGAATCTTGGCTTTCAAATGCTGTAAAACGTGTAGGTACTTGGAAGGAAGACTGAGTAAATATACTGTATTTGTCATGTCCCAGCTGCAGGAATTGTCATACAAATGGGTAAAACCTGGTAACAAATGCTCCATATTGTTTATCTTTATATGTATTTGTTGGGGACGATGCACAAGAACATAAATCTCATGGAAGAAGATATATTTTTGCACTTTAAGTTTCTGTTTAGTCTCCACTCTGTTTGCTTGTCCTGGAGCAGAGCTAAAGTCCTGCTCCCACAGCGGTAGGTCCAGCGGCATCTTTGCAGGCGGACTGTCCAGATTATCTGGCCCCGCCTGCAAAGCATGAAAACAGGAGATTAGCCAGGTCATAGCTGCCCGTTAAAGGCCAGAGACATCTGTCCACCAAACTTGGCTGAGGAGATTGGAGGAGCAAGTTGCGTCAAAGGTGCACAGCTCAGCAGGTGCACTCACGGCAGGTGGAAGCGCGCTGGATTCACCGCAAAGCCAATAAAGTTTTGCATTAACCGACACCTGTTGACTGAATGTTTGTCTAAAGAGGACAGGAGAGTGCAGAAGTATGATAAGCTTATGTTAAATCATACATACATTTGTTTCCTTCCTGTTAACAGCTGGCCCAAAGGGGAATGAAGACCAGAAGAGGTTGACAGTCCACTACACTGCCTCACAGCACTACCAGGAGAATGTCTTTATTGAGGGGAGCAGGCCTCAGTACCTGGAAGCCCTGCACACTGAAGCTCAGGAGGGACTCAAGATACAGCAGCAGGAAGGTAAGAAACAAAGTCACTGGTAAACGCAGATAGACACATATTTTTAAATATTTTTATAGCATTAATACATGAGGTTGGTTTTGTTCACACAGAGCACAAGAATGGAGCGAACCTTCCTGATGATGAAACTATTGCCGTAAGTTTCTCCAAAAGCTTTGTTTTCCTCTGCTTCCTACTCACAATGTGAGCACAACCTAAGTCAGCTGTGGTGTGTGTTTGTATGTGTGTGTGCGTACCCCCTGCAGTCCATGGACACTCTCCATCCGGAGCAGGATATCAGCTCCAAGGACAGAGGCAGCTCTCCAGAGTCGAGGTCCTCCATCGGGAATACTGATACCACAGTCCTGGTCGGTGACCGGCCTGTGCTTACCCGCCAAGGTACATGTCAGCCTTGTTTGTTGTGTGTTTGTGTGCGTGTGCGTGCTTGTGTAGCATCCACATCTTTTTTATCTTAAAGGAAAAGTTTGAGTGCTGCTCCTGAGGTTCTTTCTTTACGGCGACTCAAAGTCGGGTACTTACTTAGCATGCACGCCTCATCCCCAGCTGCTCGGTGCCGCTGCAGTTATGATGTGAAATCAAAGAAAAAAAGGAAGTTGACACACACACTCATACTCATGCAGAGATGAGGATTTTTTATAAGGGCAGGGTTACTCAAAACTTCTAAACATCTGAAGACAGCGCTGCAGCTCCCTCTGCATATCACAGCTGGAAGGCAAAGCACGTCAGTCCTCCTCTGTGTGTGTGTGTGTGTGTGTGCCTCCGCAATGAATGTGTTTGGTAGTCTGATCACATTTCAAGCATCTTTTTTAAAATCTTTAGCTACCCGATATGCTGCGTTGAGTTTCAGAATGGCATTCTCATTTCAAAATGTGTTTTACTTCTGTCTGGTAGGTTCTACATTCAAGCCTTTGAATCCAGTGAAAAGGTTCGATAGGAGCAGGAGGAGGAGCAGGAGGACCACCATCATGGGTATTCCCAACCAGGTCCAGAAAGAGCTCGGTACGTCCAATCTCATTCATGGCTGGCTGAGATTTCCTTTGATTGCAGCGTGTTAATGGCAGTGACCCACATTCTCCGCAGCTCTGCACAGAAGCTCCACATGTCAGCCGCTCGTTTCTGCTCAGCTGAATGACCACGACAGCCAACCAGGCGTTGTTGTTATCCCAACAGTGGATGGAGGAACTCCAGGAGGGAAAAAGGAGGGAGCGAGGGTGCATCTCTCAGAACTGGAGGTAAATCCTTCTCTAGAAAGATTCAGTTCGGAATAGTTTTACCCTTCAACGTAGTTTAAAAGTTTGTTTCTTTTTTTTCTAAGCAGGTGTTCAGAGATGATCAGCTGGTGAGGAAGCACCTCCAGCTCCAGTCGGCGTATCACGATGAGCAGTCCATCAGCTCCCATCTCTGCCCAACATCAAACTTGAGACCCAAATCCCTTGCGGTGCCTGGCATGACTACTTCCTTTACAATCTCTCCCTCAGTGTTCAACTTCCTGCAGGAGCCCCAGGTAAGAGCATTATCAGGCCGTTTTCTGAAACCTGAGTCTGAAGTTCTTCATTGTGTTTGGAGGATTCATTTAATTCAGATGTTAATCACCTGTGTCTGTTTCCTTCTAGGGTCCTGTGATGTCAATCTCTCCTCAGGCCACCTACTTGTCTACAATTATCCCTAATGCTGTCCTTCCAGCCTCGGTTGAAGTAATCGAGATCGACCGCAGCGCCAGCCGGACTCGTGGCAGCAGCATTAATCACGGCAGCGCTGTTCGCACTGTGAGCAAAAGCAGCCTGACATCTGGGGACTCATCAGTCAGCCCTTTGTTGTCCAGAAGATCGGATGGCGACGGCTCCCAGACTAAAAACGACCCCTTGCTGATGCCCTCGTCTGCCTCAGGTTCAAACTGGAGCGAGTCTCAGTCCTCAAAGACAATTATTTCAAACTCCTCCCCTGCATCATCCAAGAGAGAAGGTCCTCATGTGCAGGATGGCCATGCAGAGCAGCATGGTGAGGAGCAAGACCTCCGCAGCTCAGTAAGTAAAGGGGAAGATGCTGCAGAAGCAAGGTTCGGGTGCAGTGCAACAGAGTCGATGGCTGCTGGGGAACAAGCAAAAAACAAGCGCAACTGCACAAGAAACCTTTCCATTGTGAAGACCAAGCAGCCTCCAGCACCTCCACGAAGAACAAACTCTCTACATGGAAATAAGATTAAAGGCGACTCCAGGGTTGTGGTTGATATTAAAGATCTCAGCGACTCTGCTTCTGAGGAGGTGAAAACTTCCAGGGAAAACATTGTAGCAGATGGAACAAAGCTGGTTGCTACAAATACATGTACGATCCTAACACCTGCATCAAACTCCAGCTCTGCAGACTCTTCCTCCACACCGGTGAGCCCCTCGCCAGCCTCGTCTAACCCGGCTGACGGAGCGACAGAGCCACCACCAGAATCCAGAACTCCCCCCGAAGGGGGAAAGTTTGAACGGACAATGTCCCCTTCCAGTGGCTATTCAAGTCAGAGTGGCACTCCAACACTTTCCCCAAAAGAGATCTCCCCAACCTCCCCAGACAAACAGAAGAAGAAACCAGTAAAACCAGAAAGATCGGTATCTCGGGCCTCATCCTCAGCAGCCTCTCCTTCTTCCTCACTCACCTCTTTATCATCAGGTACATCTGAGCTCGCCAATCCAGACGCTTCCACGAGCAGCCCGACTCTGTCTCCGCAGGGTTCCTCAGCAGCCTCAAAAGAGCTCAAGCCAAACAGCAATCCCTCAAGTTTTAGCTCTGATGTCAGGGAGCTGCTAAAAATCCCCCCACCTCCTAAAATCAAAGCTCCATGTCCTCCACCTCCAGAGACATGGGCTCACAACAGGCAGACTGTTGAGCTCCTGTGTGGACCATGTCCTGATGTTAGCAAGGTCGCTCAGAAACCCGCACAGATTCAGAATATTGCTGATAATCAGGCAGAAACCAGAACAGAGAAGCAAGTTATAGCCGAAAACCAGAATAATAGGGAAATATCTGCTCCAGAAATATCAGAAAACAAAGCAAATCCTGAAGAAGTGTCAGCTCAAGGTGGTGAACCGGAGCAGGAGGTTAGTGATGAAGCCCCGGACAAAGAAAAGGCTAACGTAGACGCTCAAAGAGAGCAGAGTGGTAGACCTGTGGAGAGTCAAGAGACAACTCCAAAGAAAGATCAGCCACCGGTCATGAAGAAACCCACCACAGTGCTTCACAGAAGGGAAACGGAGCAACCGATAGAGACACAGCAAAGGGAAGTAAGCATCAGCGCCCCAACGGAGGTTCATTCACCTGCTGAGGACAGTCCAGCATCACAGGACGCTCCAACAGTCCATAAGACCGAGAACGAGATGGAAAGAGATGAAGTCCCATCCATGCAGACACTTTCTGTGGACGCCCCCAAAATTACTAAGATCTCTCCACCACCCACCCCTCCACCAGCTTACCACCCCACCCCTCCTCTGTTGAGGAAGGCGTCTTCCTCCCCAGTATCCACACCACCAAATGAACTCCAAAGGGTGCAGGAGGAGCTCCATGTTGTGGAGCCTTGCTGGCCACCTCCTCCTCCTCCATTGGTGGGGGACTCTGTCTTTGATGGAGGAGATGAGGTGGATTTTCCTCCACCTCCTCCACTCTTTATAACAGACAGTTTGACAGATGAGATGGAGAGTTATATCGCAGATCTGAAGCTCTCAGAAGGGCCGACTGGACAAAATCAAGATTTAGCTGCTGCTTTTCAGCAAACAGCCATGCCCATCATCACTCCGGTGGTTGATGCCGCTGATGAGGCTTCCTGCCTACTTGGGCAGAAGATTTCATCCGTTCCAGAAAGACTCTCGCCTCATCCAGTGGAAACATCTCCTGTATCTCTTGTTACGCAGACAGAGAGCCCAGTTTCGGTCCCAGCTGCGCCTCCTCTTTGCAATTTTCTGAAGCAAAACTCGCTGAAAATTGAGGATCAGTGTCCCTGTGCTCCTCAAGCTCCAACTGTACCGGTGGCACCCACCCCACCAACAGAGAATGTAACCCATGGGGTTAGTTTCAGAAGGCAACCCAGTGGAGCATATAGAGACACCAGAAGCAAGGAGCTCCTCTCCCGCCACAAAAGCACACCAATTCCCAAAGAGGATGCCAACATACCCCTTGTCACCCCCTCTCTGCTTCAGATGGTTCGCCTCAGGTCAGTCAGCATGACTGAAGATCAAATGAAAACTCCATCTGAGGAAAAATCCACACACGAGGGAGCTCCAGTTCAGGAGACATGTCCCATCTCAACCCAAGGACCTCAAAGTGTTCCTCAAAAGCCCATCCGCAAGTCTTTGTCACTGAAATCTTCCCCTCAGATTGTAAAAACATCCTCTGTGACAGTGAGCTCTCCATCGATGCGCCTACAGGAGGCCATACGTATGAAGACTGCAGCTATGTCTTCAAGAGACGGTCTTCCCTCCAGGATAGGCGTTAGACCCCCAGCATACAGCTGCGTCGGAGAACCTCAGTCTCTAAAGTTGGTCGAAGGATGCGACGTGCACAAGTCCCCAGCCTCTACCGCCAGCTTTATCTTCTCCAGGAGCACAAAGAAGGTCGTCATAGAGACTGCCTCCTCCCCAGAGGCTCAGGCAGCCCTGAAGCAGAGCTTGGCAGCAGAGCTCATGCAGGTATCTGACCAGGCAAACGCCGCCCGTGCTGCTTGCTCAAACGGCGGGGTGAAATGTGACAAAGTTCCACCGCCGGTAGCAAAGAAACCCGCCCCCGGCAGCTTGAGCCCCTCACATAATTCTCACAGCTGCTCAGCAAAGATGGAGACTCGCTTGGAAGGAAACGGCATGCAACATGTGAGCAGAGTGGCGCTGCCTGAGACAAGTAAGTGCAGCGATTCTGATCTTTCATTATCTACAGAAAAGTCAAGTTCAGTCATCGGTGTTGCAACTTGCTACTGCTGAGTCTGTAAAACCTCCAGGGCTGTTTCAGGGTTTGCATAAAACATGACCTTACAAACCACTTCCTTGTCATGACAAAGCACAATGTTAATTCTTGCATCTCTGAGTTTGAACAGCGAGGCAGTTTATGTTGCTTTAACCCTTCTGGGTCGCTTCACTTTACCCTTTCAGATAAAACAGCCCTCTCTCAGAAACTGCTAGAAAAAACATTACACTGCAAAAACTCAAATCTTGCCGCGTATATTTTTCTTATTTCTGGTCAAAATATCTCATCACACTGAAAATAAGACAAAATTACTAAAGAGAAACATTTCAGTGAGATATAAGAACTTGTTTCAAGGAAATGCATCTTATTTCAAGAAATCTCATCATGAAAATTTCGTTCTATTGGCAGAAATTTTTTTTTTTTATTATTACCAGCAAAAAAAAAATAAAAAATAAAAAATTATTAATTCTACGGGTGGCCAAGATTTTTTTTTGCTTGTAATAAGCATTTTTTTTATAAGATTTCTTGAAATAAGCTGCATTGCCTTAAAACAAGTTCTTATATCTCACTTTAATGTTTCTCTTTAGGTGATTTTGTCTTATTTTCAGCGTGATGAGATATTTTGACTCGAAATTAGAAAAATATACTTGATAAGATTTGAGTTTTTGCAGTGTAGAGATTATTTTGTTCTTTCAATCAGCTTCAGTCCTATTAAAAACTATCAAATATCCAATTAACTGAACTCTTTAAAAGCCGATTGGATCACATGAAGTCACTGTTTTTATGGGGAAAAACCAAAATGAAATTAGTTGTTTAGCTTATAATAGATTTTGGGTAAAGAGAAGTCCTAAATTCTAAAAATTAGTAACAAAATTATCCTAACCCACTATCAGTCTTGTTGGCAGTGTCATTTATAATTTCAGTCCTTTGTCTCCCCTCTTTACATTTACTATATGGATATCAATTTATTTTATGAGAATCTCTTATAAAAACAGGGACATCGTGATTAAATTGGCATTTATAGGTCAGGATTAGATTAAATTTTATGATTTTGGTTAGGGTGGAAGTTGCAGTCATTTATACGAAACAGTGGCAAACAGTATTACTCTGTAATGTTTTATTGCAGTTTTTGGAAGTAGACTTGTTTGTCCTCCAATGCCCTTTAAGAGGACTTAAAATTGGAATTTCAAGGTATTTTAAGAGAAAAGCTTTATTACAAAAAAAAAAGATACCATATAGAGAAACACAAACAAAATGGTGGCGAAGAATTGAGAGAAAAATTATTCCAATAGAGACAAAAGTCCATCGTGACCTACAGGGTAAAGGGGCAGAACGTAAACTCTGCTGACTTTCCCACAACTTTCCTCCCAGCAAACGTGCTTTCATCAGCTTTAACCCGAAGCTCATGATCATGTCTCAATAATTAGATTAGGACAGTTTATCCGTTACGTGTTCCTGTTGCTGCGGCAGCATCTAACCTTCTCTCATCTTCTACCTCCAGCTACGAGAGTCACGGCGGACACAATTGAAACACTGTTCTGAAGGAGACATCAGACACGAGCAAGAAGAATAAAAACTACAAGCAAGTAAAAGGACAACTTTTGTGTCATCCTCTCCAAAAGCCTTAGCCTGCGATGGCCTTCTTACATATTTATGCAAAAAGAAAGAAGTTTGTTCCTCCTTATGTCTTAAGAGAGCTTTATGGAGTATTTTTCTAAGCTATAGTTTATTTCCTATAAAGCGCCCCTCCCCCTCCTCAGGATGAAGTGATGTACATCAGCTGGACTGCCTCCAGTTTTTGCTTGTGTGAGATCACCTCCCAGAGGTTGAATTTAGTAGCGCAAACCGAAACTCTTGAACCATTTCTCTACAGAATTGTCTATTTCCCCCTACATGCTGTAATATAACCCATAATCCTTTTCATGGGGATTCGCAGGGCATGCCATCACTTCCTACCCCTCCTTGCTTAGACATTGCCAAGTTTAGTGTCAGTCCTGCTTTTCACTGTGTGTAAAAGTATTTAGAAAAAGGGATGCTGCAACGACCTGCTTCGGCGGACAGGACAGACGCACTTTTCTATAAAGCAGCAGATACATTTTTAACGCTTGGAAGAAAAAAAAAAAAAAAAGCATCTCCCCTCACACACTGAGAAAGCTTTTGAGAACGCAAGTATCCTATTTATTTATATGTGGTTGTTGCCACTAGTAGCACTGTCAGTCACCTTTTCCTACCAAAATGAGAAAATCTAAGGCTCAGTTGCAGCTGAAAACCACTTTTTAGGGCTACCAACGTGACAACTGGTCCTGGATAATTGATACACTGGAGCAGACTTGGTGTGAGAGCGATGTTTTTATGAAATGTTCTGCATCTGAAGCCCTTTTAGAGAGAAAATCCAGCTGGTTGCAGACTATCCCCCCAGCAGAATCACAGTGGAGTGAATTCTTTACGCTTTGTAATGAGTCAGAAATCTACTTTTTGGTGATCAGAAAGATTATGTACAGTTAATACTTCTATAAATAAAATTTAAGTGTATTAAACATGTTTTCTGTTTTTAATATGAAGATGTTTTATTCCTTTATTTTATTTTGGAGATGATTTGATTACAACATATTTTCTGATATTTACCTAAAATACAACCGTCATATACCACAAGGCATAGTGATTTTTTCTTTTACATACATCTGATGTCCAAAACCAGGAAAAGTACTGTTCTTTGAGAAGACATGATGGCAATTATCAACACAGTGAATTACCAACCTGGAAAAGTACTGAAACATAACGTCCCTTCAGAAACCTGAGATATTCTTTATTAGCCATTTCGAGGAATAAGCAATCCCTTAACTCATCAGGGTCAGTTATCATCTGTTTGTTCTTAGTGTACCTTTAAATGCATCACGAATCACAGACTGATTACTTACACAGTTAATGTTGTAAATGACTCTTATTTTCAGGAATTACATACTTTTCTAGCTGTTAAACAGAAGCAGGAAACAAGAGTTTATGTATTCCAGTCTGAAACATTGTAGACTTTTGGCATCAATGTCCCATCATCCTCCAGGAGACAGCCAGATGAAGTTTGATGTTGCTGCCATGGCGACTTGTGGATGAAGGTGGTTGACAGAAGCAGCTTTAGTGACGTGTGGAACGAGCGTTGTGTGTTTAGCTGATGTTGCCTCCTTTCAGCGTCTTACATGTGATCTGTCCCAGTTTGGTCATCAGCTTTTTGTCTTTCCACTGAGCTACACACTCATCTGAGATCTTCAGGTCCACCTACAATAAGATGGAATGCAATTTCATTTTCTATATTTTAAAAATCTGGCTTTTCTTTTAGAGTTTTGGTGTTTTTAATATAAAGCTTAGCTGGAACGTACCTGTAGTTTCTCCCACACCTTCTTCTTCGGGTTCAATCTATCATCTGGCTTGCCCGTTTCATATCCTTCCACAAAGACGCGTTCCCCTGGCGATGATTCCTCTGGAGGATCCAGAGGCTCCACCCTCCTGGGCTCGCCCTCTCTGGAAACAAATACGGGGCATCAGAAGGAGCTGAACAAGCCTGAGGGGGCAGGCTGGTTTCTTTTTCTGAGGAAACTCACATTGAGGCACAGAGAAGCATGGCTTGAGACTCGATCCCTCGCATCTTCTGGGGTTTTAGATTGCACAAGACCAACACTGCTCTGTCTTGAAGGTCCTCCTGTGAAACGTAAGCCACCAGCCCGCTGACAACCGTCCTCGGTTCTGGCTCCCCCACATCAATCTTCTCCAGGTACAGAGAGTCAGCATCCGGATGCTGCAGGTTCCACACAGACGAAGGGAACAGCAATGTTACAGCTGCAAAGGAAAACGTTTCCATAAGAGCTCTTCCTCACTTACCTTCTCCACGCTGATGACTTTGCCCACTCTGATATCCAGTCTGGAAGGAGCCAGCTCATCATCCTCTCCTCCACCACCTCCTCCTCCTCCTCCTCCTCCAGACTTGGCACCTTTTCCTCCTGTTTCTGATAAACATGGAAAACACTACTTAGGGTGAATTCCAATTCCTGTCTTAACCCTCAATCTCAAAAATGCGCGCTCCTGCGAAGTGCCAGTGCTGTCCTGATTCTCAGAACGTTAAGTTGAGGGGCAAGTTTGAGGTAGGGCTGGGCGATATGGACCAAATATCATATCATGATATATTTATTTTAGATGACAATATACAATATATACCAGTATTTTTTTTACCCTAATTTACCTGAAAGTTTCATTTCATATCAAACACCTGTTTCTGAGTATTGAAACATGTTTAGTGTAAAGGTATCGCTGCACTGCAGTGATGGAACTGACAAAACACTGGTTAGAAATGTTTGTCAAATCAAAGTAATTAAATATAATTTGCAGTTTTCTTATGATTTCTTTGTAAAAGTCTTTGAGAGAATTGTCTTCCACACAGTTTCAAGGGGGGGAAAATATTGCTACACTGAAATATTGCAATATTTTCATGTGCCGCCGATACCATATCTATATTTAAAAACGCGGTATCAAACTATTTTATGAATGAAACCTCGCAAAATATCATCATTTTGATACAAAATCTGAGATTTTTACAAAATACCGTGAAATTTCATTGTTCTGTTATGAAATCTCACGACATTTCATGAAATCTCATGATATTTCGAAACAAAAAGATGATATCTCGCGAGATTTCATTAGTAAAATAGATCGATATCTCGTTTTAAATATAGATATGGTATCGCATATGAAAATATCGTGATATTTCAGTGTATCAATATTTTTTCCCACCCTTATTAAAAAATCAGACGACCTCTTTGTAGTCAGTCAAGGTGCAGCCGGGTCTTTATGAAAAAATAAAGCAAAAAAATTTGCACAACTAAAACCGCGATATAACGAAATGTGTAAATATCATATCTCTCTCATGTAAATATCATATTGCGATATCCTATCAGTATATCGCACAGCCCTAGTTTGAGGGCTGAATTGCCCTCAATACTGAGATTATCCGACACCACCCTTGTCACTAAGGGCTACGCAGAATGCAATGTTTGATAACTAACAGAAGGAATAATTGACAGACCGTCCGCAACAATTTCAAAAACATGGGCCTGATGGACCCGTCAATGATAGCTGCGTTTGTGGCTTTTAATTAAACAAGCAGGGTTAACAGTGCAAATAAATGTAAATAAAGTAAATTCTTCCTCCTCCTTCTCCTTTTGAACTGACAGACTGAACGCTGCTTTGGCATAATGCTGCCCCCCACAGTTTGAAGACGTATCTGCATTTAAGGGGTGTCCCATTTAAGTCCTAAAATAGCCCTTAGCCTCAGGAATTCCCACTTAACATCCAACAGCTCGTACAGTTGAACACATACTTGTCTTTGAGGGGTCGGGATATGCAGAATTGGTGAGTTTGCGAAGCTCAGGAGTCTCAAACTTCTTTCTGATCGGACCAAGCAGCTGATTTAATGCAACTTCCACTGAAGCTTTCAGGTCTCCGGGGTGGATCATCTAAAATAAAGTGAAGCAGAACCAATGCTCAGACCAGAGCATGAGAGGAACTCTCTAGAGTCAAAAGCTTTTACTTCTCTGATAAACCAGTAAGGCTGTCGCTCACCTCCTCAGCAAAGTCCTTCTCCACTTCTTCAAACACAGTATAAACTTTGTCTCCACCCCACTTGGGATCCCTTTTAATGCAGAACTCTGAAACACAATAATCCCAATTTTCATCTCATATTTTTCTCCACGAGTAGAGAAGTTGGATGTTAAAGGAAAAGAATCAGATTATAGTTGTTTTTTACCTCCACGTAGAGGAAAGAGGACATATTTAACAAAAGAGAGAACTCCATTGTTCTGGATGTTTCCTGGCTCACAGAAAGCCTTCTTCAGCTTCTTCTTCACGTCCTCTTTGGAGTCCAGGAGATCAATCTTAGACTCCTGCAGACACAGACAAATGATAAAAGATGCATCTACTCGTTAATGTCGAGAAGTTTCCATTCAGATCTTAACTTTCCGTCTTTCTTGTCCTGAAACAGCAACGATTCAGCAGCCTTACCTCCTCCGAGGAACTCATCTTAGCCCCCGTCAGCCCTGGAACCATCGGGTTCATCAGATGAGCACGCTTTGCATAGCCAAGAGAGGGAAGATACTGCAGGAGGGAAAAACGCAAAGAAATTACAGTTCAAATGTTATTATAGTTGTTTTATTTTGTTTTAATTTCATATTTTTTGTTATTGTTTTTTTTTTATGAATACAATACAAATTACTGTGCAATACAAATAAACTTGCCTTGCCAGTTGAATTTCCCTTTGGGAGTAATCAAGTATTTTTCATTTAATTTTGGGGTAAATAAACAGCATGTGAAGCAAAACAAGGCAGCATGGCAAAGGATACTTTGTTTTTTGTTTTTTATAAATAATGCTGAGATATTTACGATTATGAGGGAGACTACTGTCATGTTCTTTGTTATAACAATTTAATTTGTAAAGAAATACATAATTACACTCAAATGCTACTTTTAAACAAAGTCAAGAATCAAATGTGTTTATTTTAAAGTAAAAAATAATAAATAATTAAGCATTAGTTCTGGTCAGTTAAGAACAGTTTTGTATGTTTAAAGGTGTACTTGGACGCACTCTAAGTTTTGCTGTCTTTTAGAAACAAATGGACCAATATTTTAGGTTTTATATGGTGAACCTTAAACATACCCTGAAGTCCTGTTTTAGGTGCAGTTTTTTTTTTTTCTTTTTTTTTTAAGTGATGTAGCTTCAAAATTTGTCATAAAACATTCAGTTTTTACAAGTTAATAGTTCAGGTTTGTTTACGGTAAATGTAAAACAACTCAAAGTTCACGGCAGAGGGGAAGAAAACGAATGTTTAAATGGTCACTTTGGAAAGGAAGCAGATACGGTTTGTCCAACATTTGCTACTTTTAACTAGCTAGAAAAGTGAGAGCCAGTGTTTGCATCTTACTGTGGAAAGCAGGGGTGTGTGCACACACTTTCACCACTTTATAGTGGAGGTAGCTTATGCATTGCAACTATCACATTCATGTTTGAGCTTTTTTATAGAATACCTGATGAAATGAAATGAAAAATACATTATTAATCCCAGAAGGGAAATTCAATGTTGATGATGCACTGATATCTCAAAAACACAGCAGCTTCTCACAAAACAATAACAAAAAAAGTCGTTTTCTATTAATTTTTCTTTCTGTTGAGCTAAATATGCTGAAAATAATCAGTAAAGTCATCATAACAAGGACAGAGTTGACAAACTAAACTTCAAACCACACATTGTAGCAGAAGCTGTACCAGTCATGAGAACTTAAAGCTTTCTCTAGATGCATTTGGATCAAACTTTTTCGAAAAAAAAAAAATATATATATATATAAGTTTCTTAAATTCCAAAAACAGTACAGCAGCGATATGCAGGTGTTGTAAACTGTAATTCTCGTAAAATCCCATCCCGCGAGACTCCACTTTGAGAAGGATGGAGAAACAAAACAACTTGTGTTATAGAGCTGCTGCTGCTGCTCATCAACGGATGAAAGCAGGAGATGATGATTCAGAGGTAAAGTCTGTATGTACGGAGCCCTCTGATCAAATCAGCATGGGAAAAAAAAACAGAAGAAGTTGTGGCGACTTCCATGGCAGACTCTCAAAACGCAACAGAAATTAAAAAACCCTCAGAAACAACTTCTGGCGTGTGGATCTCATATCTTGATCACATATTCCATTTTTATCCGGCACCTATTTATCTGGGATGTGCGTGATATGGCTGTTCACTACTAAGGTGCGGTCATAAGATGTCATCCCCTGGTCACGCATTATCAAATCTTAGCAACAAATAATTAACGTGGCAACGAGGTAACCGAGTCGTGGCCATATGTTACACATGTGTATAAACGACATAAATAACTGGTGGCCAGTCATTACTAATACATGAAGAACTTGTTGTGCAGAACTGAACTCCATTTGCTGAATTTTTGCAATTTTGAGATTTTCCATATTATATGCAACTGGTAAAACTTCCTTCATCACTCCAATTCCACAATAAATAATGCTTGTAAATGATCATAAACATCATAATTAAGAGGGAATAACTGGTTCTTACCCCCGTACGTCACACCTGGTGGTGTGTAAATGCGAAAAAAAAAAAAGGTTTCCATTACATTTTTGTAAAAAACTGCTTTATCGAAACGTCCTTTGCGATACAATTTTTTGTAGGCGTTTTCATTTCCAGTTTTTAATTGCATCATTTAGGCTTTGCAAAATTCTGGGTGTAATGGAAATGCAGCTTCTGTAGGCTCAGATACAGTCTGTGGTTGGTGCTGTTTCACAGCTGTAGCACAGAGAAACTGTCCCTGTTGTGTCATGACAAGCGATGCAGCTGAGTCACATCATTCAGAAACTAAAGGGACAAACTTCTAAACAAGCAAAAATGTTACCTTCTCTGCCAGAGTGAAAATCTTCCTCTGATCAACTCCTCCAAACTGTGCATCCACCTTCAGGTACTCCTCATCCAGGGCCTGAAAACAAAATAATTCATGAAGCAAAAAACTGACCCTTTTCAGGAACAATACAAATTACATATCCAATCCTAATTTACTGAGATGAGGTCAAACTGGAGAAACGTTATAAAGGTGCTTAGTCATGTACTGACTCCAGCAGTGACTTTCTTACCTGTAGTCCAGGGTACAGCAGACCGCTCAGCAGAGGATGCTCCACCTGCTTAACTACCTCAGCTCCAGCCTTCTTGGCGTCATGCTCCGTCACCATGGAGGACAGACGGTACACATCCAGGGTGTACTCTCTAACAAATATGGAAAAGACAGACTAGTTACATACTTGTTTTGGGGGAAATGTGAAGTTTAAAAAGCGTGTGTTGAGTCATGAGCACAGCTGACCTGCTGAGCTGGTAGTCAGTTCCTTTGATGAACCGCAGCTTGTCCAGAGGCACCCCAATGCTCTCCAGCATAGCTTTGATGACCTGTTCGTAGTATTTCACCCTGAGCTCCAGCAGCTCCCAGGGAGCTTTCATGTTGTCTAGGTAGGCATGCAAGTCTGCAAACAGAATTGTGACCTGAAAGAATAAAGAAGAAACAAAAACATAAACAAGACTTGATTAGGAGTAGATGTTACTAATCAACAATAACACGACTATAACAACTCCATCCACCTCACAGCCAGCCCTGAGGAAGTCTGCAATCTTGGACATGGGGACAAAATAGGCAACATGGGGTTTGCCTGTGGTCGCAGTTCCCCAGTACACCTTCAGCTCCCTCTCCTGAAGAATCTGCTTCAGCTTCTCTTCTCCAAGGACCTCCTGGAAAACAACCAGGAGCTCCATGAGACTGAGCCACACGAATCCCTCAGTGATGGTTAGTACATGTCATCATGCCCTACCTGGAGGTTCCTGGTGATGAGGTTGAACTTCTCATCTGGACTCAGCTGATCAGCCATGACGCAGGGCTCCCTGACTGCAAACACAGCAGGTTCATTTACAGATCCTTTCATTTAAATCATCAGGAAGAAGCTTACACTTGATGTCCTAATACCCAGTTCAAAACCATCTTTATCAGGCTTTAACGTGTAGTTAACCCTTTATACATAGGTGTCGCAGGCTTGACTGGGAAAGCTGACGTTGACGTTTAGCGGATTTAACCTTTTAGTAGGTAAACATAAAACTTGTTCATCGATTTACACCCATCGAAAGTCTTACATATATGAATTCATAATCGTAATCTAAAATGCAAGCTGCAAAACTCATCAGTCAAATCATGAATGAATGAATAAACCAGCTACTACTCCATAGCTAATTAGCAACGAAACCATGTGCAGCTAATGTTACTGAGCCGGTGGGAGAACTGCCATCTGTAAAGCTAGCTTTACTAGCTAACGGGTTTATTCTCAGTTTTATCAACAGAAATACCACTATTCCTTGACGTAAAACTGTAAAAACCAGTGACTTACTTCGGAACCTGTCTTCTTACAGCGAGAAGTGGTGTAGAGAAACCGGCTAAGTGGACCTGTCAGTGGGTTGCATCAGCGTCGCACCGGCTCTGCTATCGACCGACTGCAGGAGAAAGCAATCGAGTGCAGATTGATGGTGGGCGGATCGATCCAAATGTTGATGACGTCGATACCAACGTTGATGTCAATATCAACCCAAACAGCAGAGCAAATTTGGCCCCAACTAAACGTGGTTGTCGTATACATACTAATATGTCATTACAGCTCAGGGATTTCTGCATCATGTCATAATTTTTGCCTGACATCAGGTAGTCCTCACAGGAAGGCTTACAGAGGAGGGTTTCTTACCGATACCAAGTGTGTTAACGTCAATATGTAATGTAAGGCTTGAAGGCGCTCAGAATCTTTATAAAGGAGGATAAAGTGTTTTGTGTGTGTGCGTGTGTGTGTGTGTGTGTGTGTGTGTGTGTGTGTGTGTGTACTTGTTCAGCCATCAACATGAGGGCCATTTTGCCTGTTTAACCAACAAAGTGAGGACATTTTGGCAAAGTGGGGACATTTTGGCCGGTCCTCACAAAAAAAGCCTAAGAAAAGAAAAACATTTTTGAGGGTCAAGATTAGGTTTTAGAGTTTAAGTTACAATTAAGTTTTGGTTAGGGTTAGGGCAAGGGTTAGGTTTAGGCAATCAGTTAAGGACGTTAGGTTTAGGGTTAGGGGCTAGGGAATGCATTATGTCAATGAATGTCCTCACTAAGATAGCTTTACAAACAGGGTGTGTGTGTGTGTGTGTGTGTTAAATTTTGTTAATCTTGGTGACAAGACTACATGACCAAATCTGCTTCTATTGCCAAGATACTGCCAAATTCAGATTTTTATGTTCATGACGTTTGTGTGTGTTTGTTTGTTTGTTTGTTTGTTTTTATCAATGTATTAATTCTACAAATTAATCTCTTTGTGAATTTTCTTTAGCACTTTACTTACTTGGTGGTGCTACGCCTGTTTTTACTTCTCAAAAAGTTGAAGCATTGTTTAAAGCAGTTTTTCATTGTCGTTTTCTGAGTATTTGTTTCCATTACCTACAAATATGGAGGTAGTGGCCCATACTGCAGTAAACTACTTTTTTTTCTTTTCAAAATCTTTATTTAAGCTGATTTTGCTTAAATCAGCTTTTTCTTTGTTTGTTTAGGTTTTTCTTTTAGGCCTATAGAAAAAGGTTCTCTCTTTTATATTTATTTTTCACTTTTTTGAAAATATAAAAACCTGACCTGGATTTTCATTTGCGAGACTAGACAAAATTGTGAAAATGTCATTTTTTAGGCAGTGTTTTTCCATTCAGGTTCTCAGGACCCACTGTCCTGCATGTCTTCTTGGCAACCCTACTTGAACACACCTGAAACAAATGAATGGCTCGTTAACTGGCTGATAAAGAAATTGATGAGGAAGTTCATTCATCTGAATCAGGTGTGTTGGAGTAGGAACATATTGAATACGTGCCGGGCCGTGGGTTCTGAGGACTGGAATTGAGAAACACTGCTATTGCGGCTTCCTTATCCCTTTCTTCGCCGCTGAGAGGTGTTGGGTCCTGTATGATTTGTATGACGCGCTTCGTCCTTCAGCCTACAGAAACGCTGGATCCAGGATGCATTTTTATTCGTTTATTGATGACATGATGCAGCTATCACAGCGGTACTTGGCAGGAACTGGTGGTATTAATATTAAAGTAACAAATGATGAACTGACAGAAAAGAAAACCAGGATGAAACAATGGCCGCAAAACGTGCACGTCAGCGTAAGCTTTAGCGTTAGCGTAAGCGTAAGCGGTCAACAAAAAATCACGGCTACTCCAAACTGCCTCTCCCTCATCTCACCCAGGTGAGTGTGCACCTTTCAAACCTTTGCACCGCCCACACACGCTCACAGACAACCGCGCTAACGCCCACACACACACGTACTCCCCGCACCAGGGCAGCACACACACGCACACATTACCATCCAGTGCTTCCAAGCTACATGTCCTCTATAACTGCTTAGGCATTAAACTGGTCAAATGTTATTCATAGTGGTTATTCAACTTGTTAGAGAACAGCATACTGTGAAATAACCACCAGGCAGACCAGAAATCCGGGTGTAGCAATGCAGAGACGCCCCCAAGTGGTGGCCAGGGGTGGCCAGTGCCACCCTGAACAAAAAGCTTGCCACCCCACTGGCCACCCCTGGAAAAATTAAATTGTATAAATATTTATATAGTAACACAGCGCAACATCCTTTTTTTCATTTGAAATTCCACACGTATCAAGACCGAATTTTTAAAAAGTATAATTATTTTCAATCAGGCAGACAGAGGGCACCTCATATTTTGGGTCCTACTAAAAGGTCCTCAGAGGGAAGACACGGGAAGTAAATAAGAATGCTGCCGCCGTTGTGGATAGCAGAGTGGATACGATCCTTTCAACAATGGACTCAGAGGAAGGTGTTAAAAACAAAAATCACACTATTTTTTTTTTCCATTGAAACGGGCTATGTTAGCTAATCTATGCAATAACATAGATTGCATTGTTTTAGACGTCACGTCCAATGTACATTACGGTTTCATGGGCTAATAAAGCTACCAAGCTAACGTGAGCTAGTGTTTGTTAACCAGTACTCTAAAAAAAAAATAAAAACCCCAATATTGAAATTCATCTGATTGTATTTTCATTTCATCAAGCCACTCATAAGTTTATATTGGCTAGTTAATGTGTTGGTGTTACTTGGGTTAGATTGAGAACATTTTCAAACTACCTTGCAAACTTTATTTAACTCTAGCTGACGTTAGCTGACTGCCACAGTCCAGGCAACTGTTGTCATACAGATGTTTGCTTTGATTTAATCAGTATGTGCTAACGACATGTCAATTTCCAGACAACGAAGAGAAAATCCATCATGTATATTGCCTCTTACTTCCCTAAGAAACAGTCAGTTACAGGAGAGCAGCACAGGGCTATTGCTAGGCAGCCAGGGTCAGAGACAAGAGAGAGGGACACTGTGACTGCAGCTGAAGGTAACTCGGGTCATCTGCAAAATTTCTAAGATTGTCAGTTGTGCTAGATTTATATTTTTCTATTAACAATATCACAGAATTGGACAAAATTCTTAGACATTTTCCTTGCAGTATAATATTACTTGTGATTTCCATAACTATATTGCTCCTCCTCTACCTATGGTAGTGAAATTCTGACTAGAATTTCTCCTCATTATTTAATGTCATTAAAATAATTAGATGTCTGTCAACTTAACAAGGGTTTTGGGCACCTTTTCAGAGTAATAAAAGGTGATATCCTGATGTTGAAATGTAGGGGCTCATAACATAGGATGAATCTTATAGTAACAACATGCTTTGTTTATTTGCACATAACTAATTAAATGCATGATTTACACCATTATAGTGGAGGGCTTGGAAACAGAAGATGCAGACCACACCTGGCCTTCAACTTCAGATGCTCAAAGACTAACAGGTTAGGATCATATGCAAGTGGTGAAATAAAATGTTGCATATTTTCCTCCTCTCTCTTTCTCCCCATCTTTATCCATCTACAGGCCCTTCAAATAAATGTCTCTTTCAATGCAGATTCAGTGTGCTCATGCTCATTATGGTTGTCACTGTAAGTCCAGCTATTTACTGAAAAAATGTTTATTTTGGAGGCACACAATAGAATATTTTGATGAATTTGGCTATCCAGGAAACATAGCCTAAAACAAACAATCCAAATTTTAAAGTCCCTAATGTTTAGTTTCAGTTTTATGCCTTGGAGAATGAGAATGAGAGCTAGGTATCGAGAATTTG
Source organism: Atherinomorus stipes (assembly GCA_023101725.1). Classification (NCBI taxonomy): domain Eukaryota; kingdom Metazoa; phylum Chordata; class Actinopteri; order Atheriniformes; family Atherinidae; genus Atherinomorus; species Atherinomorus stipes. Next base: position 1,864 of record JALJCO010001878.1, on the reverse strand, counting down.
CTCTCAGTGCACTATATTAATGCATTGGGGGGGGGGGGGGGGTATTGTTTTGCATAGTTTACTTAAAAACCCTTGGCCACCCTGCAATTTTCTCTGGCCACCCTGTGGCCACCCCCAAAAAATTTTTCTGCGGGCATCCCTGTAGCAATGGACTCAGACCTAAACACCACCAACCAGACCAGAAATCTTGGCACTGAGACTATTCATACCTAAAAACCACCAACTACCACAATAAAAATGCTAATAATGGATTAGATTTATATCACGCTTTTCAAGGCACTCAAAGCGCTCACAGTAGTTCCATTATTCTTCCACTCCTCATTCATTCTTGTTGATGGTAAGCTATGTAGGCCATGTAGCCACAGCTGCCCTAAACTGACAAATGTAACAGTGTGTTCAGACCAAGCGCGATTTGGGCGTCAAAACGCGCCCGACGCCCAAAGTTCGACGCCGTGTTAAAGACTGAGGTGGTGATAAAGCTGTGATTTCATAACTTTTTGGGGCCTCTTCTGTTTTCTACTAAAGGTTTATAAAGAATAGTTACTATAGCAATGCAGACAACACACATCGGTGGCTAGGCTATGTAGCCACAGCTGCATATTCTTCCATTATTCTTTCACTCCTCATTCATACTTGGTGATGGTAAGTTATGTAGGCTATAGCCACAGCTGCCCTGCAGGGCAGACTGACGGAAGCGTGGCAGCCATTTCGCGCCTATGGCCCCTCCAACCACCACCGGAACATTCACACACCAGTGGTGGTCTGGTTGGTCCCCCACTGGAGGCAAGGAGGGTTAAGTGTCTTGCCCAAGGACACAACGACATATGGCTGGGGGATCGGGAGTCGAACCGCCGATCCTTTGATAATTGCAATCTGCTCTACCACCTGAGCCACAGCCGCCGTAATAATAATAATAATGCATTTATTATAGATGGATGTAAAAGTTTGTCATATAAATAAATAAAACAAAATGAAATGAATAACTATGTTGATAAACTACTACACTAATAATGCTAATAATAATAATTATTAGCAATAATTATTATTAATAATAATAATTATTATAACTATTATTTTTATTATCATTATAATAATCGTACCATTCTAATAATAATTATTATTATCATCATAATAATAATAATCCAGCTGATGCAAAATATTATTAAATAAAAATGCTTAAATTAATTAATTATACTAACTATGTTGATAAACTACTCCACTAATAATGCTAATAATTATTATGTATTAGCAATAATTATTATTAATAATAATTATTATTATTAATTATTATTTTTATTATCATTATAATAATCGTACTATTCAATAATTATTATCATCATAATAATAATAATCCAGCTGGATGCAAAAATTGTAATATATAAATAAAAAATTACTTAAATTAAATGAATAATGAACTAAGTGTAGCTAAATGAATTAACTAACAAAATCCTATTTTTTTTGTTTTAATTAAAACTAAATTAATTAATCTCTCCTCGCTTTTTTTTCTTTTTTTTGTGCAGAGAAATTGTCAGTAAATGAGTCAGCCTCAAGGGAAATCTCTCTCTGTCTGTTTTTTGTTCAGTAAAAGAGATATTTTTGTAAAATACCCTGATGTCCAACTATTTTAAAAAATAAATAATGATGAGACCTAAAAAAAGAAGAAAAAAAAGGGAAGGGAAGCACTTTGTATAACCAGCTTGTTTTATAAAAATGTTTTTGTTTTGTTTTGTTTTTACATACGACTGGAGACTTATTTACTTGCACACATTCCCAGCATCATTATAGCACTTCATTTAATCTGATTATAAATTGTGGAGGAATAATGTTTTTGATCCGGAGACACAGACGCATGCAGGAAGTCGTA